>JANRMT010028174.1:7897401-7920949 GCA_026402145.1 Polypterus bichir lapradei
TAACTAAAAGCTCGACCTCCCACTGTTATTTTATTAATCCTTGGAATCATAAGCAGACCGGCATCTTGAGATCTTAATGTGCGCTCAGGTTTGTAAGTCATGATAAGTTCAGACAAGTAAGCCAGACCTCGGCCATTTAATGCTTTATATGTTAAAAGGAGGATTTTGAAATCTGCCCTAAACTTAACTGGGAGCCAGTGTAAGGATTTAAGAACTGGAGTTATGTGTTCGTATTTTCTTCTTCTTGTAATAATTCTTGCAGCCGCATTTTGGATTAACTGGAGGCTGAATGAAGAACAGTTTGAACATCCGGTGAAGACCGCATTGCAGTAGTCAATCCTACTAGAGATAAATGCATGAATTAATTTCACAGAATCCTGTTTATTTAGAAAGTGCCTTAATTTTTTAACATTTTTAAGATGGAAGAAACATGATTTGGACAACTTTGTAATGTGCGCTTTAAATGACATGCTAGAATCAAAGAGAACTCCTAGATTGTGGGCTGATTCAGTGAAATTAATTGGGATTCCAACTGAGTTAAATGACGACAAAATATTGCTGCGATCAGCGTCATTCCCTCCAACAATTAACATCTCTGTTTTATCTGTATTTAAAGACAAGTAGTTCTCATTCATCCATTCCTTTAATTAACTAACACAACTATGTAGCGGTGCTACCATTAGTTAGAACTGCATCTCCCAGCAGTCCCTGCAGGGGCTGTTGGGGTCAAAGGGGCCAGAGGGGTTTAAAAGGAGGGCAGGTGTCGAAGAGAAAAGAGGGGAGTTTGTTTTGTTTGTTTAGTACCTGTATATATCTGTTGAACTGCCTGCTGTTTTGCTGCTATACATCTTCGTGTCCTGGATTGTTTTGTGTGTTGGGGTCTGGATATCATTTGTCTACCTGTTACTGTTACTGAGGTCGTTGTCTGGATTCATTGGCTTTCACGGAAGAAGGAGCGCTCCTGAACCATTCATCTTTCAACCTACTTCAGCAACTACCGGTAGGACTGTGTTTTTTCCATTTCCCTCGCATCATTCAAATCACTGGACATAACTTCACTGCTTATCATTTCATACATGGACTTTACTGCGTGTTTGTCGGGTTTATTTGTTAATTGTAATACCGTCGAAGGGATCAGGGGTGGTATTATTGTTTTCATTTATTTAATTTAATTTCATTATACTTTATTTCATTTAAGTTCCCAGCGCGTTTTTTTTGTCTCTGTAGTGTGTGTGTGTCGTGCCAAGGCTGGGGTTGTCCCTGGTAATCCTCATATAAAATAAATAAATCACCGTCACGTTCGACGGTGTGAATCTTAGCGGCTTCTGACCGCTACAACTAATTAAAGACAACATCGGAGAAACTTCATTTGATTTAAATGAAAGGTATAACTGGGTGTCATCTGCATACGAGTGAAAATTAATATTATGTTACCTAATGAGAGATCCCAGTGGAAGCATGTAAAGTGAAAACAGTAAAGGTCCGAGTACTGAGCCCTGCGGGACACCATATTGAAATTCTGTGTATAATGATGGAGTACTGTCAACACATTTCTGTACGTATTGGAATCGATTTGATAAATAAGAATTAAACCAAGCGAGCACAGGGCCTGTAAGCCCAACATCGTTTTCTAGCCTGTGAAGTAAAATCGAATGGTCAGTGGAGTCAAACGCTGCACTTAAGTCTAATAACATAATTACAGTGGAGTTTCCTTCATCAGAGGATATCAGAATGTCATTTACAACCCGTGTTAGTGCCGTTTCTGTACTATGACCAGTGCGAAAACCAGACTGGAATTTCTCAAATAAATTGTAATGCGTAAGGTGTGACTGAAGCTGACTGGCGACTACTTTTTCTAGTATTTTAGAGAGAAACGGTAAATTTGAAATAGGCCTATAATTATTAAGTATCTGTGGGTCTAGGTCTGACTTTTTAAGTAATGGTTTAATGACTGACACTTTTAGTGCATCAGGTACTGTGCCATGCAGTAATGAACTATTGATAATGGTTAGAATAGGCGCTGCAAGAACATCCATGGCACTTTTTACTAGTTTTGTTGGCACTGGATCAGGGAACAAGTAGTGGGCTTCATTTTAGTAATTAAAGTTAAGACTTCCTGCTCAGTTACAGGATTAAAATTACTAAAGTGCTGAATGCAATGTGCGGCAGGGTCTGCTAAGCTAGTATTTGGTTTGTACTGTGATGCTGAGATCTGGGATCTTATATTTTTAATTTTCTCATTGAAGAAGTTCATAAAGTCTGTACTGCTAATATCTGTTGGTATTTTGCACTGTTGATCTGAATTCCCATTTGTTAATTTAGCAACTGTTCTAAACAGTACCCGAGGATTTTTATTATTGCTATCTATTATCTTGAGGATTGACCACAAGTTCTCAATGGGATTAAAGGTCTGGGGAGTTTCCTGGCCATGGACTCCAAATGTTGATATTTTTTGTTCCCCGAGCCACTGCTGGTCATTCCTCAAGAGGCGGGTGGACAAATAAAAATCCACCAATTCTGATTATGCAAAATAAAGAAGGGCAAACACAGCAAATCTGGACTCTTTTCTCGTAAATGTTACCGACCTCAGGCCTAGGGGCACCTGGGCCAGGTACAAGCCACTGTTGGTACAGGGTGTAGCCACAGCGAGATGGTGTAAAGCATAAAAGAAACAGACAGTAGTCCCGAGTCTCAGACCATACTTCTCTGTTCTCTTTCCTCATTTTTTTTTATTCTCCTTTTACTAGAAATATATATATGCTTCAATTTCTGCATAGATGAACATGGCAATCAGTGAAAACAATGGTGCAAGCCAATTTCCTCTGCATAATAAATAGTGTAAACACATTTACGCTGAGTCCTTGATTAGAAACCAATTTTCCAAGGACGCAGACAGTTCTGTATCCCCACATTGTGTGTAGATGAGATATTAAATCAAAGCAGTCTGATTGTTCGAAGCAGGTGACTCTTTAGCAAGACAGGTAAATATTTATGTCCTGTAGATAGCCATCGGCAATAACCTGTAGCAGAATATCCCAGAAATTCTGCCCTTTTCTTTAAAACGCTGGTTTATAGCCCATTACACTAAGCAACACACTGAACTGTTATTTTCTTTATAATACTGAGATCTAGCACATTACATACACATCATGTCATTAAAAGCCTTTGAAACTTCTGAACTGCTTGCAATTAAACTTCAGCAGACCACAAAAACATCTGAAAAACGATCTAAAAACACTGAAGCAGCAGACTTTGTGAAAAACAACACCTGGGAGAGTCTCCAAACTTTGGGCCACAGCTGTACACTGTTAAAAAAAATGTTAAATTTATGGTAGCTGCGTTCCCAGTATTTTACTGTAATAAATAAGGTGACAATATTTTTAGGTCTACGGTATAACTTTGTAGTAAATAACTGTGTTTTCTTTGCAACACATTCCAACAGAAGGGGATGTTTAACTATAACCAGAAATTCATGCAGTGTAATAAATATGCCAATTAATAAACCATTAAAAAGTACTGTCAGGATCAAACCTCAGTACATCAGTAGAGTAACAACAACCAACAGCAAACATCCATCCATTATCCAACCCGCTGAATCCAAACAGGGTCAAGGGGGTCTGCTGGAGCCAATCCCAGCCAACACAGGGCACAAGGCAGGAACCAATCCTGGGCAGGGTGCCAACCCACCGCAGGACACACACAAATACACCCACACACCAAGCACACACTACGGCCAATTTAGAATCGCCAATCCACCTAACCTGCATGTCTTTGGACTGTGGGAGGAAACCGGAGCGCCCGGAGGAAACCCACGCAGACACGGGGAGAACATGCAAACTCCACGCAGGGAGGACCCGGGAAGCAAACCCAGGTGTCCTAACTGCGAGGCAGCAGCGCTACCACTGCGCCACCATGCCGCCACAGCAAACATGTGCCATTTAAATATTGACATTGAAAAACAATTCAATATTTAAGAAAGCTACAGTAAGGCACATTGTCTGGTGGGGAAGTAGTGGTGTCTGGTGTCCTACTGGTGTGCCAGCTTTACGAATACGACCCACCAGAAATCAGCTTCCAGAACCTCAAAAACCTTCAGCATGCCGGGAAACATAAGTCTGCTAAGTTGCTTTAAGATTTTTCCCCGACTATTCTAAGGTGTGCGGTTCACCGGGAACAATGTGGTAAAAGGGGGCGTGTCCTTATGCAAATGTCGTAACTTCGGTGTTACAGACACAGCGCATACCGTTTTACATTATACAGTTGTTTACCTTCGCTATTTAAGTTTTACACTCTATAATTAACAGATTTTTTCAGTGTAATTATAAAGCATCAGTAAACGGTATTTAGCATATTTTAAAGGTAGAAAATTGTTGGTTTTACACAACTTGGCTGGAAAAAATAATGAAATGTATTGTTTAAGATACACAAGTAATTTCCTGTAGAACATAAGGCAACTTTCCTTTATTCAGAAAAGGTCTTTTACTTCCACCATTTACAGTATTTTTACTGTTAAATTTACAGACATTTATGGACACTCTCGTGTACATCTAATATTGCAGAATTTAAGCCATTTGCAGGAGAGATTTTTATAGAGAAAATTTTCTGTTTAGCTCTATATTCCAAAATATTTATTTAGCATATCAGTTCATAGGAAGCAAACACAGCCTTCCACTATCCATTGTAGCCGTGCAGAATTAACTTTCTGTTCTGTACTCAAACCATACAAACACTATTGGAAAAGATTTTCGAAAGTGGCTTATTAGGCTTGGCTGTGACATGCAGAGGAATATTTGACTTTACTTTGAAAATGTACTGTAAAGAGACACGGGGCAAACAATAAAGGGTCTCGGGCACCCGAAGGCAAACCCCTTATACTGAACACGCAAAAGGCATAAAGGAAAACGCGTGGTACTACACAGATTAATGAGAAATGGCGTCGGCCCCCTCTATGAAGAATTCTAGGAGCAAAAGGCAGGCCCAGCTGGTCAGAGTGGGAGAGGGAGAAGAGAGAGTGTCACTAGAGAGCGCCCCCTTGTGTCTCGGCCATAAATCGCACTTACCTAAGCCTTTAGGTTGCTCCCCAAGCACACGCGTGTGACAGTAGATAAAGTACGCCTGACAACCTAAAGAAAGGATGAGGAAAAGAAATGAATTTTATACACACACATGCGTGCATGCACACACATATATATGTGTATATATACAGTGGTGCTTGAAAGTTTGTGAACCGTTTAGAATTTTCTATATTTCTACATAAATATGACCTAAAACATCATCAGATTTTCACTCAAGTCCTAAAAGTAGATGACGAGAAACCAGTTAAACAAATGAGACAAAAATATTATACTTGGTCATTTATTTATTGAGGAAAATGATCGAATATTACATATTTGGGAGTGGCAAAAGTATGTGAACCTTTGCTTTCAGTATCTGGTGTGACCCCCAATAACTGCAACTAAACGTTTCCGGTAACTTTTGCTCATTCCTGTACACCGGTTTGGAGGAATTTTCGCCCATTCCTCCGTACAGAACAGCTTCAACTCTGAGATGTTGGTGGGTTTCCTCACATGAACTGCTCGCTTCAGGTCCTTCCACAACATTTCCATTGGATTAAGGTCAGGACTTTGACTTGGCCATTCCAGAACATTCACTTTATTCTTCTTGAACCATTCTTTGGTAGAACGACTTGTGTGCTTAGGGTCATTGTCTTGCTGCATGACCCACCTTCTCTTGAGATTCAGTTCGTGGACAGATGTACTGACATTTAGAATTTTCTGATATAATTCAGAATTCATTGTTCCATCGATGAAGGCAAACTGTCCTGGCCCAGATGCAGCAAAACAGGCCCAAACGATGATACTACCACCACCATGTTTCACAGATGAGATAAGGTTCTTATGCTGGAATGCAGTGTTTTCCGTTCTCCAAACATAAAGCTTTTCACTTAAACCAAAAAGTTCTATTTTGGTCTCATCCGTCCACAAAACATTCTTCCAGTAGCCTTCTGGTTTGTCCACGTGATCTTTAGCAAACTGCAGACGAGCAGCAATGTTTTTTTTGGAGAGCAGCGGCTTTCTCCTTGCAACCCTGCCATGCACACCATTGCTGTTCAGTGTTCTCCTGATGGTGGACTCATGAACATGAACATTAGCCAATGTGACAGAGGCCTTCAGTTGCTTAGAAGTTACCCTGGGGTCCTTTGTGACCTCGCCGACTATTACACGTGTGCCTTGCTCTTGGAGTGATCTTGTTGGTCGACCACTCCTGGGGAGGGTAACAATGGTCTTGAATTTCCTCCATTTGTACACAGTCTGTCTGACTGTGGATTGGTGGAGTCCAAACTCTTTAGAGATGGTTTTGTGACCTTTTCCAGCCTGATGAGCATCAACAACTCTTTTTGTGAGGTCCTCAGAAATCTCCTTTGTTGGTGCCATGATACACTACCGCATGTGTGGTGAAGAGCAGACTTTGATAGATCCTGTTCTTTAAATAACACACGGTGCCCACTCACACCTGATTGGCATCCCATTGATTGAAAACACCAGACTCAAATTTCACCTTCAAACTAACTGATCATCCGTGAGGTTCACATACTTTTGCCACTCACAAATATGTAATATTCAATCATTTTCCTCCATAAATAAATGACCAGGTATAATATTTGTGTCTCATTTTTCAGTTTGTGAGTACACAGCGCCCAGAAGTTTTCAGAACGTGCTTCAAATGGGACCAGAAACGCTTCAATCGCCTACTCAGTCCTCTGTGTATCATACAACATTACCTTCACATAACTAAACAGAGTCAGAGAAGCCACCGCTCACACACGCGCACACACACACACACTGCTAGCGGCTGAAAAGGCAATCGGACAGCAAGTGCGAGGAAACGAAGAAGAGTCCGACACTTCAGCTGGCTGCGTTTTTGTGTTAAACGTTCCCTGTCATATTTTCTCTATCTGTATAAATTCGGAGTTACTTTATACCCATTTCTTTTTACCCCATTTCATTTTATTCTTTCCCCACACTTGTATATACAGTATATGTATATTTTCTGAGAATTCACTAGCACGATGACTTAGACTGGTCTAATAATAACTCAGAAGTCCCTGGATTCAGTAACAGCAGTTTCTTCCCAAAGGCACGCCTGCCACCGGCTTTCCCTGTCCTCGCAGAGCGCTGGCACGCAGGCCTGGAAGGCCCATGGTGTCACAAAAATAGCCAATAGACATTGGGAAGGTTTGGGCCAGCCACCCGTATAAAATCTGTCAAAAGACAAAGACATGTTCATACAACTGAGTCCAAAACAGAACTGACTATCTTCTTTAAGATGGCGGCTTTTAAACCCTCACGGGGGAAGTGATGTCATCAGGACCGGAACCAGAAGTGACGTAATTGGCCACCCCAAAACAGGGTGGGTTTTCCCGAGAATGGTCTGCAAGGAATTATGGGAGAGAATTAGCGCACTTCACCACCCCCTGGTCCAGCGTGGAACTGCATTTATTCAGGCTCTTTGGTTGTCCCCTAAACACGCGTGTGTGACAATGGTCATGAACAGGTAGGTAGAGCAACAGTCAAGGAGAGGTGACTCCCCCGTCCCAAAATCCGTCCACAATTCCAAGATCCCGATGCCACTTGGCACCATTCGTACTGACTGGTAGTCTGCGGTGCGTCCCTGTATCTATTACAATACAGCTGTGAAATCTGATGAAGCACATAACTGTAACTTAGCATTTTGTTTTTTGTTAGTAAACACTTAGCATATAAAAAGGTTCAGAGTCATCGTTCTAAATGAAATCCAACACCGGCCTTAAATATTAAAGTGGCGAGTGCTCACAAGAGCCATCTACCTGTTTATGCCAGTCTGGAATATCCTGGAAAGGGGCGACAGCCTTCGCATGATCATGCACAGCCCTTCTTTATCCCATTCTTGTTCTACGTCTAAGCCTGTTGTCAACTTATGACCCCCAGGAGCCACAAACTTTTACTGTGTTGGGGTCTTCTCAGCCGGAAAAGGGTGGAGTGCCCTCTCAGGGTTGGGGGAGAGATCCTGCCCCAAGTGGAGGAGTTCAAGTATCTCGGGGTCTTGTTCACGAGTGAGGGAAAAATGGAGCGTGAGATCGACAGGCGGATCGGTGCGGCGTCCCCAGTGATGTGGGCTCTGCATCGGTCTGTCGTGGTGAAAAAGGAGCTGAGCCGTAGGGCCTTGGGATTCTCCCGGAAGAGCTGGAAGAAGTGGCCGGGGAGAGGGAAGTCTGGGCCTCTCTGCTTAAGCTGCTACCCCCGTGACCTGACCCTGGATAAGCGGAAGAGGATGTATGGATGGATGGGGTCTTTAACTCCATCTGATAGAACTTTAACCCTTCGTCTTCATTCTGAGAGGACTTTACCCCCGGGTCCTTCTTCAGACCTCCTGGAGAAGACTTATTTAACTTCTCTTCTTTGTCCGTTTTAATCTGGAAACTAGGCAGGACCCCCACCGTTATCACTGAGTCGGCTCTTTTTCTTCAAATAGTCCATGAACTTACCATAGAGAGGGACTCTTGTCCTCTGAATCCACGGGATTCGTATCAATGCAAAACACTTTTCCCTGAATATTTTCCATTTCACACGTACAACTTATTTAACTGAAGTTCTGTTCTGTAGCCTGAGTTACACGGGCCCTCCTTTTCTAACTTGAGTTTTACTCCACTTCTGACTTATCAACATACCATCTGCCCCAATGTTGCTTTATCTTTTTCATTCTCCAGCTTTTCTATTGCAGCCTCTCTGGTGATCCGGATCAGAGGCTCTAACAGACATCCGAGCGGGGAGTGCAGCACTACAGCTGTCAGTGGCAGGCCCTTACCCACCATGGAAGGGCTCGTCAGGTCATTCAGCAATCAGATCCCGGCCTCCACATTAAACTGACGGGAGATCCTGCCTTACCTTAAGCAACGGGACAGGTGGGATGTGCTTGCAGTGCCAGCTGTCAAAGTTAAATCACAAAACCAGTTCAGGGTGAGAAGAATACTTTTATTGACACATCCGTGGAGTCACTCAGTACATGACTTACAGATGGTGGTTACACCTCTTAAATACACTAGGCAATTACAGAGGAGCGTGATTAGCTTCACATCTTATGTCCTTTGCTAGTTACTGATCTTAAGACATCAGACGTCAGGATTCAGCCACACCAGATTGTACCGATTCTCTTATCCGTACTCGTCCTTGTGCTAAAGCAGCAGCGGGACTGGGTCACAGATCAAGAGGCTTACATTTAAATGCCTTCTAAGAGCGTTACAGGCCAAAGCTACCAATTAACAAGGACAAAAGTCATTCAATATAAAGAAATATACAGTGTAATAGAATAGTGAAAGTAATATTTATCAATAAAAATCAACTGTCACACATGTGTCAGGAGTGTTTAATGAATTGTTCATGGGCATACCTGTAATGTTTTTAAGTACAAAACAGTATTGTTTTCATTGTCATCAGTTACAGTGTCATAATGGTCATTGCAGTTTACTCTCTAGATCATTGTCTTACAGTATGTTGTTCATTCGTGTTCTCATTTGTATTTATTAATGGATTTTTAAATTAATATTGCGTAATGGCGTAAGTGCCAGCTGCATCCCCAGAAGCACTCCGGGTGTCCCTGCTCCTCTTCCCCCCAGCACTTCTGGGTGTGGCGGAAGTGCTGAGGTCCAGGGCTCCAAAGGCATAGGGGCGCTTCAATGCTCTCTACCCGTGGTCCCAAAAGCAAGCAGGGCGGTTGCCCCCTCATCCTCCGGTCCTCCTGGGCATCCCGGTTGGGTACCACCCCCAGCCGCGTACCACAGGGTGCTCATGATGAGTGGCATTGATTTATTGGGTGCACCAATGAGCGCCTGTTTCAGTTCAAGGACTCTGTAAATATTTAAAGGGGTGACCTGGTTGGCATCCCATGAGCAGTGTGTTCCCTCGGTCGACAATATGCACATCGTCAGAGTTCATTGGTCATACTTTGTAATCATCTTCATCATCATCATCATCATCTAACATTTGGTGTAATCAACTTCCTGTGTATATGAGTGGCATGGATTTGTATTTCAATAATTCATTCTTTTGGACCTCATCTCCTTCTGACTGTTCATATCGGATGGTGTGTGGTGACTGCTAATTCTACCAAGAACTTCAAGTAAAGAATCAGTGAGGTCACAAGATGAGTCGAATGATTCCACTCCTCCCTAACACTGGGTGCTGACACGATGTTTGTGGTAACAGGGAAAGCCAAATACAGACGTGTAAAGTGTAAGAAGAAGAAAGCGATTTACTGTGTGGCCGTCCTACAGAAACTAATAATGATAACCGACCACCATGGCACTAGTGTTACTGAAGCATACCGAGGTGATGATTTTGCTCAATCAGTAAATCATGATATGACTTCAGAATATCCTGGGTGACTTTTAAAGCTGCCGTTCATGGATTTCCAGGGCTCAAGACAGAAGTATTAGGTACAGATAATCCCCTACAGGGTGTCATGGTGGTGCAGTAGTAGCGCTGCTGCCTCGCAGTTAAGAGACCCGGGTTCGCTTCCCAAGTCCTCCCTACGTGGAGTTTGCATGTTCTCCCCGTGTCTGTGTGGGTTTCCTCCCACAGTCCAAAGACATGCAGGTTAGGTGGATTGGCGATTCTAAATTGGCCCTAGTGTGTGTTTGTGGGTTGGCACTCTGCCTGGGATTGGTTCCTGCCCTGGGATTGGCACCAGCAGACCCCCTGTGTTTGGATTCAGCGGGTTGGAAAATGGATGGATAATCCCCTACAGACTGTTCAGCTGTAATTATGACTGAGCCCACCATACAGGATGCACACAGCAGCTGATAGGGCAGCACACACTAAGCCAAATTCCAGACTACACCGGAGTCTGTTACGATGAGCTGCTGCTTCTTCTTGTCTCTCAATACGTAATTCAATTGCCTGAAGTTGACAAAACCTTTTACAGTACCGTACAAGTGAAGGAGGCTTCGGTTTATTTCTCAGGTGTCTGCACTTTGTTGACATCAGTTCACCAGTCACTTCACAGAGGAGAAATCCATTAGACAATAAAACTGCGCTGAGCGAGCGATTGACTTGGCCTGCAGACATCAGCAGGATTGTGTTGTCAACTAATCACTTTGACAGTGAAGCCATACACATCCTGTAAACATTGGCAGAGTCTGGTTTTAATTTGGCTTTATTTCTTATATTTTTTTTTTGTTTTGCAAACAGAGCTATAGAGAAGAGTCAAGCAAAATGACCCCTTTTATTGGCTAACTAAAAAGATTCAAATATGCAGGCTTTTGAGGCAACTCAGGCCCCTTCTTCAGGCGAGATGGAATACAGAAACTGAAGTTTCCTGTGTTTATATCCACACACTAGGACAAGAAACAACAATGGGAAATCTTTAAAGGGAAAATCTTAAATGTAAAAAATGAATAGGTTCACTCAGGCTAAGATTAATTTAACGAGAGAGAGAGAGAGAAAAACAATGTATGGTCAAGTTATTTTTGGATAAGATAACTGTCCAACAAAGTCCTTTGAAGTCTGTGATGAGTTTTTCAAAACAATATGGGTCTGTAGTCCGGTTATCTGTGCCAGTCTGAGAGCTGCAAACAGTCCTCATACCTGGCCATAAAACTCTTGTCTCTATTCAAGCCATGCTGTAATGTATTAAATTTTAACATGAGCTTAACTTCTCATTCTTTTCTCTCTTGCTGTGTTTTGAAGTTGCCCATAAGCCCTGTGACTTTAAAGTCCCTCTCACAGTGTCCATGGCTGTTGAAGTGGGCCGCTACGGGAACATCTGTGTTGCCATGCTTGACGTGGCACCTGTGTAAATTCATTCTCTGGCGGAGTGTTTGTCCAGTTTCTCCCACATAGAGTGCAGTGTCAGGACATTTCATGCAGAGAATTAGGTAGACCACATTGGATGATCTGCACGAAAATGATCCCTTTATGTGATGTTCAAGTCAGCAGTGTGGTATAACTATACAGTCTGTATTGTAGATGTGGGCACACATTTGACATCTTTTCTGTAGGCAGGGAGATGTGCCATTTGCTGTCAGTTCATTTAGGGAGCTTCGGACAATAAGTTGCTGAAGGTTTGGTGGTTGACTGTATGCCAGGAGGGGAGGTTCAGGAAATACCTTTTTCAGTGTTTGGTCGTTGTTTAGCATTGGCTGAAATTCTTTTATAATTTTTCGAAGTGTTTCAAGTTGTGGGTTGTAGGTGACAACAAGGGGATGCGGTTCTTGTTGTCTTTGTTTTTATATTCCAGAAGGTGGTCTCTGGCTATGGCAGTAGCTCTTCTTATTTGAGTATCTGTTGTTTTGGGGGTATAACCTTGTTTGATGAAATCTTGTCTGAGCTCCTGCAGTTGTTTATCCCAGTCTGTCAGGTCTGAGCAAATACGATTGTATCAAATTGCTTGGCTAAAAATAATGGAGCACCTTATATTTTTGGGGTGGAAGCTGTCACTTCTTAGGTAGGTCTGTCTGTCTGTTGGTTTGTGAAAAACAGAAGTTACAAGGGTGTTGTTTTTTAGTTGAACGTTGGTGTCAAGGAAGCTGACTTCTGTTTTTGAGTAATTCAGCTTCAGCTTTATGTTGGAGTGAAAAGAATTCTATTCATTATGAAAAATGGAGGAGGTCCTTCTCACTGGCAGTCCAGATTATGAAGATGTCATCTACAGTACAGGCCAAAAGTTTGGACACTCCTCCTCATTCAATGTGTTTTCTTTATTTTCATGACTGAAGGCATCAAAACTATGAATGAACACATGTGGAGTTATGTACTTAACAAAAAAAGGTGAAATAACTGAAAACATGTTTTATATTCTAGTTTCTTCAAAATGGCCACCCTTTGCTCTGATTACTGCTTTGCACACTCTTGGCATTCTCTCGATGAGCTTCAACAGGTAGTCACCTGAAATGGTTTTCACTTCACAGGTGGGCCTTATCAGGGTTATTTAGTGGAATTTCTTGCTTTATCAATGGGGTTGTGTTGTGCAGAAGTCAGGTTAGTTGGACGATCATTTATTTTTCAACAGGACAATGAGCCCAAACATACCTCCAGGCTGTGTAAGGGCTATTTGACCAAGAAGGAGAGTGATGGAGTGCTGTAAATTGTCATGAAAAGAAAGAAAACACATTGAATGAGGAGGTGTGTCCAAACTTTTGGCCTGTACTGTATGTAACGGAGATATAACATTGGTTTTAAGGTGTACATTGACATGAAATCTTCCTCCAATTTTGCGATAAATAGGTTTGCATAGTGAGGTTACTTCTATATGCTTCCTAAAATCCACAAAGAAGGGACCCCAGGAAGACCTGTCATCTCAGGAATTGGCTCCCTTACAGAAAAGGTTTCAGGCTGGGTGGAACACATTCTTAAACCCCTCGCCCGCAACACAACCAGCTACATCCAGGACACCACTGACGTCTGCTGTAGGCCCCTTACCTGAGGGCACCTTACTGGCCACAATGGATGTTGAGGCCCTGTACACAATCATCCCCCATGATGGTGGCATATTGGCATGTGAAACGTACCTCAGACAACATGATTTACTCACAAAGTCAGTAATAGAAATGATAAAATTCACTCTGACACATAATCTATTCTCCTTTGGACAAGATTGCTACTTGCAACAAATGGGGACTGCAATGGGCTGTCGGTTTGCACCTCACTATGCAAACCTATTTATGGCAAAATTGGAGGAAGATTTCATGTCAATGTGCATCTTAAAACCAACGTTGTGTCTTCGTTACATAGATGAAATCTTCATAATCTGGATTGCCAGTGAGGAGGACCTCCTCCATTTTCATAATGAATAGAATTCTTTTCACCCCAACATAAAGCTGAAGCTGAATTACTCAAAAACAGAAGTCAGCTTCCTTGACACCACTGTTCAACTAAAAAACAACACCCTTGTAACTTCTGTTTTTCACAAACCAACAGAGAGACGGACCTACCTAAGAAGTGACAGCTTCCACCCCAAGCATATAAGGTGCTCCATTATTTTTAGCCAAGCAATTTGATACAATCGTATTTGCTCAGACCTGACAGACCGGGATCAACAACTGCAGGGGCTCAGACAAGATTTCATCAGACAAGGTTATACCCCCAAAACAACAGACACTCAAATAAGAAGAGCTACTGCCATAGCCAGAGACAACCTTCTGGAATATAAAAACAAAGACAACAAGAACCGCATCCCCCTTGTTGTCACCTACAACCCACGTCTTGAAACACTTCGAAAAATTATAAAAGAACTTCAGCCAATGCTAAACAGCGACTAAAAACTAAATAATGTATTTCCTGAACCTCCCCTCCTGGCATACAGACCACCACCAAACCTTCAGCAACTTATTGTCCGAAGCTCCCTAAATGAACTGACAGCAAATGGCACATCTCCCTGCCTATAGAAAAGATGTCAAACGTGTGCCCACATCTACAATACAGACCGTATAGTTATACCACACTGCCGACTTGAACATCACATAAAGGGATCATTTTCCTGCAGATCATCTAATGTTGTCTACCTAATTCTCTGCATGAAATGTCCTGACACTGCACTCTATGTGGGAGAAACTGGACAAACACTCTGCCAGAGAATGAATTTGCACAGGTGCCACGTCAAGCATGGCAACACAGATGTTCCTGTAGCGGCCCACTTCAACAGCCATGGACACTGTGAGAGGGACTTTAAAGTCAAAGGGCTTATGGGCAACTTCAAAACACAGCAAGAGAGAAAAGAATGCGAAGTTAAGCTCATGTTAAAATTTAATACATTACAGCATGGCTTGAATAGAGACAAGAGTTTTATAGCCAGGTATGAGGACTGTTTGCAGCTCTCAGACTGGCACAGATAACCGGAATACAGACCCACATTGTTTTGAAAAACTCATCACAGACTTCAAAGGACTTTGTTGGACAGTTATTTTATCCAAAAATCTCTTGACCATACATTGTTCTTGTCTCTCTTGTTAAATTAATCTTAGCCTGAGTGAACCTATTAATTTTTTACATTTAAGATTTTCCCTTTAAAGATTTCCCATTGTTGTTTCTTGTCCTAGTGTGTGGATATAAACACAGGAAACTTCAGTTTCTGTATTCCATCTCGCCTGAAGAAGGGGCCTGAGTTGCATCGAAAGCCTGCATATTGTAATCTTTTTAGTTAGCCAATAAAAGGGGTCATTTTGCTTGGCTCTTCTCTACATTCATAATGGCTAACACAGTACAACACCCTAGTACTACAAACAGAGCTGAAAATTCCTAATATTGTGAAAATGATTCAGTGGCAGAATAATGTTATAGATATTCGCCTCTCTTTAAATAAATCATTAAAAGTATCATTCTCTTTTTGTTGTTAACATCAGACATGTCACACATATTGCACATATACAGTTTATATATCATTTCTTGACTTTAAACAGGCCTTTACTTCAGAACCTGTATTGAAAACTCCTGATTTCTCTTCTCTCCTAATTCTCCAGACCGATGCTTCAGACACAGGTCTTGGTGCCGTGTTGAGCCAGAGTATCGATGGTGCTGGACACCCCGTGATGTACCTGAGGTGGAAACTGCTTGACCGGGAGACCAGATATGCTGCGGTAGAACGAATCAAATGGGCTGTGACCCAGCTGCGGTAGTCCCTCTTGGGTCGTGAATTCACCCTGGTTACCGACCGTGCTGGGAATCACCAGGTGGTTCTTGGACTTGCAGCCTTGTAGGTTTAAGGTCGTTTATCGCCGAGGTGCTCCCCAGGCAAACACCAAAGCCTTGTCTTGTGTTTTTGACATCTCAGTTCTGAGGGGATGGGGGCGTCGTGTCACACATGTGAGCTTAGGGGAAGCTAAAGGGCCCAAATGAGAGTGAAAGAACAACCAACAATGGCACCATTCACACAGCTGCTTTATGTTTAGTACATTTATTAGCATGTTAACTCTTCATGCCTTCTTAAACTGTGCGTATTGGTGTTTCTATTTTTAAAGTTCTGTTTTAATTCATTCTGTCCTGGAAATCAGTATGTGTGATGCTTCTCTTTAAATACATCACTCCTTCTAATTTTAACCTTTGCCATATCCAAATTGAATCACATTTTACATTATTCATAACTGCTAAAAAATTACAGTTAAAATATTAACTATTTTAGTCAAGTAAGAATCAACAAAAAAAAATGGCAGCATTTTTGTTTTACTGATGATACATAATATTTGGAACAGAGTGCTAAGGTCTTTTCTCTTCTTTCAACAGACCAACTGAAGATTAATAAAACACTCTTACCTCATTCTCACGCAATACCGCCACTTCCGACTCCCCATGATGACTTCACTTCCGGTTCTTTTTCCCAAAGACGTCACTTCCGTCCCCACTACTGACGTCACTTCTTACCAATTCATTTCCGCTTCCTTTCCGTGTGTCATTTCCTGCCATCATTCCGTACAAGACCAGCAAGGAAATTGCTTACTGTCAAATGTCCGTGTTTTTAATTTTTGACCATAGTACCAGTCCTTCAACACGACTCAACTCTGATGACATTATACGTCAGATTCCCCGAACTCTTGACCTTTGTGTTTCTGTGTTTATTTCTTCACAATATATAGTCACGCGCTTACGCATGGGAGACAGTTTAAGAGCTTTGGTGAAGGTAATTCAGTGCCACTCCAGGAGATGACGCTATATGAAGACCAGGGGCCTCATATATAAATGGTGTGTATGCACAAAAATGTTGCGTATGAACATTTCCATGTTCAAGTCGCGATGTTTAATAGTTTAATGCATCTGATTGTAATTAACCAGTAACAATATAATGGTCCAGGGAATAGCCATAGTATTCCAAATACCATAACTGCTTTAGTGTTGTTACTCTCACTGCACCTTCTTCTTCTTTCAGCTGCTCCCGTTAGGAGTTGCCACAGCGGATCATCTTTTTCCATATTCCTCTCACTGCACTACTCGAAGCAGCTGATCGTAAAGAGAATTATTGGTATACAGCATCAAGCACACGCTGCCTCAGCCATGCTTCCTATTTGAACTGTTTCTCATATGACAAACGCTTCAAACCTTTACTGTACGGACCTCGCGGTTCACAAACAGTTTCATCCCAAGAGCTCTAAACGCACTCAATCAAGTGCTCCTTGTAGAACTGTTAGTACTTTAAGTACAATCACCTCACTATAAACTTGCACTACAGTTATAATATTGCACAACCTGAGCCACTTTATAAAGCGCGTATTTACATATGATGACGATATCATTAAGATGAAATGCAGCAAAATATATTTATTACATTATACAGATAAAACTTTAACTTCATTTAAATAATTTATATTGTTAATAATTAAAGGTTGTTCCTGCCTCGCACTGTATGCTTCACTGGGACTGGCGTGAAGGATAGAATAATTAAACATGTACTATGAAGATATTCCAATGTTCTTTTAAAGTTTTGAGGAATCGGCGCTCTAAGCTTACAGATGGCTTAACGTTTATTACAGAGCTGATTGTGTGGCGATCGGTTAGTTGGAGAAAGAAAAGGAAGGACAGGAATTGGAGGTTAGTACGTTTGAAAGAGACAGTACAGCAGGGGTGGCCACGCCAATATATATTGAATATAAAAACAGAAAGAGAAAATAACGACACAGCTAAAAACGCAGCGGCAAATTTCGACAAAAGTTAAACGCTTGTGTCATGAGCACGAGGCGGCTATGCAGTGTCCACAACGGATGTGGCCATCCGCCGTGCATAAAATACCATATTGACATTGGCGGGCGAAGGGGCCACCGATTCTTTCTCTGCTCAGGTCCACCACGAGCCTAGAGTCTAGAGTACTGCTGCAGTAAATTATTTCATCTAAGGTCGCACACAATCACAGCGCCACCTTGAAACCCATGTTTAATAACGTACTTTAACTCCTTTCATCATGAAAATGATATCACATATACATCTCAGTATTTTAGTTTTTCAGAAAGCTGTAATATCACAAATGTCATGGATTCTGTGTCCTGTCGGAGGAAGAGAGCCGGTTTAAGAAGCACATAGTGATTCACACACACAGAGCACATAGAAGATCAAATACAAAACAAAGCATTTAACGTGCTACTTTAATTACGATGTGATTTGAGAAACTGGTTAATTAAATGATTTTAAGATGACGTTTATGATGTTCTACTTTAATGACAAAATAAACTACTTGATTAAAGTGGACATTTTGAGATTGAAGTTGACATTTCATGCTTTTTTCCCACTGTGTGCCTATTTTTTATCTCTGTACCCTAATAAGAGTTCATGTGACACTCAGATGGTGGGCTATGACTCACATTTTCACAGCCTTTGATATCTGACAACTTCTTTTTTATTTCCGGCACTATGCAACTGTGAACTTGAGCTTTCAAGTCTCTCCAACACTCTATGTCACTCGATCGACTTCCTTTTGTTGTTCATACCACGGTTTAACTCAACAAATAGTACGTTTCTCCTTTGTTTCCACTTGGTATTTACTGAAATTCTTCCATTTTCCCTCTTGCTTTTCCCATTGTCTTTTCACAGAATGCTGAGCTTAAGGGCTATTTATATTGATTTGCATATTCATAGAGGTGTAATTCTGGGAGGAGTTGGGGCGGGACAGCAGGCGCGTGCACGAGTGTTACTTTTCACACTGACCGGGATTTATGTAGTGGAAGAACGTGGAAGTTGGAGTATGCACAGATTCCTGCATCTAGATTTTTCTGTGCATAAGCACATTTCGGCTTTTGTGCTTACATCATGTTATAGTGCGAATTCTACGCACGGCGTTATGCATGATGACTGACAGCTTTCCACCACCAATGTCACTTTCGGTGACCACCTGGACCCACCTCTTCTTGTTTGGACACCTTCCTCTACTCTTCCTCTCTGTCCCTGTGCATTGGCCAATCAAGTCTCTGTGACTCCTAAGCCTTCACACTCCATGCTTGTCTTTCTTTGTTTCCCTCAATAGAGAACTGGGGGCCTGAAACCTGATTCAAGGCCAAGTGACCCCTACTCCCTAAGCCCCTGGTAATTTTTCTTATCATATTTGTTAGAAGACAGTAGATTCTATTCTCTGATTTTCGATAACTTTTAAGTCAAAACTCTGTCTGTAAATGCTATGTGACTGAGATGGAATCAGAGATCGAAATGGCTGGTAGAAAACAACAGAGCCCAGGATTGGAGTGTTTCCAGTATAACGCTGAAGGCACCAATTATGAGCAGACTGCTCTGTGTGCCGTAGACATTACAAGTGAAATACCTACAAACCTTAAAATTCACTGTCAGTTGGCCTTTAATCAATCACAGCACACCCTTGTTCAGCACAAACCATCAACTTCTTCTTCCACCTATTGATTTGGCAAAATTTTACACCAGATGCCCTTCCTGACGTAACCCTCCCTATTTATCTGGGCATGGGACCCGGCACGACGAACACACTTGTTTGTGCATCCACTGCGCCTGGGTTCAGCACAAACCATCAACACATGGAAAATATTTTAAAATTATAAAATTGTAAAAAAAGTTTACATTCAGTATCTGCTTTTGTTTTTGCTTGTTTTTAAACTAATGTTATATGCAAACCCTGTACATGTGCGACACAAAACTAAACTCCATAATATCTCTTTAATCATTGCGCTCAAAATATGGCACTGCAGGTTCACACAGGAAGTGCTGGGGTGCCAGCCTGGTCATGCCCATGTAATACAGTCCAATAAATGAAACAATGTGTGCCTAATGATCAACAAAACAAGTAAGCCAATCATTTCTGGCAGTCGTCCTGTGGCTCAGTCAAGTTAGAACTGGCTACCTCTGTCTGCCTACCGTAGGCATTAAAGACAGAAGACCAGAAGGGGCGGAGCCAGTCGCCTTCACTGGGCAGAGATAAGAAGAGGAGAAGGTTAGCACATGTGCCCCCACATAGCCCAGAGTGGCATTACCTGTTTTAGATGAGCCCCGAGAGTGATCTGCAGATGCACATGCTTGACACCATACTATAATTATTAAAACTCAAACTGAAACTAATACACTGTATATAAAGGAGAAATGTCTTTGTGAAATAAAAACTAAATTAAAAGTAAGAGTACATCATGAATGAAAATTAAAACTAAACCGAATTTCCAAGCAAGATCAGAAATAAAATAGAAATAAAAACGAACATAAATGGCAAATCCATAATAACCCCCTGCTTTGGACCTCCTGGACCAGGTGAAGAAGAGAATGAGGACAAAACAGAGTGTCTTTATGAACAACGCAGCACATCCTCTCATCCTCAGTGAGTAAGCATTCAGCAGAAGTGTGTCAAGCAACGCCGTGGGGTCTCCTTTATACCAACAGCAATACACCAGTATGGCACCTCACTGGGACTGGGACTGCACGTTGGATATTTTCCATCTTTGGCCTCTCAATGCAATACAATACAATACAATTATTTTTGTATAGCCCAAAATCACACAAGAAGTGCCGCAATGGGCTTTAACAGACCCTGCATCTTGACGGCCACCCAGCCTTGACTCTCTAACAAGACAAGGAAAAACTCCAAAAACAAAACCTTTGTATGGAAAAAATGGAAGATACTGTACTTTGGGAAAGGCAGTTCAAAGAGAGACCCCCTTTCCAGATACGTTGGGCGTGCAGTGGGTGTCAAAAGGAAGGGGGTCAATACAATACAATACACAGAACAGAACACAAGTAATCCTCAAACTTCTTCTTCTTCTTTCGGCTGCTCCCATTAGGGGTCGCCACAGCGGATCATCTTCTTCCATATCTTTCTGTCCTCTGCATCTTATTCTGTTACACCATCACCTGCATGTCCTCTCTCACCACCTCCATTAACCTTCTCTTAGGCCTTCCTCTTCTCCTCTTTCCTGGTAGCTCTATCCTTAACATCCTTCTCCCAATATACCTAGCATCTCTCCTCTTCATGTCCAAATCAACGCAGTCTCACCTCTCTGACTTTGTCTCCTACTGGCGGCCTCACTACTGTCCTGTAGACTTTCTCTTTCACTCTTGCTGATACACGTCAGTCACAAATCACTCCTGACACTCTTCTCCACTCACTCCACCCTGCCTGCACTCTCTTCTTCACCTCCTCTTCCACAATGAGCTTTACTCTGTACTGTTGATCCCAAGTATTTAAACTCATCCACCTTCGCCAACTCTACTCCCTCATCCTCACCATTCCACTGACCTCCCTCTCATGTATTCTGTCTTGGTGGTCCTACTGACCTTCATTCCTCTCCTCTCATATCTCCACCTCTCCAGGGTCTCCTCAACCTGCTCCCTACTATCGCTACAGATCACAATGTCATCAGCAAATATCACAGTCCATGGGGACTCCTGTCTAATCTCATCTGTCAGCCTGTCCATCACCATTGCTAATAAGAAAGGACTCAGAGCTGATCCCTGATGTAATCCCACCTCCATCACTCCTACTGTAGACCTCACCACTCTCACACTTCTCTCGTTCATATCCTATACAACTCTTATGTACTTCTCTGCCACTCCCAACTTCCTCATTCAATACCACATAAGTTAACCTCAATACAGTATAAAAATACACATTTTACAAGTACAGAGCAGAATTTAACAGTAGATGATATCCCATAATATGATTTGGATTTGTTTAGAGTCCTGGAGACCTCGGCCATCAAGCTGCCTCCCCCATTTGTCCAATCCACAGCTGAATCAGTGGAATGGGCCAGCCAATCCGATGAAAGGACCCCTCAATCCCACGATTCCTGTGATCCTCCATCTGGGATGACTTTACCTTAGGCAGGAAAAACAACTTGGCAGGTGGGCCGTGGCACCAAGTGCCACAATTGAGTACTGAGAAGAGAAGCAAAATAGGTGAGGGTTAGTAACAAATTCTAACGATCATGTTACTTATGTTCATGTTTTTAATGACAAATGGAGTAACAGGCACAAATGAGTTTCAGATCCATGCAAAGGTTTGGAAGGCCCGGGCCAATGTACAATATGTTGACAATTGTAGTCTTCTGCAGCCTTTCCTACTCTCATATGGTGTTGTTGTATTGATCAAGGCACCTCGTCTGTTGTACACATCCTCACCTGATACCCCTTAGATAACCCCAGCACACTGTCCTCTCAGTTTCTGTGCCGCCTTTTGCACCATTTATTTTAGCAGAAGGGCCCTGGCCTGCCTGCCTTTCTACTTGCTTTGTTTTGAACGTCTGTGAGTCGAGGATGTTATGATCTATGAACAAGCAATCAGGCAGATTTTTTTTGGGAATGAAGGGGCTGAGCCTCCCACTGACAGAAGACACAACAAACTGAATGCCAGGTCTGTGCCTGTGTGATTACATAGTAGGCTCTCACGCTAGCGCATAAAACATACCAGCACTGCAATGGCATTTAGATCTATTAGGGCTCATCAATACCTTAGGCAATAAAGTTAAGATAAAATGCATCGCGACACCTAGTTAGTCTGAGCTGTATTGGGCCTTAAGAGATGATTACTGAAGGCTGGGCTTGGGGCTTTGCCATTCAAATAGAAGTGAACAGCAGCTTAGCCTCTGTGCTGGCAAATCCGACAAGCGGGCCGCTGCGCTCAACTGCTTAACAGTGCCGCTGTCTGTATTTTACATTAGCACACACTAATATCTTTTAGATAGCGTTTAAGTTCATATGCCAATGCTTCTTTATACGAATGTTATAACTAGCTGTACCCCACGGCTAGACCCGTGTATTAGTGAAACAGGACACTGAAGAAGGTCCTGCCCGGCTCCCCACTCCTGACGCCACGTTTCCCCCTCTCCTCGGCCCGCAGCCTCTGTCTTGGATTACAGCGAATATATCGCTCCTGCAAGTGAACTATGATTCTTAGCGTGAGGAGAGAAGTCACAAAATCAACAGGAATGTTCAAGTAAATTATAGAAACAAACCCGATCTAAATTCGTTCCGTAGTTGTCTTGTTCGCTAGCTAAGCGGAGGTAAGATACGCCCGAGGCTGGTGAGTGAGTGAGGAGGGTCCCACCCTCCTGCCCTCAGTCTGCCGCGTGTCTCTCGTGGTGCCGCAAGTGAACTCTGTTACTTAGCACGATGAGAGAAGTCACAAAATCAACCAGAATGTTCAAGCAAATTATTGAAAAACATTCTCTCACGAAAAGAGGACAGGCAGACAGAAAGACGTTGGAATGTATATATATATATATATACTAGCAAAATACCCACGCTTCGCAGTGGAGAAGTAGTGTGTTAAAGAAGCAATGAAAAAGAAAAGGAAACATTTTGAAAATAATGTAACATGATTGTCAATGTAATTGTTTTGTCACTGTTGTGAGTGATGAGTGTTGCTGTCATATATATATACAGTGGTGTGAAAAACTATTTGCCCCCTTCCTGATTTCTTATTCTTTTGCATGTTTGTCACACAAAATGTTTCTGATCATCAAACACATTTAACCATTAGTCAAATATAACACAAGTAAACACAAAATGCAGTTTTTAAATGATGGTTTTTATTATTTAGGGAGAAAAAAAAATCCAAACCTACATGGCCCTGTGTGAAAAAGTAATTGCCCCCT
>JANRMT010028174.1:7928619-7946453 GCA_026402145.1 Polypterus bichir lapradei
TTGTAGTTCTACTTTGTCTTTTACTCTTTGTCTTTTATTTCTGACCCAGCCTCCTCTTTTTTCTTCGCTTAGTCGTTTATGAAGTTCAACGTTCTCTTTTAATAACTGTCTTTCATTTGTGACCCGGTTTTATCTACTCGTTTTTCAAATTTACTTGGTCCGGACCGATTATTACTTTCCTTATTTTCCGAATTTGCACATAGATTATTATTTTTCTTTAGTGCTTTTGTTTTGTGCATTTTTTTTCTCTCCATCGCTTTTTGGTGTCTTTTTGACGTGCAGATCTTTCTTCTTCGCTAAGTCTTTACTTACATTCCTTTTTTTCTGAATTTGCATTCTTTTCTCTCCAGCACTTTTGTGTTCCTTTTTGTTGCGCCGCTCTTTGTGCTTTGCCTAGTTGTGGACGTGTCACCATTTAACTTATCATTTTATTTTAAGCTGCTCTTTGTTCTGTGTCAAACAAAGAAGGAAAAAGAAATATTATGGTCTGGTCCAGGTGGCCTGCTGCATCCATGGAATAGCAATTTCAAATATCGAATATGGTGCTGACGCACGGGTTCACGAATTTGTCCCTTTCCCACTCTAGAAGAACATCTCACCAGCATGTGACATTTGGAGAGTTCTAAAATTTTGCTAAATTAATAAGTGGACAACAATAGGAATTTCCATACCGGATTGGTCGAGCAACAACCGCCACCAGTACTGCTAGCCAACAGGATGCTGGTAGAAATTGGGCTACTGTTGGCCGAAGAAGGAGAAGAAGAGGGGGGAGGCAGGAGGAGAGGAGGAAAGTAAAGAGAGTGGAACTAAGGGTAGGAACTTTGAATGTTGGCAGTATGACTGGTAAGGGGAGAGAGTTAGCAGATATGATGGAGAGAAGGAAGGTTGATATATTGTGAGTGTGAAGAGACTAAATGGAAGTTGGAGTAAGGCCAGGGGGATCGGAGGGGGATTCGAATAGTTCTATCATGGTGTGAATGAGATAAGAAGTGGAGTAGGAGTTATTCTGAAGGAACAGCATGTCAGGACTGTTTTGGAGGTGAAAAGAGTGTCAGGCAGAGTGATGATTATGAAGCTGGAAACTGGAGGTGTGATGATGAATGTTGTTAGTGCATATGCACCGTAAGTTGGGTGTGCGATGGATGAGAAAGAAGATTTCTGGAGTGAGTTGGATGAAGTGATGAACAGAATACCCAAGGGACAGAGAGTGGTGATTGGAGTGGATTTCAATGGATATGTTGTTGAAGGGAACAGAGGAGACGAGGAGGTGATGGGTAGGTATGGTGTCAAGGAGAGGAATGAAGAAGGTCAGAGGATAGTGGATTTGCCAAAAGGATGGACATGGCTGTGGTGAATACGTATTTTAAGAAGAGGGAAGAACATAGGGTGACACACAAGAGTGGAGGAAGATGCACACAGGTAGATTACATCCTATGAGTTGAAGAGTCAATCTGAAGGAGACTGAAGACTGCACAGTAGTGACAGGGGAAAGTGTAGTTAGACAGCATAGGATGGTGGTCTGTAGGATGACGTTCAACGTTTGACGTTCGGAGATCAAGAAGAGGAGGAGAGGGAGGGCAGAGCCAAGGATCAAATGGTGGAAGTTGAAAAAGGAAGACAGCAAGGTTGAGTTTAGGGAGAAGGTGAGACAGGCACTGGGGTGGTAGTGAAGAGTCACCAGACAGCTGGGAAACTACAGCAGATGTAGTAAGAGTGCAGTAGAGGGGCTTGGGTGGTCTCATGGTCTGGAATCCCTGCAGATTTTTTTTTTTGTTTTTTTTTTGTTTTTTGTTTTTTCTGTCCTCACTGGCCATCAGACCTTGCTCTTATTCTATGTTAATTAATGTTAACTTTAATTTCTTACTGTATCTTTTATTTTTCTATTCTTCATTATATAAAGCACTTTGAGCTACTTTTTGTATGAAAATGTGCTATATAAATAAATGTTGTTGTTGTTTTTGTTGTTGTAAGGGTGACAGCAAGAAGGGTGCTTGGTGTGACATTTGGAAAGAGGAAATAGGGAAACGAAACCTGGTGGTGGAATGGGAAAGTACAGGAAAGTATACAGAGGAAGAGGATGGCAAAGAAGAAGTGGGATAGTCAGAGAGATACAGAAAGTAGACAAGAGTACAAGGAGATAAGGTGTAAGGTGAAGAGAGAAGTGGCACATGACAGGGTGACTGAGAGGAGCTGTGGTATTGTATGAGGAAGTGGCAGAGAAGTACGTAAGAGTGGCACAGGATATGAATGAGAGAAGTGTGACTGTGGTGAGGTCTGCTGTAGGAGTGACGGAGGTGGGGGATTACATCAGGGATCGGCACTGAGACCTTTCTTATTTGTAATGGTGATGGACAGGCTGACAGACGAGATTAGACTGGAGTCCCAGTGGACTGTGATGTCTGCTGATGACATTGTGATCTGTAGCGATAGTAGGGTGCAGGTGGAGGAGACCCTGCAGAGGTGGAGATCTGCTCTAGAGAGGAGAGGAATGAAGGTCAGTAGGACCACCAAGACAGAATACATGTGTGTGAATGAGAGGGAGGTCAGTGGAATGGTGAGGATGAGGGGAGTAGAGTTGGTGAAGGTGGATGAGTTTAAATACTTGGGATCAACAGTACAGAGTAATGGGGAGTGTGGAAGAGAAGTGAAAAAGAGAGTGCAGGTAGGGTAGAGTGGGTGGAGAAGAGTGTCAGGAGTGATTTGTGACAGACGGGTATCAGCAAGAGTGACAGGGAAGGTCTACAGGACGGTAGTGAGACCAGCCATGTTATATGGACTGGAGATGGTGGCACAGGAGGCAGAGCTGGAGGTGGCAGAGTTAAAGATGCTAAGATTTGCAGTGACGAGGATGCACAGGAATAGAAATGAGGACAATAGAGGGTCTGCTCAAGTTGGACGGTTAGGAGACAAAGTCAGAGAGGCGAAATTGTGTTGTTTTGGACATGTGCAGAGGAGAGATGCTGGGTATATTGGGAAAAGGATGTTAAGGATAGAGCTGTCAGGGAAGAGGAGAAGAGAAAGGCCTAAGAGAAGGTTTATGGATGTTGTGAGAGAGGACATGCAGGTGATGGGTGTGACAGAATAAGATGCAGATGACAGAAAGATATGGAAGAAGATGATCCACTGTGGCTACATGCTTCCGTTAGGTCAGATTATCTCAGGTTACAACGTTAGTTACCACAGCTATGCTGATGACACACAGCTGTACTTATCAATAGCACCTGATGACCCCGACTCTCTCAATTCACTAACACAATGTCTTACTGGTATTTCTGAATGGATGAATAGTAATTTTCCCAAACTAAATAAAGAGAAAACTGAAATTTTAGTAATTGACAATAATGGATTCAATGAGGTTGTCAGAAATAAACTTGATGCACTAGGATTAAAAGTTAAGACGGAAGTAAAAAACTTAGGGGTAACTGTTGACTGTAACCTGAATTTTAAATCGCATATTCATCAGATCACTAGGACAGCATTTTTTCACTTAAGAAACATAGCAAAAGTTAGACCTCTTATATCATTGAAATATGCTGATAAATTAGTTCACGCTTTTGTTTTCAGTAGACTAGATTACTGTAACGCACTCCTCTCAGGACCACCCAAAAAAGACATAAATCACTTGCAACGAGTGCAGAATGCAGCTGCTAGAATCCTAACTAGGAAAAGAAAATCCGAACACATCTCTCCAGTTTCGATGTCACTACACTGGTTACCTGTGTCATTCAGGATTGACTTTAAAATTCTGCTTATGGTTTATAAAGCCTTAAATAATCTCGCTCTGTCTTATATATCGGAGTGTCTGACACCTTATATTCCAAATCGTAACCTCAGATCCTCAAATGAGTGTCTCCTTCGAATTCCAAGAGCTAAACTTAAAAGAAGTGGTGAGGCGGGCGGCCTTCTGCTGTTATGCACCTAAAATCTGGAATAGCCTGCCAATAGGAATTCGCCAGGCTGATACAGTAGAGCACTTTAAAACACTGCTGAAAACACATTACTTTAACATGGCCTTTTCATAACTTCACTTTAACTTAATCCTGATACTCTGTGTGTTCAATTCATCATAATAACTATTCATGGTTGCTCCAAAATCTGTACTGACCCCTACTCTCTCTTCTGTTTCTTTTTCCAGTTTCTTTGTGGTGGCGACCTGCGCCACCACCACCTACTCAAAGCATCAGGATGCTCCAACATTGATGGACTGAAAGCCAGAAGTCTACGTGACCATCATCATCAAGTCCTTCCATGAGAACCCTAAATACAAAGAGGACTTTTTGATTCATGTTAGGTAGATTGCCCAGAGGGGACTGGGCGGTCTCTTGGTCTGGAATCCCTACAGATTTTATTTTTTTTCTCCAGCCTCTGGAGTTTTTTTTTTTTTTGTTTTTTCTGTCCACCCTGGCCATCGGACCTTACTTATTCTATGTTAATTAATGTTGACTTATTTTTATTTTTTACTGTGTCTTCTATTTTTCTATTCTCCATTTTGTAAAGCACTTTGAGCTACATTTTACAATACAATACAATACAGTTTATTTTTGTAGAGCCCAAAATCCCACAGACTGGGCTTTAACAGGCCCTGCCTCTTGACAGCCCCCCAGCCTTGACTCTCTGAGAAGACAAGGAAAAACTCCCAAAAAAAAACCCTTCTAGGGAAAAATGGAAGAAACCTCGGGAAAGGCAGTTCAAAGAGAGACCCCTTTCCAGGTAGGTTGGGTGTGCAGTGGGTGTCAAAAGAAGGGGCTCAATACAATACAATACACAGAACAGAACAAATCCTTAATACAGCATAATAATAATAATTTTAGAAGCACGGAACAGAATTTAACTGTAAATGATATCACATAATAAGATTTGGATATTTTTAGAGTCCTGGAGACCTCATCCGTCTAGCTGCCTCCCCATTTGGCCATTCCACTGCTGAAACGTTACTCGGCCAGCGAATCCGATGAAAGGACCCCTCTTTCCCATGATTCCTGTGATCCTCCATCAGGGATGACTTTACCATAGGCAGGCAAACAACTTGGCAGGTGGGCCGTGGCACCAATTGCCACATTTGAGTACTGAGAACAGAAACAGAATAGGTGAGGGTTAGTAACAAATTATAACAATCATGTTACTTATGTTTTAGTGCTAATGACTGACAACAGAGATTCAGTCTGCACAGTTAATCAGCAGCTCTATTCAGGATATGCCAAACTGAAGTAGTGAGTCTTCAGCCGGGATTTAAAGGCTGACACTGAAGGGGCGTCTCTTATAGAAGCAGGCAGACCACTCTACAGTTTAGGGGCCCTGTAACTAAAAGCTCGACCTCCCACTGTTATTTTATTAATCCTTGGAATCCTAAGCAGACCGGCATCTTGAGATCTTAATGTGCGCTCAGGTTTGTAAGTCATGATAAGTTCAGACAAGTAAGCCGGACCTCTGCCATTTAATGCTTTATATGTTAAAAGGAGGATTTTGAAATCTGCCCTAAACTTAACCGGGAGCCAGTGTAAGGATTTAAGAACTGGAGTTATGTGTTCATATTTTCTTGTTCTTGTAATAATTCTTGCAGCTGCATTTTGGATTAACTGGAGGCTGTATAAAGAACAGTTTGAACAGCCAGTGAACACCGCATTGCAGTAGTCAATCCTACTAGAGATAAATGCAGGAATTAATTTCTCAGAATCCTGTTTATTTAGAAAGCGCCTTAATTTCCTAACATTTTTAAGATGGAAGAAACATGTTTTGGACAACTTTGTAATATGCACTTTAAATGACATGCTAGAATCAAAGATAACTCTGAGATTGTGGGCTGATTCAGTAAGATTAATTGGGATTCCAACTGAGTTAAATGATGACAAAATATTGCTGTGATCAGCGTCATTCCCTCCAACAATTAATATCTCTGTTTTATCTGTATTTAAAGACAAGTAGTTCTCATCTATCCAGTCCTTTAATTCACTAACACAACTAATTAAAGACAACATCGGAGAAACTTCATTTGATTTAAATGAAAGGTATAACTGGGTGTCATCTGCATACGAGTGAAAATTAACATTATGTTACCTAATGAAAGATCCCAGTGGAAGCATGTAAAGTGAAAACAGTAAAGGTCCCAGTACTGAGCCCTAGAGGACACCATATTGAACTTCTGTGTATAATGATGGAGTACTGTCAGCACATTTCTCTACGTATTGGAATCGATTTGATAAATAAGAACTGAACCAAGCGAGCACGGGGCCTGTAAGCCCAACATCGTTTTCTAGCCTGTGAAGTAAAATAGAATGGTCAATGGTGTCAAATGCTGCACTTAAGTCCAACAACATAATTACATAATTTTGTATGAAAATGTGCTATATAAATAAATGTTGTTGTGGCAAACCCTAACGGGAGCAGCTGAAAGAAAAAGAAGAATAAAAAACAGCAGTCTAACAAACGTACTGCATATTAATAAGCTACTCGGAGCAGTTCAGGAAGTTGGGGTGGGGTGGCAGCACAGAGTTCAGAGTGTGGACCCTCAGGGCTAGAAGCTGTTGCAAAACCTGCCAGACGTTGCAGTACCTTCTGCGAGATGGACAAAAAGACAGGGGGAATTGTGGGAGTGGACCTTCATAACACCGCGGGCTAATCCTTTTATTATGGTGGATATGTACCCAATTTTTTTTGCAATACCTCATATTTTCCATAAGGAAGTAAGCAGCCCACCATTCGATTGCCTGCAGAACCAGATGATTCTACCTTCTGTTTTGTTTTTGTACTTGACGTTAGGAAGATTTTAAAAGCAAGTTAATTTCCACATGGAATTTCAGAGGGTGCTTTAAAAACCTGAACGTCGTCAATGACATCATAAATCTGTGATCCCGGCCTGCCTCAAAAGTGGACGACCCGAATGAGCACAGACCAGCGGCACTCACTCCAGTCATGTCTGGTGCTGGGACACATCCATCGGAATATTCCAGATAGTTCTGGTCACCTCCATATCGCCACACATGATGTCACATGCCATGCACTGACTAACTACTGCTCGAGGGTCCTGTTTATAGAGCACAGCTCAGCACTTAGTGCTGTTTGAACCCAAAACACCTCAATTTAGAACTCCGCACCACCTTCTACTGCACAGATGGTGGACTTTGTAACTAGCAGACCTCCATCTGTGTGGTTTGGCAGCAGCACATCCTCCAAAGTGGAGGCTTAAAGTGGAGAAGGACCAATTGATTGTAATTGTAGACATGTCCTGTTTAACTGGAAGAATCCCAGCCCACCTTTTATAAGTTAGTGAGTAACACATGAAACTGGAAAAATTCAGATTCTTGTTTTGATGATCTGTTTAAAACCTTAAAATATAGCAAAATCTAATTAATAACATTTTAGAATAAGCATTTATGTTGGGGAGAAGAATGTCAATTTCCCATCTTTTTCCTTTTTTTTCTAACCATTTTTGCGGTTGCTTTTGACTCTTCTCTCTTCTTCTCCGGTGTCCCTTGAATTCAGTTGTCCATTTTTGTTCCTGCTTTCTTCTGTTAACTTTCTGATGTTTTTTTTCCTTCTTTCCTATTTTTCTTCCTTGCCTATAAAGTCATTTATTGTCCAAGTTCAACTTGATTTTGTATCTTATTTTCTTCAATTAAAAACAATCCAGGAGGTGGATGTGGTAGCGATGGCAGAAATACAAAGGCCACACTGCAGGATGCCAACCACAAAAGCACAACGGCCAATTTACAGTTTGTAAAAAAGAAAACTTTAGGGAGTCTGCAGAATTCTGGGAAAAGGTCTTGTGGACAGACGAGACGAAGATGAACCTCATCAGAGTGATGGCGAGAGCAAAGTGTGGAGACGAAAAGCAGACCACCTCATCCACAAAGCATGGCGGTGCTGGGGGTTTTATGGCTGAGGCATGTATGGCTGCCACAGGTCCTGGCACACTTCTCTTCACTGGTGATGGAGCTGCTGATGGCACAATGCATTCTGAGGTGTATAGTGTCACAATAAGTAGACACAAAAGTCAAAAAAAGGTTTGGGGCAGCCACCCGTACATTGTTCCCTGGATGTAAAAGGGTTTAAGTTATGCCACTGATGTGCATTGATTTCAGTTCAATACAGAACTGATGGTATGGAGGTAAGATGGCAGCTTTAAAGGCCAGAACAGGAAATGAGGTCATCTAGGGCAGAACCGGTAGGGTCCTCCTCCATAGGCTCGGACCCGGATGTGACATTATCAAAAGGGCCGGAACCAGAAAGGTCTTCGTCCATGGGTTTGATATCGGAAGTGACGTCATCAAGGTTAGGTGGAATTTCCCATGACTGGTCTGCAGGACAGCGAGAAAAAGAGTGAGTGCACTCGGCCACCCCCTGGTCTGGTGTGGAATTACTTTCATTCAGGCCCGTGTGTGACAATAGGAACATCTCATCTGCTCATTAAACTCACTGGTTGGCACTTCATCCTTCAACAAGATAATGAGCCAAGCAAACTGCTGAGGCGACACACAAGTTTACCAAAGCTAACAAATGGGAAATTCTGGAGTGGCCAAGCCAGTTACCTGCTTTCACCCCAAATGAGCAGGCCATCCACATGCCGAAGAGAAAACTTAAGGGTACAAGCCCCCTGAAACAAACAGGAGCTGACGATGACATCACCAGAGAAGATCCTTGGCATCTGGTGACGACTATGAATCTCAGACTTCAAGCAGTCATTGCATGCTGGGACATGTGGCAAAGTCCTAAATAGGACTTCAGCTTTAACAGACCTGCCATTGCTGTGTCCCAGACATTATGATTATTAACCTTGACATCACACATTTTTTCAGCAGTCTTCCTCTTCATCTTTTCCCACTTCTACGTGGGGCTGATGTGCCTGATCGTCCGTCTCCAAACAGCGCCGTCCCGCACCCCCAGTCAAGCCCTTTTTCCTTCACGTCTTCTTTCACTTTTTCCATCTGCCCTCACTTTGGCCTCTCATGATTTCTCTTTGCCGGTCCTGAGAAGAAATATAAATGTGTAAGATTTATTACGATGACCGTCATGGTTATTCTTTGTAAAAAGCTTATTTATGCAAAGTTCATCAGAGGGTCAACGAATGTACGGCGTGGCTTTGTTTGCCGGTTCTGTAAAACTGTTCAGGTTTATTCTGAGAATCACTGAAGCTCTTCGTGACATTGGTGTGATTTTCTGAAGGTCAGTAAAGCGTTTTAAAAAGACGTGGCTGTAAACAGAGCGCCACTCATGCATGGACGTCACAGCTGAATGTCTGAAATGCTGGCTTCAGACTGATCAATGAATTAAAGGTCGTGATTTATTTCTTTATTTGCTTATTTTCAAACTGCACCGTTCATGCAGCTGCCTGTCTTTGCAGAGCAGGCAATGCCCACTTTGTGCTACAGCAGCGGGCTCGGGGTCACTGGTGAGGAATCAGGGTAACATTGACAGCGCCTTTGTATTGCCTAGGAAATGAGCAGAAACAGGTCAGGACTCAACAAATGTTCATTTCTGTTGTTAAAGCTGCTAACTGTGTGTGATGGGCCACTGAGATGACATCTGGAGTTCTGGTCACCACACGCCAATGAAGACAGAGCAGCGCTGGCGCTGGCAGTGAAATGGCATCTCCCGCCGTGACAGGCCGCAAGGGTTCAGGTGCATTAGTCTTTGCCTAATCTAGCCCTGCAAAATTCTCAAAGGCAACGTTAAAGCAGATTTATACAGCATACAACTGCAAATCACAATCTCGAATGTAATGGTGGGAAGGGGCTGTGGAGATGTGCAATAAAACCAGTCAGTGATGGAGTGGAGGCTGAAGCCTTGACGACGGGCAGCTCGGCTATTAGCCAATCAAATGAGCAGACAGACACAGGTCCCAATGGGCTCCTCTGCTTTGTCAGACAGCTCTTGTTCTTATCATACTTGCTAATTCAACTAACTTCCCTCACATGTCACAGTTTTACATGTAATGTCATCATTTATTGACTACCTGCCACCTTGACGGAGGTAAGCAAGGAGTGGGTGGAATACAAAGGTCATTGGGGAATTGTCCTGTCAAAAGGCACCCATGTTCAGTAACGGCAACAAACAAGTGATTAACAATTAAACAATTAAAAAAGGGATTGTAAGAGAAATCAGGCATATTGAGGGTGTGAGGGTGACAAAGCAGCTGCTTCAAATCATTGACTTGGAATGGCGCACAGAACATCTGGCAGACATATTCGAGGCCATGTGCTGAGTGCGAAGAGGCAGTTCAATAGCGAGGAGCGACTGCACACACGATCAATGATAGAGAGAGAGGCAGCAGGCCTACCCCAGACTGGAAGCCACAATCAAAGCCCATGAAGTCAAATAAAACTCAGCAAATGAGTAATATGTGGACTGAATGAGCGACTCAGATCAGCTCTACTCTCCTTCTGTATCGGCAGGGGAGGAAGACTGCACACTCTCAAGTCAGCTCCAGCAATCCCAGGCCTGATATGCTGGATGAACTCCTGGCAGAGCTTAAATTTCAAAAGGCAGGATCCACTGATTGGCTGAAGGGCTGACTTTTCCTGCTGGCACCGGCCTGGGCTTCAATTTCATATTTGATGTCCGTTTTGTTCATTTTTGTGTGACTTCTTTGTAGTGCTGCTAACGTTTGTTGATAAAAGGCTTTGTGTATTAATCCTTTGTTATGTGCTTCGTGTCTTGTGGGTGGTTACCCAAGAGGCAGGGCCATCTGTCAGTCACCACCAGGGACCACCACCCTCAGTCCTGTAAAGGTGAGGGTCTTCCACTGTTCCAGGCTGCTCAACTCAAATGTGTTTGGGAGTTTGATGAGTTTCAGGGTCTTTGCTTGCGCTTTGTGCTTTTTGTGATTCTTTGGGTTTGTGACATTTGTGTTCTTTTCATTGACCCTTCTTTGTATTTCTGTTTACTTTGCATTGTCTTTTGTGTTCGAAGCAACTACTTTTGACTTTTGTGCTCTAAGGAGCTTTCTCTTGTGCCTCCAGGCAAGTCTGTAAATAAACCGTTTAACTTATAACGACTCTTGGTTTCCCTCTGTGTTCCTAGCCAGGGTTTTTGAAGGGACTTCTCCCTTTAGTGGGACTTTTTGGATCTGTTCAGGACTTACGTGCTTTGGAACTCCAAAACATGACAGCACCCAAAAGATGTAGTTAAAGGAGTCTCTTGAGGCCTCATCACCTCCGTAACATATCCTGTGTTCGCTCCTTCCTCTCCTTCTCTAATGCTGAGAAACTCATCCCTGCTTTTATCACATCCCGCATCGATTATTGTAATTCCCTACTGGCAGGTGCCACTTCTAATCTTAGATATCACAGCTCCATCTTATTCAAAACTCGGCTGTAAGAGTCCTGACACGGACCAGCAGCAGTGAGCACATCACACCATCCTGCTCCATCTTCACTGGCTCTCTGTGTCTTACAGAATCGAATATAAAATCCTACTAATAACCTACAAAGCCTTAAATAACCTCGCGCCAAACTACATCAGTGACCTTCTCCATCACTATGTGTCCGTCTGCCCAATACGGTCCTCTGATTCTGGTAATCTTGTTGTGCCCCACACTAATCTACACTCCATGGGTGGCAGCAGGGCCTTCAGCAGTATAGCGAGTGCCCAGACTCTGGAATGACCTCCCAAAATTAATCAGGTCAGCTGACTCCATGAATTCTTTTAAAACTCATCAGTTCAGGAAGGCTTTTAGCTCTACTTGACTTTATTACCCTTCTCTCAGTTTACCTCCATGTCAAGATGCTCTGGTAACCTGTATGTGTGTGTGTGTGTGTGTGCGAGACCACCAATGATGTTGTCTCTTAGGCTTTTTTTCTGAATTCACTGTTGTAATCTTCTTTATTTATTTATCTGCTTTGTACAATGCTATATACTGTATACCCTGCCGTTCTTTCTTAAACTTTGTGAAGTGCCTTGAGGATTGGAAAGGCGCTATATAAATAAAATGTATTATTATTGTTATTTATCTTTGAACACCCAACTCATCACAAAAATAACACAATGTCTGTCCTGGAGTACTGGGCCCAGAAAGTGTTAAACCAGAGCCAGGGTTTCCTGCTTGGCTCAAGTTTCTTGTCTTTTTATTTGTTCATGTTATGGTCCTTGATGGAATTCTATTTACATTTTGCTGTGGAAATTTGGTTATTTTTCTATGAGCTTTGTTTTGTCGCATGATGTTAATTATGTATTTATTGGTGTTTTATATTGTGTACATTGCCCTCTTTATATTGAGCCTCTGGGGGACACAGACAAGTGTGGGGCTGAGCCCAGGCCTATTATGGTCTGAGTAGAATAAAGCACAAGCCAGCCGCTGTCACTTCTCTTATTCGCTGTTCCTTTCATTGTTGAGCAAGTGCTTATTCTGATGACTTTTTTGGTTGACTTTTTCATTTTTATTATTGGGTTACAGATTTGCTTTGTTTGCTTCTTAACCTGTTGATCGTCATTAGTTTTGATCCACTTTTCAAATTCTTGTTTAATTAATTTGTAAGTACTGTATAAGGGAATATTGTTTTTATTGTGTTGCGCCAGGGGACCCTACAATTCCTTTCTGTGTTGGATATAAATTCTTTCCTCTTTTCTGCTGGACCTGCAAGCCTGTTTCTCAGATTGGGGCTGAGGCTCACCTTGTTGCTCCAGTGAGGCCAGCTCTAGGCAAAGCCTCGTTTTAAGATTTGATTGCCCAGCCTTTCACAATATAGTCCTTAGACAAATTAAACATTGGATGGAATTGTATTTGATAATTCAGCGTCTGGTCGACAGACTAGCATGAGCTGCTTTGAATGCTGGGACATCAGCCAGGTGTCTTACTCAGCCAACCTAGAACAGGCCTCACCTTAGGCAGCCTAACTCCAACGTCTGCTGGTATCTGAAAAGTAAGTACAAAACATAGTTAGGGCTACAAATCTGCTGTTTTATTGCGACTTTTTACTGTTTTTTAATTTTACTCAAATTTGAATTTAAATGCTGTAATAAAATGACAACAGTGCCCCTCCCGATTGCTTTTCAGCTTCTTGTCTTTGAAGGTGACTCTCTACGTGCCTCCTACGCCTTCACTCTCACTTGCACTCCCTCTTTTGATTGCATCACTACAGCCAAAGTGACCAATCAGATTGCTGTGAGACCTCAGTGTTTTATTATGTAACTAGCAAAATACCTGAGCTTTGCAGCGGAGAAGTAGTGTGTTAAAGAAGTTACGAAAAAGAAAAGGAAACATTTTAATAATAACGTAACATGATTGACAATGTAATTGTTTTGTCACTGTTATGAGTGTTGCTGCCATCAAGGATTTGATTATCATTATTTCTTTCAATCAGGTTCGTATTTGGAGGACATGTTGTGTTCAAGTTATATTCCGTGTTTGTCAACCGTTGTAAAGATAATAGGTTTCATTCATCGAAGTGTTCACTACCCAAATCGCTACTCGTGAATCTAAGATGTTTAACAGGCATTCCCGGTATTAACTTGTGGATTTGCTTGCGAGTATTTAACGATAGCGTGTCTATTAACTTGTGGATTTTTCTGCGTGTATTTGGCGGCAGCGTCATGAAGTTGTTTCCGTCTAGCTGCATCAGAAAATGTACCACAATGTCTGACATGCCTCCTTTTTACTGTTTTCTCACAGCTTGGATTGCTGCTGTCATAATCGGTTTGAGTTTCATGGTTTGTTTCAATTACGACAGTATTTGTAGGACTTGTGTTGAAGTGACATTCGGCATCTGTCAAGCGCTGTAAGTATACAACCAGTTTCATCGATAACTTCACATCCAGCATTTGAGAGTTTAAACATTCATAAACATCAAAGTGTCCACTACTGAAATCGTCACCTGTGAATGTAAGATGTTTAAGAGGCATTGGCGGTTGTCGAAAGGTGTAAAATATTTGGCCATTTCGGTACACTTGAAAGCGACAACCGAACAATTCAGCGGCAGCCATCAACTCACATGCAGAACCATAGGTGAAGGGCTTAAGCATTTCACTCTTCTAGTGCTCCTGTGTAGTCTAATTACCTCCTGTACCGTCATCAGTCCACACCTTGAACCTGTCCCAGTCATTCAATACATAAGACACAATGTTCCTCCGGATATCAAGAGTGAGCCTGATATGGCCGTGCAATATGTAACACAGAGAATGGAAAAGGTAGGTGCCATCTCCGGGTATGGAAACCACTCGGTAAGTGACAGTTCTTTGATCGATGGTGATCACCTCGATAGACATGTTAATGGGGGTACGGTTGGAACAATAAAGGAAATGGGTACCTGAACAATGTAAAGTAAGTCTAAAATACCTACACAATAACTATAATCGTAATAAATGAACAATAAAACAGCGGAGAAGCCGTGGATTAAATAAAAAGGCTGTAGTTATCAGCAGGGAGACGTGAATACCGTGGCGAAGCAAGGAAGGGAATGTAGAGACTGGAGCGACGGACGGCCTTATATAGGCAGGCAGCCAAGAACGTGGGAGGCGTTGGGATGGGGGACCCAACGCCGCCTCACACGGTGACCGAGCTGCAGGCTATGGCCGTATATATGTACATAAGTAGGATTCAGTTATGACCGTTACGCGTAGAATTTCGAAATGAAACCTGCTTAACTTTTGTAAGTAAGCTGTAAGGAATAAGCCTGCCAAATTTCAGCCTTCTACCTACACGGGAAGTTGGAGAATTAGTGATGAGTCAGTGAGTGAGTGAGTGAGTGAGTGAGTGAGTGAGTGAGTGAGTGAGTGAGTGAGTGAGTGCTTTGCCTTTTATTAGTATAGATAAAATGCTTTCAAACAGGCACTTACCTCATTCGATGACAGAGTGCAAATTAGAGAACTCTGGTAAAGTGACATCTGTGCGGCGCAGCTATGGAGTACAACATGGCCTCTCACAACAGGGAAGAGAGAAGCTTTTGCATTACTGAAGCTGTGGAAAAAGGGTGAGATTGCTGTGCTGGAATGGACAAGATGTGCCATACGAATGGTGAGGGCAAACGGTTCACCAAATTTTGCTTACCAGAGTGGCAGGTTTCTGGGCTTTCCAATGGGTAGGTGGGCGCAGAGAGAATGTTGGCAATGGGGAACGTGTGGCATAGTCAGCATGTCAGAGTCAGTGCATGCTCGTCATTGGAGGTGATGGGATGTATGTTGTAAGTATGTTGGTCACGTCAACCCCTCCAAAATACAATAAGGGAATGGAGCTCAAATGGGATCGTCGTTTGTCGACTGGTGGCGGGAGAGAAGCCCCTTCTGAGCAGAACAAAGAGAGAAGGCAGCCGTAGCTGGGAATCACATTCCTGAGCCATTCTGGCGAGGCTGATTCTGTAAGCGATATTGCTTGTTGATTTCTTTGTGAGGAGTTTATTCCCCGTGTGCTTGTCTTTATTCATTATTATATTTGATGGCACTGATTTTTTTTTTTTGGTCTTTAATTTTGTTCGAGTTCATTGTAAACAGAGAATCACTGATTTTTCACTTTTTGACTGGTCTGTGTTTCGAGATCCTCCAGCACCGATGCACTTGGGTACAAGTCCAGACGCCTGACTCGTGCCACTGTTTGCAAGGCATCGGGTTGGGTGCCATCCATTATTTCTTTCTGCCAGGGCATTGCTTCTGGTCAGAGGGCCAACAGAGTGTATGAACAGCCCTGACTGTGTATAGTTTAGCATATGAAAGCAGAAATAAAATGTTGAAACTGCCTGGCATCTGGCACTTTAAAAATGAAATATGAAGAGATGATGGCTGCACGGAGGCTGAATTTACTTAAAGGCGTCTAAGAAATCTTACAGAGCGAGACTGTCCGACTGCTTACTGCACCACCAGGCTATTTAAGCGTTTGATTTTTATTTTTAATACTTTTAACATTCTCATCCAGTGGTACGTACAGACACTTTCAGCCATTATTTTTTTATGCCCCCTTACCTCTGCAGGACTACCAAATGGTTTAAATGTCAGGCCTCAGCCGCTCCTGTGGCTTTGATTTCTTCTCACTTCTGTAAAAGCCTCACCATAAATGTAGTAATAGTGATAAGAATACATTTTATGTATATAGCACTTTTCCCATTCTCTTGCACAACAGTCGCGTGAAGAGTTTATTACGACACCATGTCAGATATAATAACATTCTGAGAAACTTTACATGAATTAAGGGGAACACATCAACAATAATGCAGAGAACTCGAGCTTAGATGGTGAAAGAATAAACCGCAAGTTAACCAGAAAGAACACATGAGAGCATTTAAAGGTTTCACTGAGCTCTTCATCTGCTTAGATTGTAATCCTGTTCAGAATCAGAACTCTGTAGAAGTGCAGCTAACTGGAGAAATAACATTGATCTCCAAAATGTGACCCTGTGGAGTCAGACCGCCTCAGCTCAGGGATTGTGGCTCAGTAATAGGATGCCATGCAGCTGTGGCTTTAGTGAGCACAAGAACCCACAAAACTAAAAAGGCAGAAAGATCAGGAGACGTACAAATGGAATTCCCCAACAGGAAGTCAGTAAAGCGGACCAAAGTCTGAATGCCATAAAGTGACTAGAAATCATTGTTCAAGAACCTTAAGTCATTACATCAAACTCACAGTCAAAAGCAAAGCCCGAACCGAAAGTAGAAAATGTCAAAGGAAATTGCAAAGAACCTATTTTTGACTGAAGGAAATGATCAAAGATGGGACACAAGATGGCACGTGTTCTGGCCCAGAGTTCCTTCCCTGGCTTATGTTCAGTTTGCTTTTCCTTGCCATTTTTGTTCATATATTTTAGATTGTTCTGTACAGTTATTATTTCACCTCTACGTCCGGACACTATTCAAGGAGGCAATGTACATGTGGCGCACTACTACAAGTACTTTTGGGGGTCCACATTAGTGGCAGATTGGACTTTTCTCATTTCACAGGGGAACTGCAGAAGAAAAAACAGAGCACAATCTTTTACCCTAGGAGACTGTGCTCCTTTAAGGTGGAAAGAGACATCCGTCACATCTTCTACAACTCTGTGATGGCTACCGTGTTGTGCTGGGGTGGTGACATCACTTCAACAGAGACGCACCGAATCAACAAACTGATTAAAAAGGGCGAGCTCCGTTGTGGGTCACACTCTGGACCCCCTGCAAAAGAGAAGAGAAGTAAAACAAAACTGAGTACCATTATGAACAATGCTGCACATCCTCTCTGTGACACACTAACACTGAGAACTTTCAGCTGGCAAATTATTCAGCAAAAGTGTGTCAAGAAATGCAGATCTATCTATATATCTACTGTGAGCGCTGAAGTCGGAAAACAACGGAAAAACTTAAACCTAATTAAAGTAAAAATAATTTCTTTATTCTTAATTCTTGGTGAGTAGAGAGAATGCGAGACTGCCTCTTTCCAACTCAGTCAACTGATTTGGATTTTGGCAGAATACCTAAAGTAAACCTGTTCTCTCTTTTATATCCTAGAAAAGAAAAAAAAACCCTAGCATTTCATTCTGAGGTTATACATAGCTTAGGTTAAATCTTAATTTATGATATACTGGAATGTCCTAAAACATGAAACAAACAGTCATTTGCATTCCTAAGGAATACACCCTTCTAATTATACACACTTAGAATCAATTTAAACATTCTTATAGTCCATAAAGATCTTACATTCTTCACAGGGTCTTCTGATAGTATCAGAGGTCAGCCTTTCCTCATAAATGATAAAAGTTAGTCTCTTAATGCTGTGCACACAGCCCAACTCCTTTTCTGCATAAATCAGGAACAAATCATATAGCTCTCTGCAGCATGATCAACTCAAAACACAGTCCTTGATATCTGTGAGTTAAATAATAATGTTTTCTCTTCCTCACTATCTATCTATCTATCTATCTATCTATCTATCTATCTATCTATCTA
>JANRMT010028174.1:7946463-7958447 GCA_026402145.1 Polypterus bichir lapradei
TCTATCTATCTATCTATCTATCTATCTATCTATCTATCTATCTATCTCTCTATCTCTCTGCTTCCTTCCTGTTTCGCTGTCGCAGTGCTTGTTGGGAGTTTGTGTTGCCGCGGATGGAGGTTGTGGGGTGTGAGAGCGGATCCTGAGGTCTGTGTTGTTTTGTTTAAACTTTAAATCACTATTCTTTTCTTTTCTGATTTTCTTACTTTTCTTTCTAAGTGTTGGTGGAAAAGTTTTAAAAGTACTTATTGTGTGGCTTTAGGCCACGGCAGCCAAAATGGCTGCAGGCTTGGAAAAGTTGACTCGCCGGCATGGCGTTAAACTTGTGTCGGAGGATTTTATCCCTTTAGAGAGTGCGGTATTGGCCGTGGGAGAAGTTATAGGATGTGAAAACATTAAATCAGCGTCTCGAATGAGTGGATCCATAGTATTATTTTTAAGTTCTGTTGATTTGGTATCGACGCTTGTCGAAAAAGGAGTCGTAGTAGATGGTGTTTTTGTGCAGGTGTATCCGCTGGCGGCTCCAGTTCGTAAAGTTATTTTATCAAATGTACCGCCATTTTTAAGAAATGAAGTATTTGAAAGAGAATTGGAGCGTCATGGTCGTCTGGTATCAAAGATCCGATATATTCCCCTTGGGTGCAAAGCTCCTGCAATAAAACACGTATTGTCTTTTCGCAGGCAGGTGTATATGGTGCTTAACCAGATGGATGTGGAGCTTGACATTACTATGCGGTTTAGTCTTGACGGTCACGATTACGTTATTTTTGTTACATCCGACGAGATGAAATGTTTAGCGTGTGGCAGTGGGGGGCATTTAGTTAAACAGTGCCCCGAAAAGGGGAATCGAACAGTGGCACATAAAGATGGAGAAGACGAACAAGGTGTACAGCAGGCTGGACCCTCATCAGCCCTAGAAAGTGCAGCGCAGGGGTTGTCCTCAGTGCCGGTGAGATCAGCCGGTGGGGGGGCTTCTGTTAGTGCGCTGGGGGAGAAGGGCGCGCATGTTGATGAACCTGTGAACAGTGAGGAGGGGAGCAGTGGGGTTACAGTAGAACAACCTGCGGTGGTGGATGACAGTGTTTGGGGATCGGTAGAAATGGAGGAAGTTAAAGATCCTGAAAACAATGACAGTTTTAAACGACCAGCTCAGAAACGCCATCACAGTACAGTTGAAGGAGGTTCTGTGAAAAAGCGCAGCAACGTCGCGGCAGAATCGCCTGTTGCTGACCGAGACAGAAGTGCGGCCGCCTTTCCAGTCACTGCGGGCAGCTTTGCAGTTTTAGCAGCTGTGACGGAGGAAGACGCCGCGGTAGCTAGTGAAAGTGAGGAAGAGGAAGGCAGTATTTCTGATTCATCCACGGTGTCTGAAGCACAAGACCTAAAAGACAGGGGGGGTTACAGTGCCCAAAGTATAAAAAACTTTCTATTAGAGACCGCCGGGCGAAAAAGAGTCGATGAGTCCGAATTCTTTCCAGATATTGATCTGTTTGTCTCTTCAGTTCGCAGTTTAAGAAAATGTCCGTCTTCATCTGCAATGTTCACCTCACAAGAGCTGATGAGATTAAAGAACATATTGAGTAAACTGAAGAGAAAGTCTAAAATGAATAGCCAAAATGAATAGGTATATTAAGATTCACCCCCTTTTGAACTGGGGTCTTCTCGTGAATTGTTTTTTTATATTATCTGTGATTATGGCCAGTATAAAAATTGGGAGTTTAAAAATCAATGGGGGTAGAAATACTGGCAAGAGATGGGCTCTTTTTGAGTTTTTAAAACAGAAAAATCTGGATGTAACCTTCTTACAAGAAACTCACATTGATAAGGAAAACCAGTGGGAGTGGAGCCGGGACTGGAGTGGTGGAATATTTTACAGTAATGGGTCCAATGTCAGTGCCGGGGTGGCTGTGCTGTTGACTAATAACATCAATGCGGACATCTGTGGGGTGGATAACATACTGGAGGGGAGATTATTGAGAGTGAAGGCACATATCCAGGGGAAGGTTTTTAACTTCATAAATGTCTACGCTCCGAATGATGGAAATGATAGAGTACAGTTTTTTTAAGAAAGTTGAAGATCTTTTAGAGCAGTGCAGTTCGGAAGAACTCGTGGTGTTGGGAGGCGATTTTAACTGTACCATCAACTCACCATTAGATAGAAATAACGGGATTGAGCCTCATCCTCGCTCAGCCCAAGAACTGCTGAGGATACTGAGGGGAATGGAGATGGTGGATGTATGGAGGAGGAAGAATGGGGAGAGCAGGCAATACACGTGGTGGAGAGTAAGTGGTGGGGAGGTGTCACTGGCCAGACTGGACCGCTTTTACACGTTTAAATATCATTTTGGACTGCTCAAATCGAGCTCCATCACACCCACTGGGCTGTCAGATCACAGTTTACTAACCTGTAGTGTGCTGCTTACAGCTTACACACCTAAAAGTGCTTATTGGCACTTCAATTCTGCTTTACTTCAAGATCAGAATTTCAAAGAAATATTCAGGTTTTTTGGAACACATGGAAACTTAAAAAAAGGGAGTTCATCAGCCTGCAACAATGGTGGGATTTAGGGAAGGTGCAGATTCGAGGTTTGTGTCAGCAATACACTAGAAATGTCACTAAATGTTTAAAATCTGAGATGGCTGAATTAGAAGAGGAGGTCACAGAGATCCAGAGGCTTCTCGATTTGGGCCCAAACACACAGCTTACAGAGAGCATCAAAGATAAAAAGAGGGGTCTGGCCCAGCTGTAGGACACCAGAGTTAAAGGGGCTCTGGTGAGATCACGATTGCAGAGCCTAAATGAAATGGATGCACCAACAAAGTATTTTTTTAGTCTGGAAAAAAAGAACTCGCAAAGTAAAGTTTTATATTGTTTGCGGGCAGCAGATGGGACAGAGCGACAACGGCCAGTGGAGATCAGGGAGATTGTGAGGGACTTCTATAAGACTTTATATGCTGCAGAGACAGCTCAAGATGATAAGGACTGCCATCATTTGTTACAGAATCTTCCTCAGCTTCCTAAGGGAGATGTCACAAACCTGGAAGTAGCTGTAACCTTATCGGAACTTTCAGATGCTTTAAGGGGGCTTAATGTGGGAAAGGTTCCGGGTATTGATGGGATCCCAGTCGAATTTTATAAAGGATTTTGGGATCTCATTGGTCCAGACTTATTAGAAGTGTTCACACAGAGCATCAGGACGGGTGTCTTACCCCAGAGCTGTCGGAGAGCAGTGATAACCCTCCTTCCTAAGAAAGGAGATTTGTGTGAAATTAGAAACTGGCGCCCTGTGTCACTGCTGTGTGCAGATTATAAGATTTTTTCTAAGGCGCTGGCCAACAGACTCGGGACTGTTTTGACTAAAGTGGTGCATCCAGATCAGAGTTACTGTGTCCCTGGCAGAACTATTTTTAATAATATTTTTTTAATTCAGGATATTTTGGCTTCCTCAGAGATTCTTAATTTTAAAGTTGGCTTGCTCTCCTTGGATCAAGAGAAAGCATTTGATCGGGTCAGTCATTCCTACTTATGGGATGTGATGAGGGCTTTTGGGGTTGGGGAGAAATTTGTTAAAAATATTCAGTTACTCTATAGTGACATTTCTAGTGTAGTGAAAGTCAATGGTGGCTTGTGCGCGCCTTTCACAGTTCAAAGAGGAGTTCATCAGGGCTGCTCTCTTTCTGGAATGCTGTACGCACTGGCATTGGAGCCATTTTTGAAGGAGCTGCGAAGAGTGCTGAGTGGTTTGTCTATCCCAGAATATACAGTGGAGCCATTTAAAGTTACGGCTTATGTGGATGACATTGTGGTTCTCATCAAGAATCAGGAAGATGTGGATAGGCTGACAGCTTGTCAAAGAACTTATGAAAAAATGTCATCTGCCAAAATAAACTGGGCCAAAAGCAGTGCTCTGTTAGTGGGAGACTGGGCCGGAATGAGTCCACCCCAGCTTGAGGGGCGTCTGCAGTGGAGCACTGGAGGATTATTATACCTGGGAGTCTACCTTGGCAATGGACACTTTGTAAGTAAGAACTGGGAGGGATTGCTACAATAGGTACAAGATCGACTGGCAAAATGGCGCTGGATCCTCCCCCAGATGTCCTATAGGGGCAGGATGCTGGTTGTTAATAACCTGATAACCTCCAGCTTGTGGCATAAGTGCATCTGTTTGGATCCCCCATCACAGCTGATCAAACAAGTGCAGGAGGCCATTGTGAACTTTTTTTGGGACGGTATGCACTGGTTGAGACGGAGTGTGCTGTACTTACCACTGGATGAAGGGGGTCAAGGACTTATGGATGTTGGGAGTTGAGTGGCTGCTTTCCGTCTACAGACAGTAAAAAAACTGTTATATTCACAGGAGCAGCACCCATGGACTTTTTTAACTCGTTTTTTTTTGACCAGGTTGGACAGATGAGACTGGGGAAGAACATAGTGCTGTGTGAAGTGGACAAGATCGATATCTCACAGTTACTGGACTTTTATAAAAGTTTATTAAGTGCTTGGTCTCTACTAAGAATCACACGGGATTTTGAAAGTACTTCATTGTTTTGGGTATTGGAGGAACCGCTGCTATTTAACCATCATGTCAGCTGCTCTTTGGATTTACAACACTTTGCTCATAATTTTGTACAGTGCCATATTACTAAACTTCGTCATTTAATTGATTGGGACAGATTTGTTTGGAAAAACACAACAAGAATAGCAGAGGAGACAGGAGTGCACTCTCTGCGATTATTAGGTAAATTCTTAGATAGACTGAGAACATCATTGCTCAGGAACTATTTTACACAAATAGAAGACCTGTTTGTTACAAAGATTTGCCCTCCCAGTGACTGTGATTTTCCTACACTTGTGGTGTCCCCGGCATGTGAGTGGACTGACAGTAAAACTAATGGCTCACTGTTCATAAGTAACCTGCTGGACTTACCACTGCAGTGTGTGACTGGAAAACAACTTTACAGAATGTGTGTGACTGTCAACCATCAGACTCAGCTGAAGACGCATCCTGATACACCGTGGAGAGACAAACTTACTGTTCTAGAGGGAGCGAAGCCGGCCTGGAGGTCGCTGTACAGGCCACCATTGGATCATCGGGTGGGAGATCTGCAGTGGAGGCTGTTGCATGGCATTTTAGCGGTGAACTCCTTTTTAGCAATAATTAGTCCTGGGGTTACTGATACTTGTCCCTTTTGTGGTGAAAGAGAAACTGTGTTTCATTGTTTTATGTTTTGTATGAGACTTCAACCTCTTTTTACTGTGATCAGAAATCTGATCATTAGATTGGGTATGCTTTATAATGAGGTGGGCTTCTTATTTGGGTGGAAGACAACAAAACGAACAGGGAATAACGTGAACCTGGTGAACTTCATCATAGGTCAAGCAAAACTGACAATATGGAAAACCCGCAAAAATAAGATAAGTGGGGCTGGGCTTCAGGATACCATTGGGTTTTTCAGACAGCTATGTAAGAGTAGAATCTTAGTGGATTTTAATTTTTATAAATGTACAAAGAATTTGGAAAGGTTTAGGGATATATGGTGTGTAAATAGTGTGTTATGTGAATGTGAAGACGACGAGTTACACTTGATGTTAGAATATTTTCCCACATATGCTTAATTAGAGTTTTTTTTTTTTAATGTTTTCTTCATTTGTTATATTGAATAATTATTTATTTTTTTGTATATATTTGTTTTTTTTTGTCTGTTGGGTGATGTTATATACTGTTTTTTAAAATTATATCAATAAATGTTTGTTTTTAAAAATAAAAATATCTATCTATCAATTATATAGTGCCTTTCTATCTATCTATCTATCTATCTATCTATCTATCTATCTATCTATCTATCTATCAATTATATAGTGCCTTTCTATCTATCTATCTATCTATCTATCTATCTATCTATCTATCTATCTATCTATCTATCTATGCTGTTTCGCTGTCGGTCTGTGGTTTGATTGCGTAGGTCTTTCGTGGGCGTGTCTGTGGGTTGCTGGCGGGAGGAGGAGGTGCTGGCGTGCCGAGTGGGCTTGTGAGTATTTCTTATTCTTTTTTCCTAATCTTTATATTTTTTGTTTTTTGCTTTCTCTAATGTGTAGTGGTTCATTTTGCTGTCTACATATTGTTTTTCTTATTGACTCCAGTATTGTATTTGCGATGTGGCCGCAATGGCCGCGCCAAGACAAACACCGCCTGGCTTGATGCCGCGCAATTTTGAAAACTTAACAAGCCGGCATGGCGTGAAGTTGCTGGTTGATCCGATGGTCTCTGTTGAGGCGTGTGTAGTGGAAGTCGGCAAGTTAATCGGCTGTAAAAATGTCCGTTCAGCATCTAGAATGAATAAAACTGTTGTCGTGTTTCTAAATGATGAGAGTTTGGTGAATACTCTTGTTCAGAATGGTGTGATTATTCATGGCACCTTAATTTCAGTTTTGCCTCTTTCTACTCCTGCACGGAGAGTGATTATTTCAAATGTTCCCCCGTTTCTAAAGAATGATATTCTTATTAAAGAACTTGAAAGATATGGGCAGATCATATCGAAAGTTTCAATGATTCCCTTGGGCTGTCGTTCACCCGACATAAAGCATGTCGTCTCTTTCAGGAGACAAGTTCACATGATTTTAAGCGATTTACAAGGTGAACTCGATGTGGCTCTCAAGTTCAGAGTGGATGGTTTTGATTATGTGGTTTTTGTGTCATCAGAGTCCATGAAATGTTTTAAGTGCGGACAAGTGGGGCACAAGGCTAGCCAGTGTAAGCGCTCTGAGGTAACAGCAGACTCAGCAGTACCTGGTGTTTCTAAAAGTAGCCGTGAGGACTACTCGATATTATATGACGATGAAGGCAGTGAGTCTTCCGTCAGTTTTTCTGATGTGGAGGAGGACTTAATGGAGGGCCCTGGTCAGAGTGTGCAGGATCAGAGCAGCTATTTACCTGCTACGATGGCGCAGCCGACACCTGAACGTGAAGCTGAGCCGGCGGATGTGGCTGAGTCCGCGCCCGCAATTATAGATGTGCAGAGTGGTGAGAGCGCCCCAGAGAAGGACGCTGCGGCCGAGGCCGGATCAGTGCCTACGGACGGTGTTACTGTTCATTCTGCACATACGAGTGACGGTGCTGAGCAGCCTGTGAGTGTGGCTGCCGTTCATGATAACGGGGCTCTGCCCAGCGCTGAGCTCATAGAAACAGAAGCTGTACAACAGATACGAGAGGTTGAGGAGAATGTTAGGGTTGCGGGTGCGATCGATAAGATGAGCACCCTAGCAGACAACAGCGAGAGTGCTGTTCTAGAAATGGAGGATGACACCGACTGGGTAAAGCCCGTGACAAGGAAAAGGAAAGACGGGTCCGCATGTAGCGGTGTTGCTGTAAAGCACAATAAAGTTGAGAGCTCAGTCTCCGCAGCTGGCGACTCTGAGATTGTTCAGGATGAGCCTGAGGTGCCTGCAGACGTCGGTACTTTGAGTCAGGATGAAGGCGGTGGCTCGGGGACATCAGTGAGGTCCAATCTGTCACCTCAGCTGAGCTTCCGTGGTGGCTACAGTAACGATAGTATAATCCGTTTCGTGAAATTTATTGAGGGCAAGAGGGGTGTGAATGTTAGTCACCATTTCCCCTATCTTCAACTGTTTTTGAGCTCAGCTAAGGGGGTCCTACGCCAGGCTACAGCTTTAGACCTTAAGAGAACAGAAGCTGTGCGGCTGAAAAATGTGATGAGCAGGGTGAAAAGATCCTTAAATCCCAAGCCAGTATGATGTACTGCTGGACACGTCCTTCCACGTCTTTTTTAAAGTTGTTTTTGGTGACTGCTTTTTTTCTTTGCCTTTTCATGCCTTTGTGTAATTTTGGCACAATTAACATCAATGGATGTCGACATGACAACAAGCGGGTTTGATTATCTACTTAATAAACAGCTTGGAGTTATTTTGTTACAAGAAACTCACACAGACCCTGCTAACCAGGCAGACTGGCACAGAGGCTGGCAGGGACAGGTGTTTTTGAGCCACGGGTTGAGTGTTAGTGCCGGGGTCGCCATTCTCTTTTCTACTTCTTTCTCACCCGACTCGAATAGCGTGACAGAGGTAGTTAAAGGCAGACTACTGAAAGTGGAAGCCTGCCTAGGGGGCACAACGTGGGTATTCATAAATGTTTATGCACCCAATGAAGGAAGGGAGCGTTTGCAGTTTTTCTCTTTGCTCCATGACTTACTTGTGCAGTGCAAAGATGAAGATCTTGTTTTTGTGGGGGGGGATTTTAACTGCACAGATGACGCCTCCTTAGATAGAAATGGCCTGGAGCCTCACCCCAGCTCCGCGGCTCACTTGAAGTCAGTCCTCAGCAAGGCCGACCTTTTTGATGTCTGGAGGGCATTACACCCAGGAATTCGGCAGTACACGTGGGTGAAGGGTTCGGGGGGCTCGATCTCCATGGCGAGACTAGATAGAGTGTATTGCTTGAATCACCACAGCAATCTTATAGCGAACTGCTCCATTCATCCTTCTGGTTTCTCTGATCACAGTCTTGTCCTTCTCAAAGTTTCCCTTCCATTTCAATCTTCTTTTCCGTCATACTGGCACTTCAATAACAGCCTACTGAAAGATCTCCGTTTCATTGAAGTTTTTGAATTCTTCTGGAAGAGGTGGAGGTTGACAACAAGTTCCTTTTCATCTCTGCGGCAGTGGTGAGACTGTTCAAAAACTGAAATCAAAGTTCTGTGTCAGCAATACACGCAGAATGCAACTCAAAATATGAGGAAGGCAATGGCAGAGTTGGAAGAGGACATCTTAGAGCTCTCTTCGTCTTTAGACAGCTCTTTTAACGATGGCGTCTTTGAAAATCTAAAGACAAAAAAACAAGATCTCCTGGACTTATTGGACAGACGGGTGCATGGTGCTCTTGTGCACTCAAGAATTCAGGAGTTGGTTGAAATGAATTCTCCCTCTCAATTTTTTTTTGGACTTGGAAAAAAAAAGATCACAGAGTAAAGTGATTCACGCTCTGAAAAATGAGGATGGGCACATCATCGAGGAGCCTGAGGCCATCAGAGCTATTGCTCAGGATTTTTATAAAAAGCTATTCTGTGCCGAAACAACAGAAGATACCTCTGAGACCAGGAGTCTCCTAGACAAACTGCCACAAATCCCCAAAACGGAAAAAGAGCTTCTGGATACAACCCTCAGCTTAGAGGACTTGACTACGGCCCTCGGCGGATTAAATACGGGAAAGTCACCTGGCATAGACGGCCTGACGGTTGAGTTTTTTAAGACATTCTGGAATTTATTAGGTGCGGATTTATTGGCGGTCTTCAGGGAGAGCATGATGAACAATGAACTGCCATTATCCTGTTGGCGGGCTGTTATTGCTCTGCTCCCAAAAAAAGGAGATCTGTCCAACCTCAAGAACTGGCGTCCTGTTAGCCTTTTATGTACAGATTACAAGATTCTGTCCAGGGCTCTGGCTACTCGCCTGCGTAGGGTAATGGGGTGCGTCATCAGGTCAGATCAGACCTACTGTGTGCCAGACCGCTCCATCTTTGATAATATATTTCTGGTGCGAGACCTGATCATGACTTCAAAGCTTCTTGGTTTAAAGGCAGGACTAGTCTCCTTAGATCAAGAAAAAGCTTTTGACAGAGTGGATCACAAATATCTGTTCAGAGTCCTACAAGCTTTTGGGTTTGGGTCCACCTTCTCCAAATGTGTTGAGATGCTTTACTCAAATACTGTATATATGGCGTTCTGAAGATTAACGGTGCCCTGACAGCCCCTTTCTCTGTCACCAGGGGTATTCGCCAGGGCTGCCCCCTCTCAGGGATGCTCTACTCTCTGTCAATTGAGCCCCTGCTAGAGCAGCTCAGGCGTCGTCTTTCTGGTCTCAGCATCCCAGTTTGCCCCACTACTTGTTTTAAGGTGGTTGCCTACGCAGATGATGTGACTGTCTTTGTATCTTCTACATCTGAGGTGGACACTTTAGTCAACTGCTTAGACGTTTTTCAAAGACTGACGTCAGCAAAAGTCAATTGGCTCAAGAGCAATGCTTTCTTGCTGGGTGACTGGGGACTCGCATCTCCTCCAGCTCTTCCTGAGACCCTCCAATGGAATAAAAACGTGTTTAAGTACCTGGGGGTGTATTTAGGCACGGATGGCACCGCTGTAGACAATTGGGTGGGGTGGACAGATCTGATCCAAGCAAGGCTGAACCGTTGGAAGTGGCTTCTGAAGGACATTTCATGTAGAGGCAGGGTGTTAATCCTGAATAACTTGATTGCCTCCATGTTTTGGCACAAGCTCAGGTGTGCTGATCCACCAGTAGCTCTGATCAAATCTGTACAGACGATTATCCTTGACTTTTTTTGGGACAATCTGCACTGGGTCCAGAGAGGTGTGTTGCACCTACCAGTGGCAGAAGGAGGGCAGGGCCTGATTGACATCAGGAGTAAAATCGAGGCCTTCAGGCTCCAGACACTGCAGAGGCTGTTCTATGGTCCAGACGGCCTGCCTTGGAGAGACCTGGCGTTTGTACTTTTACACCAAGTGAGCGAGTTAAAATTTGACAAACAGCTACTCCTCTTAGACGTTTCTAAACTAACTTTATCAGTTCTGCCAAAATTCTATCAGTCAATGTTGCTTACTTGGCATAGTAAATTTATGAGATCTCGTTTTGTTTTTGGCAATCTTCATTGTTTTTTAGAGGAACCTCTGATTAGGAATAATGTGCTGAAATCTCCTCTGCTCTTCTCTTGTCACTTCACCTCAATCCTTATTAAAAGTGGAATCACAAAGATTGGCCATCTTTTAAACAACCACACTGGCACATGGCACACCGCAGCACACCTCACATCGGTCCTGGGCATGAGGTCTGAACGGCTCGTACACCACTTTCTGTGCCAGTTTAAGGAGGCCTTGGTCAACTTAGGCGCAGGGTCACTGTGCCAGAGCGTCTCTCCGGACAATCCGATCTTCGACTCAGATGTCACAGAGCTCGTCATTCAAGTCAAGCCCAACGTCACAGACTGCACTGACCGTCCGGGCTCCATTCTGATATTTGGCAACTTAGTAGACAAGCAGTTTGACACGATGGAAAAAAATGAGCTCTACCAGGTGTGTGTTAAGGTGACTTTTTATAAATTTCTTAGAGACTTGCCAGACACACGGTGGAGACAAGAACTGCATGTTGGGGTGAATGAAAGTCCAGCGTGTAAAACTTTTTACAAACAACCACTGCAAAAAAGAATTGGCGACCTGCAGTGGAGGATTCTTCATGGGGCTCTCGCAACCAACTCCTTTTTATCGGTTATTTCACCGGGAACATCAGACTGTTGTTCGTTTTGTCAACAGCGAGAGACTGTCTTTCATCTTTTTGTTAACTGCAAACGGCTCGAACCATTTTTTACATTTTTCAAGACACTTTTGGATAGAATAGGACTGTCATGGTCAAATGTTGGCTTTATTTTTGGTGTTAAGTATACTCAGAGACAGAGACACAAGTGTGTGCTGGGAAATTATCTTCTGGGCCAAGCAAAACTGTCAATCCTCAAAACCAGGAGGAACAAAGAGAAAAACTCAAAGACCACCGATGTGCTCCTGATGTTTAAAGTGCTGGTGAAGTGCCGATTGAAGTTGGAATTCACTTACCATCAACTCATTGGAGACATGCAGACCTTCTGTGATTTATGGGGGCTTGGGGGGGCTTTGTGTTCTGTTGAGAAGGGCAAGCTGGCGACTGGGTGGTGACTTCTTTAAATGTCCTTTAAAATAGTTTCATACTGGATGGTTGAAAGCGCAGAATAGGAGAGTCCTGGGGAATACAATGCTGTGTGTATAATGGAGAGCGATGTACAGAGTGGGAGACGAGTACAGGGGGAGTGATGGTGGATTAAACTGATTATGAAATGTGTGTTTATTATGGACAATTATTTATATTTATTTGTGGATCAGGAGGCATGTATAATAGTGGTATAGTGGTATAATGAACAAATTATGAATT
>JANRMT010028174.1:7966596-7980804 GCA_026402145.1 Polypterus bichir lapradei
AATTGAAAGTACGCCTTATGAGAAGAGAAGAGTGGGGGTCTGAGGCTCGGGAATTGCCAGAAGTGATTCCACTCCATTGAGCAAGGCCCTTAACCTGCAATGTCTCCATCCTGGCTAGGACGTTAACCTTCATCCAACCCTCCAACATGCAGGGAAAACTCAGGGGGTGAGTGGCAGGATTGGCACTTCAGTCACTATCCATCCATCCATTATCCAACCCACTATATCCTAACTACAGGGTCACGGGGGTCTGCTGGAGCCAATCCCAGCCAACACAGGACACAAGGCAGGAAACAAACCCCGGGCAGGATGCCAGCCTTCAGTCACCATGAAAAAAAAAAAAGCCTCACACTATTCCATTCCATTCAAACTGGTATGAACTGGGGTCCTAAATTGGGATCCTGAGGTGGTTTGTCATATGGTGGTTGTGGCAATGCTCTGTATCAGGGGTCTCCAAACTTTTCAAACAGCAGTTTGGGGGCCGACTACACACTTGAGGTCCAAATAAAAAAGAATCAAAACATAGATGTAATTATTTCTTTAATATTATTTTATTCAGTTATTATTTAATAGCACATTGTTACACTACACATGAACACCTGTTATAGTGGGAATGGTGAAATTGTTTCCTGGATGCCAAAATAGAAGACATTTCTGGCTTTAGATTTGATGTCCCTAACATCAACAGTGACCTGAGATTATCATCAGACAAGTTTGTTCTCAAATTGTTCTTCACGTATTTCATTCTTCAAAATGTTTGTTCACACAAGTATGTTGTTCCAAAGATTGAAAGGTACCTTGATGCAAAAGTTTTGACATTAGGAAAGTCTTCCTTGGGTAAACACCCACCAGTCCTTCTTTGAACTTGTCCCTAAGGAAGTCATTTGCTTGCAACTCAATGGCCTCCAGCTGCAGTTCATCTGGGCAACTGGCCACATCTGCTTCAAATGGGTTTTGAAACAGTCTCTCTTCTTCTGCCTTAGAATCCAAGTCAGAGAACCGCTCGTGAAACTGCAGCTGGAGGTCTGGAGGTCTGGAGCTGGGGAACTCAGCTGTTGCTTCAGCCCTGAAGACCTTGCCCTGCTGAAAGTGTGTCAAGTTGTTGGCCTGTACTTGTTCCAAAAACAAGACAAGTTTAGATCTGAAGGCCTTTAGGTGGGTGTATAGATCAGACACTAGATTTTTCTCTCCTTGCAGTTTTAGGTTCAGAAAATGTAAATGACTAGTTATGTCTGCAGCAAAGGCCAATTTCCATACCCACTCTTCATCAGATAGCCTTTATCTTCCAGGAAGTCACCTATTTCCTTTCTTAATTCAAATACTCTGCTCATAACTTTCTCACAACTTAGCCATCTTACTGCTGTGTAATATGGTAAATCTTGCGATTCTGTGTCAGTATCTTTCGACATGTCTCTGAACTGTCTATGGTTGAGCCCATGTGACCTTATTAAATTCACCATCTTCACCACAGGATTCAGTACACTGCTAATGTCCACATATTTAGCACACAGCGCTTGCTGGTGAATAATACAGGGCAGGAACATTGGTTGTGGATTGTTTTTCTCATTACACATCTGCTTCACTTGTCCAACCAAGCCTTTCTTTATGCCACTCATGTTCTTTCCTCCATCAACAGTCAGGCACCTGAGGTTAGTCCAGTCCAAGTTATAATCAGCAAATGTTTTTTTTTCAATTCATTGAATATCTCCTCTCCGGTAACAGTGCCATACGTGCTATGTAGGGAAGCCAGCTCTTGTGTTATGTTCATGTCTTCATCCACACCTCTAATGACCACAAGCAGTTGAGAGGTGGAACAGCTGTCCGGCGATTCATCCATTGCAATTGAAAAATGGCGAAACTTGCTTGCATTTTTCACTATTTGAGTCACAATGTTTTCACCCATGTCTGCAACACGGCGGGCAGTGGTATTTGCACCCAAAGCTACATTTTTAAATTGTTTCGACTTTTCTGGGCAAAGTTCCTCAGCCACCTTCAACAAACATTCCTTCACTACTTCACCATCTGTAAACGGTTTGCCACTTTTAGCCAGGACGTAGGCAACTTTATAACTGGCCTTAGTTAAGGATTCATTTTCATTTGAGGATTTACTGATCAATGCCCTCTGAGTTGTGAGTTGATTTTGTAATTTAGAAAATTTTTCGGCACAAACTTTACCCTCCAACTGTGCGTATTTCTCCTGATGTTGGCTTCGATGATGGCGGCGCAGGTTGTATTCTTTCATCACAGCCACGGTTTTGTTGCAAATCACACACAATGCTTTCTCGCCAGATTTGATGAAGAAGTATTTCAAACTCCATTCTTCTTGAAATTACTGACACTCATCGTCTATTTTTCTTTTCCTCTTCTCAGCCATCGTTGGGCACTAAAATAAAGTGACTTCAACATGAATAAATAGTGAAACTGAAAGTATCTTGCACACAATATCGCTCAAAAAACCTGATTATGCGCACTAATTACGTCGCAATTATAGCTGCAAATGACCCGAAACAATTTTGAAAAATTCTTATGATTTCTTAAGTTAAACTTACCTGAATATTGTCTGCAAATATATCCACTTATGGTAGAGAGATTGTTGCTTTTAATGTTTCCTCTTCAGAAAATTCAGAAAATTCTTGTTAAACTAACGACATTCCCAATACTTTATATACACTGGTAAGTAATTACGCGAAGGAAATTATCACTAAATAAAATAGAGTGCAACATGTTTCGCAATTAGACGCTAACTGACACCAACACCTCCTCATCGCAGCAGTCAACCGCAACTGGCAAACTGTGATCAAAATAATCAAGTCTTGAACAAGCAGCAAACCATTTAAAAACTCTGCCACTAGATGGCGTTATATCATCGCATTGACTGTGAACAGAAGTAGAAAAAGTAAGCAGCGAATAAGGTTTTGCATTGTAGTGATCGGTTAAAAAATATAACACACTACTGCGCGCCTCTATTTTAATTCGGTAAAAACGTAACGTCCACGTAAGCGGCGGCTGATCTTGGCAGGATACACATACATTTCTGTAATTTTTTTCCGTAAATAAAAAAGTCTCCATGGGCCGTAGTTTGGAGACCCCTGCTCTGTATGAACACATTCTCCCAACCTCCTCCTCCTCCTCGTTATGAGAAGGACTTAGGAGTCATAGTGGACTCAACACTATCAACAGTGTCCATTTAAAGACTAACAGAATGTCAGGTTATATAGCGCCTTGATGTGTGGAGTACAAGTCACAGGAGGTTCTGCTCAGGCTTTATAACACACTGGTGAGGCCTCATCTGGAGTCCTGGGTTCAGTTTGGGTCTCCATAAAGACATAACAACACAGGAGAAGATCCAGAGAAGAGCAATGAGGCTGATTCAGGGCTACAGGGGATGAGTGATGAGGGAAGATTAAAAGAGCTGAGCCTTTACAGTTTAAGAAAAAGAAGATGAAGAGGAGACCTGAGTGAAGTGTTTAAAATGATGAAGGGAATTAGTCCAGTGGATCGAGACTGTTATTTTAAAATGAGTTCATCAAGAACACGGGGACACAGTTGGACACTTGTGAAGGGGACATTTCACACAAACATTAGGAAGAGAATGACAGACACACTGAATAAGCGACCAAGTAGTGTGGTAGACAGTAGGACTTTAGGGACCCTCAAAACTCAACTTGATGTTATTTTGGAAGAGTTAAGTGGACCAGACTGGCGAGCCTTGGAGTTTTGAATGGCCTGTTTTAATCCGGATTGTTCTAAAGTTCTAATAAAGTGACACTAAAGGAGTAGTATTTTTACGAGTGTGGAGTCTGGGCTGTCATCAGCTTATCATGGGTTCTGATTTAAATGTTCTGTATAATTCTTTTCAATTGACTGCAATGGGAATTCTCAATAAATAATTTCAAACCTAAACAAACAAGCAAACAAACAGAAATCTTAAAATGACGTATAAAAGATCCCAAATTTATGCATTCTGATGCTACAGCATCTCATCTGAAATGGCAGGTAGGTACTTCTCAGTAAACATCAGTCAATAATAATAATAATAATAATAATAATGTAACAATTCCTTACATTTATATAGCACTACTCAAAGTGCATTACACAGCAGCATCCACCTGAATGAGGCGACGGCAGCAATTCTCGCGGCAGTACGCTCCTTAGTGAGATGCTGTAGTTAGCCAGTTAGAGACGGAGGGTGATTATTGATTCGATTCGATTAGATTGGATAAACTTTATTAGGGGGCCAGAATTTCTAGGCTGTGGTGGGCACTTTAGCCAGGACATCAGGATACCCCCTACTCTTGACGAGGGGTGCCCAGGGATCTTGTATGACCTCAGGGAGTCAGGATCTTTTGATGTTCATTCTCATCTGAAGGGCAGTGTGTGCCATGTATGTACAGTATATAAATGTAATGGGGACCGAAGACTTGAAACTAAAGAAAAGGCTAAGGCCGATGTCACATTATGTGACTTCTAGTTTTAGGGAATGTCAGACTTGCTGACCACGTTGCTGATCCCATCGCCAGCCCAATGTCGATGTACATAATTCAAGTGAAATGAGTGGACTTTCCAGCACAGTCCTACTCGCCCCCTTTTTCTGACATTGGCTTTTTTAGGGACAGGATACAAGTGTACAGAAATGTCAAACAATTAAATTCTCTTTTCGTCAGATCCTGAAATTAAATCCAGCGCTTTTGTTTAATTTGTGAATGTTATATTTCAGTTTTCTGCAGTTTGGCTGGCGCCCTGCCCGGGGTTTGTTTCCTGCCTTGTGCCCTGTGTTGGCTGGGATTGGCTTCAGCAGACCCCCGTGACCCTCTAGTTAGGATTTAGCGGGTTGGGAGATGGATGGATGGATGGATGGATATTTCAGTTTTCATAAATTTTTCAATATTGCTTACAGGTGCAGTCCTACTACCATGAAATGAAACTGCCCTGGGGTGGTCTCTGTAGAACATGGGACTACCACTCCTGTGCCAGGCCAGAGGAGATTGCTTTTGAGAAAACACAACACAGCCAAGGTACAAAACAGCTGACTGTTAATAATTATAGACGGATAAAAGAAGCAGGAGAAAACAATGAAGAATCGGCAGGTCACGGATGTTCTCCCAGCAGAGACGCAGCAGCAGCCACAATGTGAATGACCGACTGACAACCACAAAAACAACTCCTCCGTTTGTTTCTCTGGCACATTTTTATTCTTATAAATCATGGTGAAATCATGTTGAAATAGTCAAAGGGACAGAGTCAGCACAAATATGACACAGATAACAATCTAAAGCATTGTCCTCCCACTCATTACTGGTATTCGTCCTTCTTCAAAAAGGGCCGCACTGAGGAAGAGTGAACAACTGACCACAGTGTCACCTCCCCTTGCTGGCGTCACTCTGAGATGACACAGAATTTCATTACGTAATTGTAGCCCCTCTGTCGAAGGCTCTGGGTGGGATGCTAGAAGGTAAGGCCACTGGGCATAGTCAGTCGCCAAGCAATACACCCAGAAAACTGTCCTAGAAGGTAAAATGGTAGTCATCCATGTACATTAGAACATTAGGACACTCTAGACGAGAACAGGCCATTCAGCCCAACAAAGCTCGCCAGTCCTATCCACTTGTTTCTTCCAAAAAAACATCAAGTCGAGTTTTGAAAGTCCCTAACGTCTTACTGTCTACCACACTACTTGGTCTCTTATTCCAAGTGTCTATCATTCTTTGTGTAAAGAAAAACTTCCTAATGTTTGTGCGAAATTTACCCTTAACAAGTGTCCAACTGTGTCCCTGTGTTCTTGATGAACTCATTTTAAAGTCACAGTCTCGATCCACTGGACTAATTCCCTTCCTAATTTTAAACACGTCACTCAGGTCTCCTCTTCATCTTCTTTTATTTAAACTGTAAAGGCTTCAGCTCTTTTAATCTTTCCTCATAATTCATCCCCTGCAGCCCCCCGTAATCAACCTAGTCACTCTTCTCTGGACCTTCTCTAGTGCTGCTATATCTTTTTTGTAGCCTGGAGACCAAAACTGCCCATCGTACTCCAGATGAGGCCTCACTAGCGTGTTATAAAGGTTGAGCAGATCCTCCTCGGACTTGTATGAGATGTTTCAGCTTTCATTTTTCTAAAGTTAGTTCTGAGAATCCTTGCCTCACCTTGTGAAAGATGAAATTATAAAGGTTTCTGGGAATCACAGGCCATTTGACTTAAAGGTTCATGATGAGGCAGTCCTTATGGCATAACATCTAACACTTTTAAGCAGAATTTCGATTCATGGTGGAGTACAACTGCACTGACACATCAGTCTCATTGAAGTGTCAGGACCGACCTGAGCCTGACCACAATGTGAGGAGTGTCGCCTCTGAGGCTAAGGATCTGTGGTGGTATCTGGAAGGTTCCCGTTTCAAATCCTGCTACCGCCAGAAAGGGACCCTTGAGCAAGGCCCTTAACCTGCAGTTGCTCCAGCGGTGCTGCACAATGGCTGACCCCAAGGGGTGTGCAGTAACTACATTTCAGTGTCCCTGTACAATGACAATAAAGTTGAGTCATTTGCTCATGAATGCGGTCTTTTGCACCTGTGACATATGGAATCACCTAAAACTATCATTAAGGATCATCATGCATTTGACATGAATTCACTTTACCAGAAACGTCTCAGAAAGCCGCTTTGTCCTGATGGCCGGAAAACATAATAAAAATATCAAGGAAATGCTTTAGGGTTATCGCTAGGCACGCAGAGGCCTTTTCAAGGTTCTCTGAGTCTCTGACATTGTACAGTGTCACAAGAACGAGACATAAACAGATAAAGGTTTGGGGCAGCCACCCGTATAATATGGTCTCCTGGCTGCAAAGTCGTTTTTTATCAAATACACAGCACTGATGTGCATACAACTGAGTCCAGAACGAGACTGAGGAAAAAGGGAAAAAGGGCAGGCTTTTAAAGGGGAAGACAGGAAGTGAGGCCGTAAGGATCGGGCCCATGTTCTTCAATCATTGGTTCAAGCCTGGACCTGACATCAGGGGGGCCGGAGCCGGCAAGGTCTCCGTCCATTGGCTCGGTCCCGGAAGTGACGTCAAGAGAGCCAGGTGGAATCTCCCGGGAATGGTCTACAGGAAAGGGAGAAAAAGAGTCGGTGCACTCTGCCACATCCCGGCATGCCTCAGAACCGCCGACACTCAAGCCCTTTAGCTGCCTCCCATGCGCACGTGTGTGACAACAGAAACATGCAAAGATGATCAAGCTGAGGGCATAGTTCAGGCATTTGTGTCAGAGAGTAGTCTTGTCAACATGTAGCTTTAGCAAACTGCATACGCCATGCATATTAAACGTTGGATCCTTGTAAACGGTGGATATCTGCTAGAGATAATTGTCAAGAAGTACAGGTCTGTCCTGGCCTTTAACAATCCTAGGATTGATGTGGTAAAACTCCCAAGATCCTTTGTATATTTAGATCTTCTAGGAATGCAAAGCAGGCAGAATATGCAATCATTGACTCTAACCACAGACATCTGCATCTGGTTCTTCAGGCCGAGTGCCAGACCTTTTCAGTTTTACAGGCAGATAAACAATTTAAAACATTTTGCCTATTGCTAATTGAAGAAGAGATTGATAGGACTCTTGTCCGAATAATATAGAGGTCATACATAATGAACTATTGAGCTGTGCAGTGAAGTCTACTTAATAATGTTTATCGTGGAAAACATTCTGGAACATTCATTCTTTTATTCCAACGCTCAGGCTCTCTGTGTGTCTGACTCTTGTCCTCTTATCTTTGAGGTCCCCCGGCAGGGATGGCACACCTGCACCTGGGACTCTGGACTGACTTGATCTGTGCTTGATCTCCTCCTAACTCTCTGTCCTCCAGATGGCAGGAGAGAGAAAACTGGGAGCAAGTCGGGATACTCAGTTCAGTCATTATAGCCTTTAACATTCTTAATGTGCCCAAAGCAGAAGCAAAAAAGACATGGATGTGCCAAATCAGCACGCGACCTGGAGATCTCAGCAGACGGTATTGGCCACCAACACACCCGATGTCTGTGGCATTTGTCGAATAAAACTCACATGTCCCCCTTACTTCTGAGGGTTAACATGCGGCCTGTCATATGCTGGACTGTTGAGCAGGAATGTACTGCAAACTGCTTTTGAAGACCTTCTGTTTACAGTAGCTGTGTGACTTATTAGCTATGAGGTGACCTATGACCTATGCTACTCCTTAAGAAGCAAACAAGGTCGCAATATCAGGAGCTGTTTGGGGACTGCAAGGGGGTTTCTCTCTGGCTTGCAAGCAGAGAACTCACAACTACTCACCCGGTGCTAATAAAAATGATTGATGATTGATGAAGCTTCCTCGACGTATTCCTTCCACACATCCAAACTCTCGAGGTCACAGTGCTGTAGCTCAGGGCAGGGGTCTCCTTGATGGCTGTGCTCTTCTTGCTTCTCCTTCTTGCTGCTTGAAGTTTTAAAAATGGGTCAGGTATAAGGTGTCCGTGTCCAGTGTGTCATTCTTAGATACGAGGGGGTACCGAAAAATGACTGGAATCTGTACCTGGCACGCAATCTCGACTTCGATGTGAATTTCGCCGTTAGGTGTAGCACACTTGCAGTATTCTGTGGCAGTCTGCCGAGTGCCGTTGCTCTGTGTGTTGTTCGTACGCCATTCATTCCATGTCAGTTTTTCTTGGTGCTTATTAAAAGTGTTCTGTGATTTTTGTGATGGGTGATCATAAAGAACAGCGAGTCTGCGTTCAATGTTGTTTTCTCTTAGGGAAAGCAGCTGCTGAAACTGTAGTGATGCTTGAAACGGCTATTAAAGAGGACGCTTTAAGTTAAACGCAGGTCTGTGAGGGGTTTTCACTTGAATGTCACTTGAAAGCCAACAGTGATCGGGCCGACCATCCAGTAATTAGAAATGATGAAAACTGGAATATTGAAGAGATTTCTAAATTGACTTGTGCATCTCGGAGTTCTTGCCGCCCACCCTACTCGCCTGATCTTTTTCTTGTTTCCATCTATCATCCAACCCACTATATCCTAACTACAGGGGTCTGCTGGAGCCAATCCCAGCCAACACAGGAACAAATCCCCAGGCAAGGTGCCAGCCCACCACAGGGCACACACACACAGAACAATTTAGGATCGCCAATGCATTTGAACTGCATGTCTTTGGACTGTGGGAGGCAACCGAAGGAAACCCACGGGAGAACATGCAAACTCCACGCAGGCAGGACCCGAGAAGTGACCCCGGATCTCCTAACTGTGAGGCAGCAGCACTACCTACTGTGCCACCATGCTGCCCTTTTCTTGTTCCCGCTTATGAAAAAAGAAGTCAAGGGAAAGTGTTTTTGTGCCGTGGAGAAAGTCAAAGAAAAATCGCTGCAGGCCTGGACAACGTTCCTCTTCAGCGATTCCAAAAATGTTTCTGCCATTGAGAAAACCGTTGGCATGAGTGCATTCATTCACACGGAGAGGGCTTTGAAGAAGACCAAATTTTCAATAAGTAAAATTTATTAGAACAGGTTTTTTTTTGTTCAATTCCGGTTACTTTTGGGTACCCCCTTGTATATGAAGGACCCACATCCTGCAACTGGGACAGACCTTTCTGACACAGAGCAGTAGTAGTAGTAGAAGTTTATTTATATAGCGCCCGTCACAGACAAGGGTCACAAATAGAACAAAACATAAACGTTACCAATAAGACGGCAAACAAAGAGGAACTACTCAGCACTGATTAAAAAGAAAAGTTTTCAGTTGTTTCTTAAAAGGATCAACAGACTCAGCTGTGCTCAGACCATAAGGCAGGCTACTCCATAGTCTCGGTGCCGTGGACTGAAAGGCACAATCCCAACTGGGCTTTAGCCGAGTGCGTGGGACAACTAGAAGGCCCTGCTGTCCAGATCTAAGAGTCCAACAAGATGTACAACGATGGAGCAAGCAAGCAAAGTACTCCGGAGTTTGTCCAAGTAAGACTCTCTAGGTAAATACCAGAATTTGAAAATAAATTGTATAAAACACTGGGAGCCAGTGCAGTGTGTGCTGAGTGGGAGTGATGTGATCACCCCGACTAGTGCCAGTTAGGACTAACTGAAGACATGAGAGAGAAGACCTGCTCAGACCTGTATTGTGTAAGAGTGCAGATGCAAAGACTAAAATTGTGAAGCCGAACTTCCATCCATCCATCCATTGTCTAACACGTTGAATCCGAACACAGGGTCACGGGGGTCTGCTGGAGCCAATCCGAGCTGACACAGGGCGCAAGGCAGGAACCAATCCCGGGCAGGGCGCCAACCCAGCGCAGAAAACTGAAATATAACATTCACAAATTAAACAAAAGCGCTAGATTTAATTTCAGGATCTGACGAAAAGAGAGTTTAATTGTTTGACATTTCTGTACACTTGCATCCTGTCCCTAAAAAAGCCAATGTCAGAAAAAGGGGGCGAGTAGGACTGTGCTGGAAAGTCCACTCATTTCACTTCAATTATGTACATCGACGTTGGGCGGGCTCAGCAACGTGGTCAGCAAGTCTGACATTCCCTAAAACTAGAAGTCACATAATGTGACATCGGCCTTAGCCTTTTCTTTAGTTTCAAGTCTTCGGTCCCCATTACATTTATATGCTGCACACACTGCCCTTCAGATGAGACCAAACATCAAAAGATCCTGACTCCCTGAGGTCATACAAGATCCCTGGGCATCCCTCGTCAAGAGTAGGGGGTATCCTGATGTCCTGGCTAAAGTGCCCACCACAGCCTAGAAATTCTGGCCCCCTACCCAATTTACCCAACTTTCTCCAATCTAATCGAATCGAATCAATAATCACCCCCGTCTGTTCAACCATCTTTTCCAAAACTTTGGCAATTAGAGGCAGTTTTGAGATTGGCCTGTAATTACTCGAAAGTGAGGGTTCAGAATTAGATTTTGTCAACAGCAGTTGAATTACAGCATGCATAAAATATGATGGAGCCACACCAGATCTCAAGGAGCAATTTATGATATTCAAAAGGCACAGACCTAAACGACTGAAAGTTTTTAACATTAATGATGGCCTGAATAGTAATTTTCTGATTTCATTGTGCCCTGAGCAGGTTCACGCCATCCAGTGCCAGAGGGAGGCCAGCAGCTCTATAAGCTTAATGAACCTCCTCCATGCTTCACTTTTTTTGTCCTCAGTGAACACAGAGCGGCCGTGACTTACCAACAAGCACTTTTTACTGCTCCCACGTTCTCCCAGAAGGACATTGGCTCATCAACCTGCATTTAAGAAACTCTTGTTGGACATTTGTGTGGGGTCTTTCCTGGGTCTTCTGCCATGGAGCCCATTTTCACTTAGACAACACAATGTTGGAGGTCGTCCTGAAGCTGTGCCGATGTTTTCCTTGGCTCAAACTGTCTTCCTCTTCCCAGCAGGATGGTTGCGGCTCCATGGACCTTAAACATCTTGATACGGGCACACAAAGCTCTTTGGAGTTGGTCTTGTCGCCTTTACCGTGACCATGCTTGACCGTGGCATTCTTCCTTTCCTCCTCTTCTCTTCTCTGTGTTTGGTGTGAGGAACACAATGACACAACACAGCCAAGTGAGGACTTTGCTCAATTTGAAATACAAGATTGATGACACTAATTAGAGGAACTGCTCTGCTTGTGGTGTCTCCAAAATCCAATTATGTCTTTGAACTCATAATGATAATGATAATGTATCTCCATGGCATTTTTTTAAATAATATAAGTCCTAAATTAAAACAAAGTGTCTCCTTCTGTGGAAAATTGAATAAAGCCTGGTGAGTGCCAACTGCCTTTTTTCAGTTTCAACTTAATTTGATTCTTTTTAAAATAATTGGAATGTCCTTTTGTCCATGAATGTATATAGCAAACATAACGTGTTGGCCCTTCTTTCTTTTTCAAGACCTCTGCGATTCACACCGGCGGGCTGTCTGTCAAACAACTCCTGGGCCCAATCCTGGCTAATGGCAGCTGCAATCCTGCATAATCAATGCTTGGAGTTTGTCAGAATTGGTGGGTTTTTGTTTGTCCACCCACCTCTTACACAATTTACAATACAATTTATTTTTGTATAGCCCAAAATCACAAAAGGAGTGCCGCAATGGGTTTTAAGAGGCCCTGCCTCTTGACTGCCACCCAGCCTTGACTCTCTAAGAAGACAAGGAACAACTCCCAAAAAAACCCCAGTAGGCAAAAAAATGGAAGAAACCTCGGGAAAGGCAGTTCAAAGAGAGACCCCTTATCAGGTAGGTTGGGCGTGCGGTGGGTGTCAAAAAGAAGGGGGGGGGGGTCAATACAATACAATAGACAGAACAGAACAAATCCTCAATACAGTATACAAATAAACATTTTAGAAGTATGTAGCAGAATTTAACAGTAGATGAGTGGAGGCAAAGGAAAAACATACTATTTGTTTAATTAAACCGTGGTATGATCAACAAAAGGAAGTTGATCGAGTGACATAGCATGTTGGAGAAACTTGAAAGGTCATGTTTACAAAGTCACACAGTGCCAGAAAAAAAAAAGAAATCAAATATCAAAGTCGCCGTGAAAAGGCGAGTCGTAGTCCACTGTCTGAGTGTCATATGAAAGCTTATTAGGGTACAGAGAAAAAAAGGCACACAGTGGGGAAAACGCACGAAATGTCAACTTCAATCTCGACATTTCCACTTTAATCACGTAGTTTATTTTGTCATTAAAGTAGAACATCATAAACTTCATCTTAAAATCGTTTAATCGACTAGTTTCTCAAATCACATCGTAATTAAAGTAGCACGTTAAATGCTTTGTTTTGTATGTGATCTTCTATGTGCAATATGTTATCTTATGCATGGTGGATGGCCATGTTCGTTGCGGACACTACATAGTCGCCTCGTGCTCATGACACAAGCATTTAACTTTTGCCGAAATTTGTCGCTGCGATTTTAGCTGTGTCATTATTGTCTCTTTCTGTTTTATATTCAATATATATTGCCGTAGCCGCCCCTGCAGTCCTTGCTTTTCTTTCTCGAAGTAACCGATCGCCACACAATCAGCTCTCTAATAGACGTTAAGCCATCTGTAAGCTTAGAGTGCCGATTCTTCAAAACGTTTAAGGAACATTGAAATATCTTCGTAGTACATGTTTAATTATTCTATCCTTCACGCCAGTCCCAGTGAAGAATAGAGATTATTTAAATGAAGTTAAAGTTGTATCTGTATAATATAATCAACATATTTAGCTGCATTTCATCTTAAAAATGATATCGTCATCATATGTAAATACGCGCTTTATAAAGTGGCGCAGGTTGTGTGATATTATAAGTGTAGTGTAAGTTTACAGTGAGGTGATTGTACTTATAAGTACAGACAGTTCTACAAGGAGCAATTGATTAAGTGCGTTTAAAGTTCTTGGGATGAAACTGTTTCTGAACCGCGAGGTCCGTACAGGAAAGGCTTTGAAACGTTTTGCAGTGGCTGAGACAGTGTGTCCTTGAAGCCGTATACTTATAATTCTCTTTCCGATCAGCTGCTGCTGTGATTCACACTCAGATACAGTGATATAAATACTCTGAGTGGTGCTGTGAGAGTAATATGGAAAAAGATGATCCACTGTGGCAACACCTAACGGGAGCAGCTGAAAGAAGAAGAAGAAGAAGAAGAAGAAGAAGAAGAAGAAGAAGAAGGTGCAGTGAGAGTAACAACGCTAAAGCAGTTCTGGTATTTGGAATACTATGGCTATTCCCTGGACCATTATATTGTTACAAGTTAATTACAATCAGATGCATTACACTAATAAACAATATGTGGTTAGTTTCAGTGAATTTATAAAGCCACATCAGGAAAATAAAAGAGTAACCACACAGGAACAGTAGCATTGCTTTGACGCTGGGTGCTGACAGTCTGCAAATCCGAGCGGAGAACTTGCATGCGACAAGGTATGAGGTACCGTGGAAAATTGGGTGGCTTTACGCCAAGCGTAGGTTTTATACATCGCGATTTGAACATGGAAAAGTTCTTACACAACATTTCTGTGCGTACGCACCGTTTATACATCAACAACAACAACAACATTTATTTATATAGCACATTTTCATACAAACAGTAGCTCAAAGTGCTTTACATTTTGAAGAATAGAAAAATAAAAGTTACAGTAAGAAAATAAAATAAGTCAACATGAATTAACATAGAGTAAGAGTAAGGTCCAATGGCCAGGGTGGACAGAAAAAAAAAAAAAAAAAA
>JANRMT010028174.1:7989267-8000809 GCA_026402145.1 Polypterus bichir lapradei
CTATCTATCTATCTATCTATCTATCTATCTATCTATCTATCTATCTATCACAGTGAAGAAACAGACAGGCAATAAGTCAAAACCCAGACAAGACACAAAAAGTAATCACACAGGAAATCAGAACTGTCAATAAAGTTTTATCTGCAGATCCGTGTGCTCAGTGCTAAGGCTGACTTTTCATCCCTTCTGCTGATTAAATCAAGGTCACGACCCCAGAGACCCCACCCCTAGTGACATGGGACGTGTCCTGACAAAATGGCTTCCATAACAGGAAAAGGCTTTCAAACCTAACATGACAGCACTGTGACCCTGGCTTGCTACTTTAATTTACAGCCACAGAGTCCACATTCTCTGTCTAAGCGCAGGGCCCGTCTTTCTCCAGCTCTCCTGCACGTCTAACCTTTGGCTCAATGAACTATTGGTGGTTTCTGGCTCATACAGAATAATACAAATATGAAGGCATAAGTCTTTTTAATCCTCACTCTTACGTCTTAATGCTTAATAAACATGATGTGTACTTTTCTCATGTGCTTGTAATACTTTTCTAATACGTAGAGATTACTAATTTTAAGAATATGATTTTCTATTGCGCCGTACTTAGACTCCGCCCACCTTCCTTCATCTTACACGCCTCATCATTCTCAGGCTGGGCCCTGGACCTGCCTACCCACGTCAGCAGCCAATCAGCTGAAGACGGAGGGCAAAGATGAGAGGCTATGACATCAAAATAATTTAAAACAACAACAACAACAACAATGATAACAGTCCTCAAGCAGGGGTAGCACAGGAGACGCAGACACTGCTGTTTTGATTGGTGTATCTTTTCTAGTGAGTTTCTGGGTCTTCCTGGCAGCCAATCTGGGTTTTCTAAAATCAAAGAATCTGATTTGGACATTTATTGCACCCAATTTAATTTTCTGAAGAAGTTTTGCTTCACTTCCACACATGCAGGTGTTATGGGATGACAACACCCAGATGGAGGGGGGGTTTGCATGTGAGGGAAGTTGTCTCCCTCTTCTCTTATTTGAAAGACCTGTAAAGTTTAGTTTGTAGGACTAGAGCTTTAGGCCATTCTGTAATTATCAAAACAGCTTCCTTCCAGATCATTTGGATTTGTAGGGAGAGTCTGGGGTCTTGAGATGATATGTTAGGCATGATTTGACTTTTCTCAAGGAGCACTACTGTGATCCAGAGGACAGATTGGGCAGTTTGGCTTGACATCTCAAGACCACCCATAGAAAAGCAGCTGCTAATGATCAAAGAAAAACAGGAGGGCCAAAGTCAGCATGGGCGCCTTTGCCCATTTCTCCGCCTGTACTGAATGAAGAACACAGCCAAGGGACTGTCACTCATGCACGCCGCAGGATCCCCATTCAAGCTCTTCATGGGGCATGTCATACCACCCTGGGCCGAGAGGGGGTGCTGCCACTAATTGTCTTGACATTTTCTTCTTCAGAGTCCCAAGAATCCCCTGGGTGAGGGCAATCAACTCCGCTTCTCCAAGTCCTGGGGCTTCAAAAGGGTGACCGCCCAGAAGAAGGTGTCACTTATCAGAGAGATGAGCTGGAGGAAGGAGCTCCACAACTGCAAACCCAAGAGTAGAGCCGATTTAATAAGCAGCCACCCTTTTACATGGCGATTACTTTTATTGATTTGTTTACGCCATCAAGTGTTGTTTTTTGCATTTAAGACTGCAAGTAAATGGGGAAGGCCGTGTTGGCACCCCAAACGTTCTCCAGCTGTCTCAACCTTCTCTCAGTCAGGTGACCACAGGGCTTCATGAAGCTTTGTTTGGATGAAGATTCAGTCCAGCTAAAAATGAAGAGTACATTCGTCAGAGGATGAGAAGAAATGTGGTGATTAAGCTATCTGTAGATATTAAAGATTTGTTTTTCAGATTAGGACAGCAACCTTTCTTCTGTTTTGCTGTTGCTCCATGCACCTTCTCAATCAGCACAAGGCCAGGAAAAAAGAAGAAAAAAAAATAGGAACTGTGTCAGCTGGAGGGTCACAGAACATCTTGTCCTGTCCAGAGAGGTTTGTAAATCTTGGCCGCTACATGCTTCACATCACGTCGAGGGCTTGTAGCCTCAGCTTTGATAGGTGACTACTGTAAATAAGAGCGAGTGATGCTGATTGGTGGAAAGGTTGTTGCTGATGGTGCTTTATTCAGATTTCTAGGAGGAATCTGAGCTCAGATTTTCAGGTATACGATATGCTTGTATCTGAAGTACAGTAGTGTGAGAAATCCATCCCACCTATAGACTCCAAGAACAACTTAGAGGATCAACCAACAGGTCAACTTGGAGGAGAGGGGACCATCAGTCACTGGCCACATTAACGATGTGACAGTCTCAAAGAGCGTCAGAAGATGTGCAGATCAGAAAATGCTTTGGAGGTACGTGCACTGGTAAAAGCCTGCAATGGTGCCTTTAGACCACAACAACATTTATTTCTAGAGCACATTTCCATACAAATGATGAGCTCAAAGTGCTTTACATCAGGGGTGTCAAACTCCAATCCTGGAGGGCCGCAGTGGCTGCAGGTTTTTATTTTAACCATCTTCTTAATTAGTCACCAGTTGTTCCTGCTAAATACTTCTTCTAATTAACTTGACTCATTCCCTTTAGTTGTTTCTTTTTCCTTAATTAGCAGCCAAACAATAATAAGACACAAAACAAGCTGCCACATCACACAATATCTGAAAATAAAGAAAGGTGAAGGTCTCAGTAAGGTTGATCTCTCAAATCACCAAAACACTTTGACGATGTTCTTATGAAAAAGAGAAAATCAACAGTTTTGGAAATGTCAGCTGTGCCAGAATGAGAGGAACAACAAGCCGTGGAATTAAATAACGAGTTTAATTAACACCAAGAATTGGCTTCCCATTAAGAAACTGGTTGGAGTTTGAAGCTCCAGTTTAGCTGGTCATTTGTTGGCTCCTTTCACGTCTCATTTCTGTTTGGCTGCATCTTAATGAGGAAACGAATCAATTCAGAGGACTGAATCCTTCTAACAGGGCTATTAAAATGTGAATTAGCAGTGAAAACAGGTCACTGATTAGGAAAAGGGTTAGAATGAAAACCTGTAGCCGCTGCGGCCCTTCAGGCCTGGAGTTTGACACCCGTGCTTTACATGATGAAGAAAGAGAAAAAAGACAAAATAAATAAGAATTAAAATGAGGGAACACTAATTAACATAGAATAAAAGCAAGGTCCAATGGGAAGGGAGGACAGAAAAAACAAAAAGAAACTCCAGAGAAAAAAATAAAATCTGCAGGGGGCCACGAGACCACCCAGCCACCCCCCCACCCCCCCAGACATTCTACCTAACATACAGTAACATAGACTGGGTGACAAGGTAGCCCTCAGGACAGCAAAGGCAAACCGATCCCAGGCTATCAAAGCAGATAAACGAGAGTATGGCAAGAAAATCCACAGCCACCCTTAGGACACCAGAGACACACGTGGCAGGGAATCTAAGCCATCACAGGGAATGAAAAGCGTTCCAGCGTAAGTTGCTCTTTTGTCCAGTGCACCACACTACCCGACATGTTATTACTTAATTGCTACTACTTATTTATGTATTACTATCTATTCCAAATGATTACTATCCATTCACTTATCTCTTATTCATTTTAAATTATATATCAGTGTTTCTCAACCTTTAAGTATTTGCGACCCGAGTTTTCATAACAGTTTTAATCGCGCCCCCCCAACATTTTTTTGAAATGTAGATGCATATTTTATTATACCTACTTAACTTTTATCGACATTTGTCTAACTCTATATTTATTGTTCTAGTATCAGAATGTAGTTTAAGTTAATTTGTTTTGTTTCAACAGATGTTTTTTTTCATATTTTTGATTCTTGTTTTCTTTTTTTCACATTTTTGCGGCCCCCTAGGGGGGCCCTCCCCACAGGTTGAGGACCACTGTTATATATGTATTGTGAACAAAACAGACAAGAAAACAATTACGAAGATTTGGGCGGTCCACCCCATACATTATCAGCACCACCAACAATGGGTAGAATAGTCATACACGACTGAGTGACGATAGCACTGACTAGGTGAGGGAAGGCTCGGGATTTATAGGTGAAGGACAGGAGACGGTGGCATCTCAGGCCGAAGTGAGGTCTGCAGGAGGACGTGTTCCTTCTGGTGTTCTGCGGAAGAGGGAGAAAAGGCATTCGAACCGTTCATCAACCCCTGGCTCTGCAACTTAATCGCAGTTAAGCCCTTAGACTGCCTCCCATGTGCATGTGTTTGACAGTATCTAGTATAGTATAGTATAGTATAATTGTTTACTGTCTTGAACTTGTCCTGCGTTTATCTGTATGTTGCATGGCGGTGGTCCTGTTGCTGTATTTCATGCCACTGTATGCTGCAATGTGGTGTATGGCTGGTATGACAATAAAGCCACCTCACTTGACTTGACTTCATTCCTCCTTTGCGTATTTTCATTTCTGAGCACATTATACTCACCATAGCACCATTTTAATCAGCTGCAGTCAGCACAAATTGGACTATTGCTTTATAAGCAGAGCCATTTTGAACTGTTTGCACAGGCTCTTATGTTGAAATCTTTATTGACTATCTGCCATCTTTTAAATATAGTAGTAGTGGAGACTGCTAGACTCTCTCATTCATTCTTTTAGAATTCCAGACTGCTCTGAATGTCTAAGAATTTATTTTCCCTGAGGTAAATATGATTAGTGTGGGCATCAGTTGGAGAAAAGAACATAATTGTGCCAAACAAACATGACAGTGGTTTTAGAATCAGTGAATCACTTGTGTAATTGAGAAAGAGGCCTTTAGGCTTGGGATGCCAAGTCCACAGAAATAACACAAGAAGAAGAAAGAAGATCTTCAATCTCGCCCAGACAAAACCTTTCCTTCTCCCCGAAGTCGACAAACTAATGACGTCTGCAGAGTGAAAAACTGTTTGAAGCAGTTCAGCTGTCGAGTGCCACTCAGGTGTGAGGTCAACTGTGTGGTCTGCTGGTAATTCTTTCTGGTTGAGGCAGGCCAAGCTGTACCCATGGATGCACTTTGAAGCAGTTGCTAGAAATCTCAGTTTGCTTTTAAGCCTTTTGCCCGGTAGCCCTTCTGGCAGAGCCATTGGAAGTTCTTCAGGGTTAATCAGCCATCCCTAATAAGGTCTGTTGGTACCCCAGGGGACTCCACTTAGCGGCACCAGGCTCCTCATACCACAGAGGGTGACAGGGGATGGCCAGGTTGAATATTTCTTTTAATCTAACCCCCACCCCAGTGCCCTCTAGTGGCCTGGAGGACATTAAAAAGGGCCATCATTATGTGTCCCATCTTCATGAAATGTGTCCATTAATCAATCAAGGTGAGTGAACATGTAGGGGGTGGGAAGAACACCCAGCGAGTAACATTCATGATTCAAAATAAAATGTTCCAATAAATGAATTTGTGTGACAGTGCTACAGATTCTGAGGGGTTTTTACATATAATACAGTCTCAAAATCGGATACACGTAAGCATGGCATGAACTGAAAGAAAAGAAGACATAAAAAGGGTCAGACATCCAGCTAGAACATCCCATATAACTGCCAGAAACTTTGTGACAAGAAAATATGCTACAGCGTGTCACCATTTGTTGTATTGTCTTCTCTTGGGAACAATGTCTGCCCTCCCAGAAGACCCTCATAAGAATACAATAAATTTGACAAGCGAGGAGACCATTCAGTTCATCCATCCATCCATCATCCAACTTGCTATATCCTAACTACAGGGGTCTGCTGGAGCCAATCCCAGCCAACACAGGGTGCAAGGCAGGAAACAAACCCCAGGCAGGGCGCCAGCCCACCGCAGACCATTCAGTTCATTTGTCACTAATTTGTTTAGCTAATAGCTCAGCCATAGTCTCCATACGTTCCCTTTCAAAGGTTGTCCAGGTTTCTGATTCAACTCCAGGTGTTCATAGTTTGTTCCACAACTCTTTGCATGCAGAAGTGCTTTTGGGTTTCAGTTTTGAATGCACGTCTCCTTAATTTCCAGTGGTGTCCTTGAGTGTGTGATTCACCGTTACGTTGAAAGAATTCTGCTGGATCTGCTTTATCGATGCCTTTCAGGATTTTGTAGGTCTGGATGAGGTCCCAACATGATGTCCTCTGCACGTGACTAAAGGGGGTAATTCTTGTAGTCTGCCACAGTAGGACATGTTGTCACAATAAGAGACAGGAAACATCAAAGGTTTGGGGCGGCCACCCGTATGATATCCCTGGCTGCAAAATGGGTATTTTTTTCATCAGTTGTGAATAGTACAACGTCCAAAACAGAACTGACTTAAGCTTGGAAAAATGGCGGCTTTAAAGGCCGTCATCTGGACTGGAACCGGAGGTGATGTTAGCCGGAGTGCCGGGACTGGAAGTGGCGTCATCAGTGTCGCCGACACCTAGTGGGATTTCCTGAGGATAGTCCGCAGAGGACAGAGAGAGAAAGTTAGTGCAGCTCGCCACACCCTGGTCTGGCGTGGTACTACTATTATATAAGCCCACTAGCTTCCTCCCATGTGCACGTATATGACGACGTCCTTCGGTCCCATGATGCACCTGGTTCCTCTTCCTTGCAGAGCTTCAAGTGCTGCTATGTCTTTCTTGTGACATGATGAGCAGAACTGCACACACCATTCCAGACGTGGTCTCACTAGTGTGTCGTAGAGTCTGAACATAACATCTCTTAATTTAAATCCGACATTTTTTACAATTTAGCCAAACATTTTATCTGCCTTTTGAATTGCTTCTTCACATTGTTTAGATGATTAAACATAATCCCCTAAATGCTTTTGACGGACTGTTTCCTGTAGGTCGGTCACAAGATGTTGTGGTCTTTCTTGTCAACTGGACAGGAAGGAGCAGGACCTGAGATGGAGTGACAGTGATGCTGCTCTTCTCCTGAGTAGTGTTTTCTGAAAATTGTGATAGAATTGTAGAAACTGTTTTAAGCAATTGTTGCACATTCCCACCATTCCCTTGATGCACCCATGAAATGGACTTGCCATGGTGACCAGTCTGATAGTGGTAAGGAATGACCAATAAAAATAAGCTGTGATTGGAAGCCACCAAAATCAAACCCTGCTCTAAGTGTCAAGCTGTGTAAATAAATTATTCATTCAACGCTGATAAAATTCTGGTAAGACTATTAGGTTGGTTCTCCCTCACGTCAGGTACTGATAAAGTATCTTCCCCTTCATTTTTGTTTTAGATCATCGTCTTTCTACATGTGCTTTAACTCTCGGGTGGATGCGCAGACCTTCTCCTTATGAGTTTTCACATACTGAGCATTCATTTTTCCTTCCATATTGGCAACCTGTGCATGTGTTGGTTTGACGTTCTTAATCTGCAGTGCTCTGTTTCCTCTACAACTCACAAAATGGTGTTTTTTTTCATTTCTAACATGCATTTTTCAATACTTAAGTTGTACGATCAAAACTCCTGATGTAGTTTGCATTACCAGCACACATTCTGACCAATCAAGCAATCCCACCTCCAAAATGCTCGACAAGCACCAAAACAGTTAATCCATGCCTCACAGTCGACTCATACCACCATTTCAGCGAGACCACTCTGTCGCTCACAGAATAAAGACTTACAAAACAGTAACAGCAGACAGCAACTGCTATATAAGAGAAGACTAAGGGCTGTGTGTCCAGTACCTGCAGTACAAGCAATCTGATTGGTCAGCTTGGCTTTGGTGATGTCACGAAAGAAGAACAGCAAGTATGAGACACAAGGGGAGGAGAAAAGGCCTATGAGGCAGGCTGAAAGAGTCAAAGACGACAAGAATAAAAATGGACAGGAGGTGAGAAAAGTGCCACAAAAATAATAAGAGAGTCTGAGAAGGAGGCTTTAGGGGAATGCGCTAGAGAGATGGAGCGCTGGTCAAGAGATGTTCACACACTGAAGGAACATGTGGGGCAAGAAATAGCAAATATTAGATCTTTATTCTATTTCCTGTCTTTACAGCAGGGAACATCATTGTCGACCAAATAACTCTGATCTTATGTCTCACCACAACAAATATTGACGGATTTGTCCTCACTTGCTCCCTGTCATCCCTGTCTGGTCCCATAAGGTTCACCTAGGAATTCAATGAGGTGCTCGGTGTGTCATACAGACAGATGACCAGTTTATGAGACGAAACACCATAAGTGGACATTGCCTGTCCGGCCTGGGACTGCTACTGTTGCCTTTTGCTCAGTTCTCTTTCTTTCTTTTGCTTGGTTGAACTGGTTGAACCAGGCTTCACCCTCATACAGTAGATGAATATATGGGCTGTTTGCATGGCTTCCAACTCCCTAACCATCTAAAAACACACGGTATCATACGTCAGGAATTCCAATATTACAGCAGCACAGTCCAGTCGTTCACAGTGCCGTCGGCCATGTCTCTTTGGGTTTACTGTGGAAGAGCTGAATCTGAACCCTGGTCTGATGTGCTCCTGGCATGTGTCTGACTCTCCTGTCCTTCTGAGTTTATGCTTAACGGCTGAAGCTGTTACTTTATTATTCACTATGATAAATACATTTTAGTTATTCTATAGCAGAAAGCTTGTTATATTTTAAGGTCAGATCATTGTTCTATTGTTTCCTGTTGATGGCACACTTAGGAAGCATATGGTTCAAATTATTGGTTAAACTGGGGCATTCCAGTGGGGGTGTCCATTAAAAATTTTCTTCCACAACTGTTTACAGGTATGGCAGACTTCCTCAGTCAGAGCAACTTACAGTTTATCAATTATCGGCACAATCCTCCTGGAGTCATACCGGGTTACGGTGGCACCGCGGGGTGGTTGGGCTTGAGAAACCCGATTAACAGAGGTGGAGTTCTCCACAAATAACCCAATGACATGACCCTTAACTGCTGGCCACACGTGCAAGCCTGAGGCTCACCGTCCAAGCTCCATCCAGGCATGTGAAACCTCATTGGGCCAACGGGGGGCACTGCCACCTACTGTCTTGTCATTTTCTTCCTTCACAGTCTCGAGAAACTTGCGAGTGAGGACCACTGACCCCATCCCCTCTGGTTTCAAAAAGAATGATCACCTGGAAGGAGGCATCACTTATCAAGGAAACGACATGACAGGAGCTACCAAGGAACGGACCGACGGCAGGCCCGAGTTAATACGAAGCCAGCCTTTTACATGGCGATTGTTTTTTTGTTGCTTTGTTGAGCGTTATTTTTTAGTTTAAAGGCAGGGAAGGCCAAAATATTCTCCAGTTGTCGACCTTCTCTCACTCAGATGACCACATTGAATTCTTGTACAGATTTTTGCATTCTGTGCGTGTCCTGTCAGCCGACACATGTTTTGCACAAACTTTTAGCATCCATGGGTAGAAGCATCCACAAAATAAATTTTACTGTGCCGACTGTGTGATTCCTTCTCCTGGCTGAAATAATCCATCTGAATATTTCAGAAACTGCTAAATTTGTGTTGCTGAGCTGGAAAACAGCGTGCTAAAGTCAGCAACACAATCTCAAGAGCGGTAGGGTAACACATTAAAAGCAGCGTGCATCACGTAGTTTTTCTCAGGCACTTAACTACGTGGGTCAAAACAATAAGCACCTTCTCTGACCAGCCAGTGCTGCCTGCGTAACACTAAACACATCTGACAAAAGTCCCCATCATCTCTGCAGAACTCTGTATATCAGTCACAAAAATCAACACAAAATGGGACAGCTCACTCACACAGTGACACCCAAACACAAGCAATCAGGGAACAGCCTCTGGTGACACAAGTGACACAAGAATGACAAAGCACATCCTCACCGTGAGTGCAGCAGTTTTACTGGGCTTCACACAGTAGTAGTGGAATACGGTAATGCAAACACAAATATTGAGAAACTAAAAATACTGCAATGTGATACAACAAACAAACAAACAAACTAACAAACCAACAAACAAACAAACAGACAAACAAAACAACAAACCAGCATGGCATTGGCTTTACTCTGACGACTTCTCAGCTCGCTGATATTACAACAACAACACCACCAACATTTATTTCTAGAGCACGTTTTCATACAAGTAATGGAGCTCAAAGTGCTTTACAGGATGAAGAAAACAGAAAAAAAGACAAAGTATATAAGAAATAAAATCAGGAAATACTAATTAACATAGAATAAGAGTAAGGTCTGATGGCCAGGGAGGACAGAAAAAACAAACGAAAAAAAAAACTCCAGACGGCTGGAGAAGAAATAAAATCTGCAGGGGGGCCGAGGCCATGAGACCACCAGACCAGCCCCCTCTAGGCATTCTACCTAACATAAATGACCTCAATCAGTCCTTGTGGCATTCAGGGTTCTCATGGAAGAACTTGATGATGATGGTCATGTGGACTTCATGTGGACTTCTGGCCTTTAATCCATCAATGAAGGGACATCACGGTGCTTTGATTAGGTGGTGGTGGCGCGGATTGGCACCACAGAAAAATGAAAAAAGAAAAGCAGAGAAAGTAGGGGTTAGTACAGATTTTGGAGCCACCAAGAATAATAATGATAATTAATTGAATGTACAGAACATCAGGATTAAACTAAGATGAAGTTATGAGAAGGCCATGTTACAGTAATGTGTTTTCAGCAGTGTTTTAAAGTGCTCCACTGTATTAGCCTGGTGAATTCCTATTGGCAGGCTATTCCAGATTTTAGGTGCATAACAGCAGAAGGCCTCCCGCCTCATCACTTCTTTTAAGTTTAGCTATTGGAATTCTAAGCAGACACTCATTTGAAGATCTGGAGTGTAAGGTATAAGACTTTCTGAAACACAAGATGAAGCAGATTATTTAAGGCTTTGTAAATCATAAGCAGTATTTTAAAGTCAATCCTGAATGACACAGGTAACCAGTGTAGTGACATCAAAACTGGAGAGATGTGTTCGGATTTTCTTTTCCTAGTTAGGATTCTAGCAGCTGCATTCTGCACTTGTTGCAAGTGATTTATGTCTTTTTTGGGTAGTCCTGAGAGGAGTGCGTTACAGTAATCTAGTTGACTGAAAGCAAAAGCGTGAATTAATTTCTCAGCATCTTTCAATGATATAAGAGGTCTAACTTTAGCTATGTTTCTTAAGTGAAAAATGCTGTCCTAGTGATCTGATTAATATGCGATTTAAAATTCAGGTCAGAGTCAATAATTACCCCTAAATTCTTTACCTCCGTCTTGACTTTTAATCCTAATGTATCCAGTTTATTTCTAATAACCTCATTATATCCATTTTTGCCAATCACTAAGATTTCTGTTTTCTCTTTATTTAGTTTGAGAAAAGTACTACTCATCCTTTCAGAAACACAAGTAAGACATTGTGTTAGTGGAACAACTGAGTCGGGGTCATCAGGTGCTATTGATAAGTACAGCTGTGTGTCATCAGCATAGCTGTGGTAGCTCACGTTGTGCCCTGAGATAATCTGACCTAACGGAAGCATGTAGATTGAGAAGAGCAGCGGACCCAGGATAGAGCCTTGTGGAACACCAAATCGGATATCATGTGTCTTTGAGTTGTAATTACCACAACTAACAAA
>JANRMT010028174.1:8019840-8063528 GCA_026402145.1 Polypterus bichir lapradei
TTAGCTCAGGCCTTCTTATATTAGGCCAACAATGGATTGGATAGCATACAGGCTTGGGCAGATTTGTGGAGATGAAATTTAATGTCAGTAAATGTAAAGTATTACACATAGGAAGTAAAAATATTAGGTTTGAATACACAATGGGCGGTCGGAAAATCGAGAGTCCACCTTATGAGAAGGATTTAGGAGTCATAGTGGACTCTAAGCTATTGACTTCCCGACAGTGTTCAGAAGCCATTAAGAAGGCTAACAGAATGTCAGGTTATATAGCGCCTTGATGTGTGGAGTACAAGTCACAGGAGGTGACGCTCAACCTTTATAACACACTGGTGAGGCCTCATCTGGAGTCCTGTGTGCAGTTTGGGTCTCCAGGCTACAAAAAGGATATAGCAGCCCTAGAGAAGGTCCAGAGAAGGGCAACTAGGCTGATTCAGGGCTACAGAGGATGAGTGATGAGGAAAGATTAAAAGAGCTGAGCCTTTACAGTTTAAGGAAAAGAAGATTAAGAGGTGACATGATTGAAGTGTTTAAAATTATGAAGAGAATTAGTCCAGTGAGTCGAGACTTGTATTTTAAAATGAGTTCATCAAGAACACGGGGACACAGTTGGAAACTTGTTAAGGGTAAATTTCGCACAAACATTAGGAAGTTTTTCTTTACACAAAGAACGATAGACACTTGGAATAAACGACCAAGTAGTGTGGTAGACAGTAAGACGTTAGGGACTTTCAAAACTCGACTTGATGTTTTCTTGGAGGAAACAAGTGGATAGGACTGGCGAGCTTTGTTGGGCTGAATGGCCTGTTCTCGTCTAGAGTGTTCTAATGTTCAATAACCTTCCCTGGCAATGCAACGTGGGCCAGTCCTGGCAGTCTGACGCTGTGATTTCCAAACATGCCTCTGTCTTGGCATCTAAAAGTAGACTTCTCTCCAGGGATGGTGATTTCCATTTACAGGAAGAAAAGAGTTGAGGTAGGGGAAATTTGGAGGTTGAAATCCCACTGACATATTTAGATGAGGATGTGAGATGTGCAGTACAATAGAATTGTCAATGATGTCAAACGCTGAGCTCAAGTCTAACGACATAACTACAGTGGAGTTTCCTTCATCAGAGGATATCAAAATGTCATTTAAAACACGCGTTAGTGTCGTTTATAAAGCCAGACTGAAATTTCTCAAATAAATGGTGATGCGTAAGGTGAGACTGAAGCTGATTGGCAACTACTTCTTCAAGTATTTTAGAGAGAAAGGGTCCATTTGAAATGGGTCTGTAATTATTTAGTGTCTGTGGGTCTGACTTTTGAAGCAACTGCACTGTTATTGCATCAAGAACGGCCCCTTACTGTAGTGAGCCATTGATAGGACTAATACTGTAATGAGTGCTGCCAGGACAGCCTTTGAGCTTCTTACTGGCTTTGTTGGCACTGGTCTAAGAAACAGGTAGGAGGTCTCATTTCAGAAATTAAAGTTCTGTTACAAGATTAAAATGGCTAAAGGGTTGTGTGCAGGGTGAGACAAGTGTCTCCAAACAAGAATAAAGTTGGCAATGTGATGCTGAGGTCTGTGATCTAATATTAGCGTCCATTATATTATTAGCAATACAATACAATACAGTTTATTTTTTGTGTAGCCCACAAGAATCACACAAGAAGTGCCGCGATGGGCTTTAACAGACCCTGCCTCTTGACAGCCCCCCAGCCCCGACTCTCTAAGAAGACAAGAAAAAACTCCCCCCCAAAAAAAAACCAGTAGGGAAAAAATGGAAGAAACCTCAGGAAAGGCAATTGAAAGAGAGACCCCTTACCGGGTGAGTTGGGCGTGCAGTGGGTGTCAAAAAGAAGGGGGACAATACAATAGAATACAATATACAGAGCAGAACAAATCCTCAATACAGTATTAAAGTAAAATGTTTAGAAGTACAGAGCAGAATTTAACAGTAGATGATATCCCATAATACAATTTGGATATGTTTAGAGTCCTGTTCAGCCATCAAGCTGCCTCCCCCTATTGGCCACTCCACAGCTGAGTCAGCACTGGGCCAGCCAATCCGATGACAGGACCCCTCTACCCGATGATTCCTGTGATCCTCCATCAGGGATGACTTTACCATAGGCAGGCAAAACAACTTGGCAGGTGGGCCGTAGCACCGAGTGGCACATTTGAGTACCGAGAAGAGAAACAGAATAGGTGAGGGTTAGTATCAAATTCTAACTATCATGTTACTTATGTTTTAGTGCTAATGACTGACAACAGAGATGCAGTCTGTACAGTTAATCAGCAGCTCTAGTCAGATCTTGTTTTACTAACATGCCGGATTTCTCTGAGGAAGCAAAACAAAGATATGATCAAAGTGGATCTTTTCTCAATTGTTTAAACACTAAACACTGAAATGTCCATTTGCTTTAATTCAGTCATTAAAATTCTGAAACTATTCTGAGGATTACAAACTCTCTTACTGTCCAAGATGTACAAGCTCTGCTCCTGTCGTTACTGTCATATTGCAGATTGGTTGCACCATTTGAGCAAATCCTCCAACACAAATCCCATTGCTGAAGCACAGATCTTACCATACCAGCAATCTGAAGACCCCACCGCTCTCTGATGAACATGAGGTGTCACAACTTGAGCTCTGTCAGCTCTCCAGCTGAAAACATCGATTGTGTCAAACTGCTTCACGTCCGAAGCTAAACAACCAACTGCATGCCACGTGTGCCTCCTGTGGTTGGCTTTTCATCAACCTAAACACAGTGTGAAGAAATAAAGGCACAGGAGAGAAAATATTAAAGGTTGGGGATCCGTCCCCGTATACGGTGGGATGTTCAGGCAACGAAACAGCACTGAGACGCAGGTCAGAATGCATAAATGGCCTCAAACATACTGCAGACGGAGCTTTAATGAAGTCATGGCTGGAAGAACTACAGAGGCAGAGGAAATGAGGATGACATGAATAGGCTGGGACAGAGAAGACGTCCTGTGACCTGTGATTCAAGGCTAGGAAGCGATAGCACAGAGAAGCTGCCTCTGAAAGCAGAAGCTGGGCTGATGAATCAGAAGAAAGGCTTTTGCTGTAAGCAGGGTCACGCTGACCTAATGCGTGAAGAGAAAATCTTAGTAAATTCAGGCATTAGCAAAAATACTATAAGAATATATTAGCAATTAACTTTAGTGTAGAAATTAAGACAAATCAAGCATGCCAAGCAATGATCAAATGAAAGCACATACTATACCTCTTTTTAATTAAAGCTTAAGCTTCAGGCCACTATTGTAAAAAGTTTGGAAGGCTTAAGAGAGAAAACAATGAGAGGAAACCCATATATGGAATTGAAGCCTTGGCCAGTTAGAGAAAATGGGAACAGCATAGAAAGATTACAAATTCCATAAGGGGGTCAGTGATAGGAAAAGTAAGGAGATAATAAGGGTTCCCATGGAAACTCAAGGTTCGGCCGGACAGGAGCTTATTCGAGTGAGGTCAGAAAAGATAGGAAATTACATAGTAAAGCCCAAAGATGGTAAGAGGAAGCCTTCCACCCAGTCTTAGACCAATCAAAATAAGCCAAACAGACACCAAGAGGAACAATGGACAGTAAAACCAGGTGCAGAATGAGCTAATTGACTGAGCCAAAATGATAAGAAATTGTTATAAAAACTTCAATGGCTCTAATGATCGGGGCTCAATCTCATTCGGCCGAAATGGGTTGAGTCCGTGTGGTTGATTTATTGCAATAAAGCCTTAAAACTCTGTCTGTCTATCTTGAGTCCTAATAGCCTTTATTTTTAGGTAAAAATGAATTTTTCGCCACGACACCCCCTAATCACAAGTGTGTGACAGTAGTAAACAAGCAGAGGGGCAGAAGAGGAAGAGGAAGAGCACAGACCAGAAGAGTTTAAATATCAGAATAAGAAGAAGTGAATAGGTAAGCAACAACATTACTCAGTGCCAGCCTTGCTGCTTTGCCCTGCTGGCAGAACAAACTGTGCCCGTGAATTTGTGCCATCAATCCCATTCATGTGACAGTCACAATGTCACTTTTGAAATGCTTTTTGAATTTCCTTTAAAGAATATCACAGGCTACCACACACCGGTGGCAGAGAGTATGTGATGCACAGAGTATTCCGAAAATTATTATTATTAGAATATTCATCCGGGTGAGAAGTCACTTCAATATATAACAGTGGTGGCGAGGAGGAATCTCAGTGAGTAACCAGTGTGCTGCTACAAAAGAATCATAACTTAAATTCTGAGAGTCAATCTAATGCCATATAAATACGGAATGTCGTTCTTAGGCCACGCTGAGGAGTTTGACATTTCCAGTCCGGCCTCCTCAAATTCGTATGTAGAGACTGAACGTCTTTCTGGAATCTAATAAAGTAAGAGGCGCGGACCAGCGGCGCTCAGTGAGTTTAGCAGTCAAATGTTTCAAATTCAAAGTCTCCTCTGCAGAGCCCAGTGAGAGGTCTTATCAGGAAATTATAAGATTGTTAAAAATCATTGGGCAGTCACCCGTTCAGAGCCAGCTCAGTGATTTCATTTTAACAAAAGCAGAATGAAAGCATTGCAGCTTACAGGACAGAACTGCGCAGGCCGTCTGAAAAATTGAAATTTTGGTGACAGTTTGGATTTCTTGCAGAGAGACAGACTCACATGTGGGGGTCAGAGGTGAGGTGCCTCTTACGATATCAAATGTCACCTCTGCCTCCTTAGCTCAGGGAGAAGCACTCGCTTATCAGACTGCATCACTACACTCAAAAGAAACGAAGGAATCGGCGATCAAACTGAGCACCTCAGACACCCGTCAAGTGCCAAACGGAGACCCAGAAGCGAAATCGTACTCTCTACGCTCAGACACTTTGGACCCCACTTAAGGAAAAGGCAAGAGTTCTGGTGGTAATCACAGACATTTCAGAGAAGCTGTGTGTCATAAATGCAAGTCCCGTGGGCATCCAGGGGGGCTTACCCAGTGAAAGGCAAACCAGCAAGAGCATCTCACAAAGGAGAACAAAGAAGCCGTTTCTTCCAGGATTTTCTTTCGGCCTCCATAGTCATCATCGGATGAGACCACCTCAGTATGAAACAGCTGTAGAGAGCGCCATCCAAAAGAAAGTTTGACTCTATAAAGAAGCCAAGGCTTCAGTGTGTACAGGTAAGGAGTTGCCATTGGAGTGCCTTGTAACTCCATTCAATAACACCAAACTGGAATCATTTGTTTGATGAATTTGCTTCTTTTCACAGAAAATAATGGAGCCTGAAGCTGAAGGGAAACACATCATATAAAGTCAAGGAGTCCAGGAAGGAACATCACTGGGCAGAGGGCCACCAATGCCAGGCCAGGTCAGAGGAGTGCCAGTATTGCTACGTCTGCTGCCATCTTCGATGATGGTGTCCTTTGCCTCGTACCAAAGATGGGCCCGTACTTTACAGTGATACAGTGCACTGCATGAAAGGCTGGATCCACCCAAAGAGAGAGGCACACCGTGTTGCTGTATGTCACCATTTGGGATGATGTGGCCTTCCACCACTTTAACTGGGTGAGTGAACGGTGTACAGCACAGCCCTGTATGATGAGGCCGTTCCTCCCTGCATGCTCTCCCTTTCTCTGCCCAAATGAGGAATTCCTCTCTGTTTGGAAATGGAAAGTTAATGTCCCTCATTGGGGGGCCATGTCTAAAAAGTGTTGTCATTTGGTGAGACCAAAATGTATCAAATACCCTGAAATGAAATTTAGCATTGGGCCCTTTACAGTAATCTCGTCTGAATTGTTTGATTTGTAATTTAAAACTATGGAGCAGAGGGGGATACTAAGGAAAAATGTGTCTTATGGTGGGCAGTGTATGTGAAGGGTCAATACGTAGCACTGCTGCCGCAGATATGCACAAACTACACTGATTAGTGATATTTTGTATTGTGTTGCCCATTGCGTAACGATTGGTTGTACGAATATTTTAGTTTTTCTCAATCAATGTCTCCCACTATAGACGCCAATCTCACAAGTGTTCACCAAATCCTCACAGCGCACTCGCGTTTCTCTTTGCTCTAAGCACGTTCTTCATTGTGTGATGCGTTTCTCATTTGACTCTGAGACACTCACCGTGACGGTTACGACTCAAACACCAGCCCTGCGACACGGAAACAGCGGCCTGCTGCTGTGAAGTACAGCATATTAAACAATTCATACATAATCCATCACGCTGGAGAGTCCTGGAGAGCAGATGTTTCTGAATGGCGTCTCTTCTGTGTCAGACAATGGGAAGCACAAGCTGTCTGTCAGCCTCTCACACCGACTAACTTACTCTCAAGCGTATAAATGGCCCCTTTGTGGGGTACACCTCCCGTGTGTAGAGGGAAGGGGTCCGAGAACAGGGTGTGGGGTACGGGGAAGTCCAAAGGAACTTCAAATAGGCCCAGAAGTAAGAGCCACAGTCATTGATTGTGTAATCAACCCTAGAGAACGTGTGGCTGAGGTAGGGAGACAAGTGAAACTGTGGCATCCATACTGTGGACATTTCAGAATGAGAACAGACACTGAGAACAGGTACTGTACATCCGTGCCACACCAGTATCGTACCTACTGTATACTCCACTACAGCTGCCCATAACTGCTACAGAGTACTGTAAAATATGACATTGCATTGAGTACGGTGACCTAACATCACAGATGGCACTGAATAATCCATGGCCTCTTCCCTTTTATATGGAAATGATTAGTCATATTTCTTATTGCCAGAGTTGAACCACTGCCCCATGCTGGTGGCAGAGCCCCAGTATTTATTGCTAACCCAGAACTGGAAACAGTAAATACAGGCAGGGCAAACAACAGCATTACAATCGAGGAGCTCCAACATGCCGTTGTGGACGCGACAATACAACACTCGGCAACATGGCGTCTGTTAGCTTGTCAGCTGTGGGCTATGTGCTGAAGGGGCGTGTAGTGACAACTAAGCGACTATACAAAGTTCCATTTGAACAAAATAGTGACAGCATGAAAGAGCCAAGATATCGATATGTGCAGCTAAGGCCATATGCTAGTGCCATGTATGATGGCACCAAGGCACGTGAATGATATTTGAGCATATGGCACTGCCATTCGACAGGAAGTGCTACAATCTACTGAATGAGTCTGGTGATTTACATGGAGTTGGTGTTTTATTTGGAAGGTCTCGGAGCTGGAGGGCAGTGAGACCCCCACACGTTTGTGTACGTTGATGAGACAGGCTTTCACCTCAACAAGGTTCGACAACGCGGCAGGAATCTCATTGGAGCGTTTGGAGTTACTTCAAGTCTTTTGTTCAGCTGCGGAGCTGCTTTGGGAAACGCTTCCTCAGTTCTGCTGAACACTTTCTGTGGTAAATCGATTACAAAAAACTGTAATTCGACCACAAGTGTTGTTGTTTGAGGCGACCATTTGCTTTTGTTCAGGTGTTTAATGTTTTGAGAGCATTAGCATCAGCTTCTATGAGTTTATTGTTCTGAAAAAGTGATGTCTGAGCGGACAAAAGAGTTTAGGCAATCGAGAAAAACCATAAAGACTCTGCTTCCCCTCATCCACTCGTCATCTGTTTGATCAAGCCAAAGCCAGTAAGATGTCCCTGAAGCGTGACTTTGTGACACTTAGTCAAACTGGGCAGTTCAGGGGGGCAGCTCCTTTTATTCACATTTGGCTTTTTGTCCCTCATCAAATTCAGTCGGAATTTCTGCTAGGAGGGATGTTTTTTTCCCCTTTTTTGTTTAGTATTTTGTCTTTTTTTTTAATAAGTTTCTCACTTCCAGACTGAAAAACCAGTTTTATTGTTAATTTTGAGAAACTGTCTGCACAACGAAGCTCGGCTGTTTCGCTCTTTGCTAATGTTTGATGTGCGGCCTCGGCTGTGTCTGCTGAAGTCCATCTTTGTTTTACTGACATTTTCGGTGTGGTTGTCATCGTGTCTCCACTCCATCAGCCGTCCCACTTCACTCCTGTATTTCGCTTCCCCATCGTTGCTGTGAGACCAGTCACTGTCGTGTCATCAGCACATTTATTAATGACGTTTCTGCTGAATTTTGTTACACGGTCCCAGTAAAGCGAGTGACGATCCTTGGGCTTGGGCAGCAGCAGAGAGTGCCACCTGCTGGTAGAAGACAGTTATTTAGCAAGCTGTGAATATTCGCTGATGGCTATTTTTGTTTTTGACTTTGCTTTGTCCTTTAATTACGATGCAGGCCCTGGTGGGACTTGCAGAACAACAAGCAGAACTGAGATGGCGGGTGCCCAACATTAACATTACATTGCATTACACCATATTATTATTTTAAAAACAAATTGTTAGAACATTTTTATTCCTCGGTGAGTGATCCCCTGTTTTGTAGTCCAAAAGATGGTTAGAAAGTATGGGAGGAGGAGAAGCTCTGGTGATGACTACGAAAGTAAAGCGCCTTTAAATGAGCAGAGTCTATTCCAATGTGACACCGAGGGGGCTCCAGGACTCCTGTAGTGGTGCAAACACAGGCGGTGAACTAAGAAAGCAGTGCAGATGACTTCATTAGACTGAACACCGAGGTGAGCACTTCAGCCATAAATAGGGCAAGAGGAGGGTGAGGGTCTACAAAGAGATGAAGGAAGGAAGCTGGATCGGAGCGGAGGGCAAACCTGTGTGCTGCCTGGTGGGATCCTCGGGAGCCTCCGTGTAATATTATTGTCAAGGTTCACCCCCTGACTGGGGCTCAGACCCTTTTGTTGTTCACTTTTGACTCATTGTTTTATGTTAATCTTGCTTTTGTTTAACTATAGGCTCTACTATTGAGGCCTATGCTATGTTGCATGGGTTTTGTGGGTGGTCCCCCTGAGAGACAGGGCCACCAGCCTTTCACTGATAGGAATTGCCCTCCACATTATAAATTTACAGGGTCTCCCACAGTGCCTGGAGGCTCATTTCCTTTGGGAGTTTCTGGATTTTTCTCTGCTTTCTGTACTTTGGATTTTTGGACCCCAATCTCTGTTTTCTCAACCTTGCTCCTGATATTGTGTTGTTGCTTTGTTTTGCCTTGGATTGCCTCTGCGGGAAACTTCTTTATGCCTTTTGGTGCTGTTGTGAGCTTCATTATGGTGGGAGGACCCTTTTATGTTTGTAAAGACTCTGTGTTTTGCCCTTTTCACTTGCTGGGGTTTGACGGTTATATCCCCCTCTAATGTTAAACTTTGGAAGTGTTGATGAAACTTGATGCTGTGCAGTTAGGTGAGACAAGTACTGTGTAAGGTTTTAGGTGGTACTCAAGCATGTCCAGCACAGATGGGGCAAAGCTGGTTGTCTTGAGTGGAGTGTCTGCCATCGTGTTTACTTCTAATGTAAGTGAGAGGTTTTGATGGAATCAAAGTATGAGTGGTCTTCTAGATATCGATAGGATTTGTAGCCTATTCCGTCATCTGTAGGACGGTCTTAGAGCTGCGTTTGTAAATGTGACACAGGGGGCCAAACTTGAGATCGAGTGAATGAAAAGTCAGATTAGCAATTCATATGTTTTCAGAATTCCCATACTCCAACAGCAGCATACTGATATAGAACAATATTAAATTAAAGAGTGATAACAATGCAGGTATAACAGACAATAACTTTGTGTAATGTTAACGTTTACCCCCCCGGGTGTAATTGAAGAGTCACATAGTGTGGGGTCTCCTCAGTCTGTCAGTGGAGCAGGACGGTGACAGCCGTTTGTCACTGAAGCTGCTACTCTGTCTGCAGATGATCCTGTTCAGTGGATTCTCCATGATTGACAGGAGTCTGCTCAGTGCCCATCGCTCTGCCATGGATGTCAAACTGCCCGGCTCTGTGCCTACAATAGAGCCTGCCTTCCTCACCAGTTTGTCCTTCTTCTTTATGCTGCCTCCCCAGCACACCACCGAGTAGAAGAGGGCGCTCAGCACAACCGTCTGATAGAACATCTGCAGCATCTTATTGCAGATGTTGAAGGACACCAGCCTTCTAATGAAGTATAGTCGGCTCTGACCTTTCTTACACAGAGCATCAGTATTGGCAGTCCAGTCCAATTTATCATCCAGCTGCACTTCCAGGTATTTATAGGTCTGCACCCTCTGCACACAGTCTTGGTCAAAGTTTTTTATAAAGCGCAGTGGGTAGCACTGCTGCCTCGCAGTTAGGAGACCCAGGTTTTCTTGCTGGGTCCTCACTGCATGGAATTTTCATGTTCTCCCTGTGTCTGCATGGGTTTCCTGCCACAATCCAAAGCCATGCAGGTTAGGTGGATTGGCGATCCTAAATTGTCTCCTGGTGTGTGTGTGTGTGCCCTGTGGTGGACTGGCGCCCTGCATGGGTTTTGTTTCCTGCCTTGCACCCTGTGTTGACTGGGATTGGCTCCAGTAGACCCCCATGAGCCTGTAGTTAAGATATAACGGGTTGGATAATGGAAGGATGGAAGTAAAAATGTTAAGTTTGAATACACAATGGACGGTCTGAAAATCGAGAGTCCACCTTATGAGAAGGATTTAGGAGTCATGGTGGACTCTAAGCTATCGACTTCCTGACAGTGTTCAGAAGCCATTAAGAAGGCTAACAGAATGTCAGGTTATATATAGCGCCTTGATGTGCGGAGTACAAGTCACAGGAGGTGACACTCAAGCTTTATAACACACTGGTGAGGCCTCATCTGGAGTCCTGTGTGCAGTTTTGATTTCCAGGCTACAAAAAGGACATAGCAGCACTAGAGAAGGTCCAGAAAAGAGCGACTTGATGTTGATGTTAGAGGAATGAAGTAGACGGGACTGGTGAGCTTTGATGAGCTGAATGGCCTGTTCTCGTCCGATTGTTGCAGTGTTCTTACACCATGGTACTGGATACATATTCCAGCAAAGGTAAAGATGCTGATACTATAATTATCTGGACTCGCTGTGATACATTGGGACATAAATCAAAGTGTAAGGAGGCACATGTATTGCACAGTATGGAGCAGTCATTGCAGTAGCTCCTATTTATGACACCCATTTATCTGACGTGTCCCTTTTCAGTTTGCTTTCCCTTTCATTTCTTATCAACAACTCTGAAAATGACATGTCAGCATTAATGAACACTCACAGCATCCCAATTAACCTCAGAGCTTTCTTAGCAGCCCCCTTTTTTTTCTACCTTCCTCTCCAAGTTGTCCTACGCTCGATGTCTGACGATGGTTTTTAATTCAATCCATGAAATTGTGCAGATCCCTTTACTGATTCCTTTTTTTGGGGTCTCTCATTGAAAGCCAGTGAAGCAGTAGGTGTTATTGGTGACTGTAGGCTCAGGTTACATGTGGCAGTACATCAAGAACCTGAGGTTGTGTTTCTCCGGCTGACACAGGGACGTCAGTTGTGTCTGAGTGTTGTCCCCCTAGAGTGTCTCAGTGACATAACATCTTGGGGTATTGCTTTCTCCAGTGACAAGAATGGACATTTTCCAAGTTATGTGGTAATTCAGCTTTGTGAGGACAGTATTCTTTGGTCTTCGGGGTCTTGGTCTGTGAAGATAACTAGAATATTGTAAAAACCTTTGTTTTCTTTCACATCCCTGTTTAAGATTTCTTTAAAGTTTGGCCATCTGGGCTGAAGGTTTGTCTGAAGCATTGGAAGGGTGGTCTTTATCTTCTGGCCCATGAGAAGCTCTGCCAGACTCACACCTGTTGTGATACGGGGTGTTGATCAATCACTCCTGACGGCGAGTAAAACTTCTGGTTACTTTAGATTACTCTTTGCAACCCGAACTCCTCTCTCGACATGGGCGTTACTTTTGGAGTTACTTGGGCTCGAGATGATGAACTGAACGTCAAAGTTTTGTTGTAACATGTTGGAACTGAGCACTTAGAAGTTGAGGCCCAATGTCTGAAACAACCTCATCTGGGCAATCAAATCTTCTAAAGATAGACTTTAACTTTAGGTGCGAGGCCTACGTAAAGATCCACGTGAAGGATTTTAAAACAAGATCCACTTCAGTTTTAAATTCAAAGGTAACTTTAATGTAAAAATCATCAAGCAATTCAATGGTACAGCTCCCTTCACCTCTCAATATCTAAAGGCACATCCCCAATGCAAAGTGTTTCACAGCAAAGATCAGTTAGTCACGGTCAAGATCTGATCTTCATTTTAACAATATCGAGAGATTAAGGTGATATCACACAATAAACATGACGCCACATTTATATTTTGTAGTCCATTGTATCATTTACATCAATATAGAAAAGTACGAGTAAGTCCACCTCTTAATTTAACACCACCTCAGATACCTCAATTAGAGTCGTGTGCAAGTGATTAGAACATCATAGGAGATGATCATCTCATGAACCCGTCTAACTTAAACCTAAGGCATTTAGTTTGGTTTGCTCTTTGCTGTTGAAGAGTGTATTACCAGATCAAATGAACTCTCAGAAGCCAAGGAAAGGATTTGAAAAGACCTCCAAACAATTGGAAACCAACCATTGCACTAACCGAAACATCATCTACAAGTAAGAAGATTTCAAACAACTGACAACATGTGCAGGCCAGGCTGCCCCAACAAGTTCAGTAAGAGAGCAAAACACAAGATGCCAAAAGAAGCCCAGACTTTCATCACATGACCTACAGGTAGATGTTACCTCTGCCGATATTAAAGTCCACGAGTCTATCATGCCTCACAAATGAGATCCACATGAAAGGTGTTGCACGAAGACACAAGTAAGAGCAACAAGGTAATAACAAAGTATATCCACAAACTCCTAGGTAAAGACTAGGACCACTGGAGCCATGCAATCTGGGCACTCAAGGCAAAGATGGAGGTATTTGGTGACAGTCCTAGAAGACGTTTGGCAAAAACTGCAAATCATGATGATGGAAATGCTATGCTTTGGGCCTTCTTTGCTTCATCAGATCCTGGACAACATAGCATCATATAACCAAATTAGCAGGCCTTCAAGACCATCTCTCTCTGTTTAGGTAGTTAAAGCAGAGGGTCTTCATTACATCAGATGTCTCCTGAAGACAAAGTCAGACCCACCCTCAAAAGACTGAAGTTCAACTGAAACATAACAATGACTCTTAAACATACTAGCAAATCTACTAAGGAACGGCTGAAAAGAAGGAAGTACAAGGTTCTAGAATGGCAGAGTCAAAGCCCAGAATCCCATCAAGATGCTGCTGGAGGACTTGAAATGGACTGTGCATACAAGACACACCTCAAACATCTCAGAGCTGCATGGAGGAATAGGAAAAACCTTCTGCCAGCCGATGTCGGAAAACTGACTTGAGACAGCAAGGCCAGCTATTAGAGGTTAGGATGGGCTTTGTTTTTCCACAGATGATAACAGCATATCTATTCAAGTTTCTTTACATCACCTTTATCTATAGATACTGTTTAAATGAAGACTAGATCATAAAATGTCCACATAGATTAGAAAACATCTCATCGGGTGCAGTTACTTTTTCATATGACTCGTGCCCAGTCAGATGGTAACTGGCAAGTTAATTGTTCAAGTTTGTTATGCATAAACTTTATGGGATTGACTTTTGTTCCCACATTAATTTCATTCTGATGCATCATTTAATATCAGTATTTTTGACATTTCCTTGCTTATATACAGTTAACGTATTAATCACTAGCCACTGAACCCAGAATACATGTGTAAATATTTGCTGTCTTTAGCCTTATATGAACCTTTCCTCGGTATCTACTGTTCATATGTCTAAACCTCTCCTGACCGGCGTTCCCTTCTCAAGCGTGTTCCTGTTAAGTCTGCTTCTTAGACTCTGTCATTCCGCGGCGTCCTGCCCACCTCCTGTCTGCTGTTATACTTCTCGTCTTTTAAGGGGGACTCACTGCGAGCCTCCTACACCTTTACTCCCCCTCATGTGCCACACGCTCGCACTTCATCTTTTAATCGCGTAGCTCCAAAGCCAAACTGACCAATCAGATTGCTCAGAGGGACCAGCCACACACACAGACCAGTAGATATGAACCTAATTGGGTATGCCCGCTGCAGATGAAGGAGTTTATGGGAGATTATTTAACCTTTTCAGCAGTCAAGCTAAACAGAAATGGAAAGCCGGATTCAAAATATTTTGCATAGTTAAAAAGTGCAACTTTGGATGTCCATGGGAATATAACCTTGAGCTTTTGATAATGATTTAGTAACATTTTTTGTGTTTTGAGAAACTGAAAAGTGTCACGATGTACACTGTGAACGAGATGGAATCAAATAAGCCAGGTGTATTGTGTGTGTGGAAAGGAAAGGGAGAGCCGCTGCCTTTTATTAGACGTTTTCCAAAAGGAGCTCATTCTCAGGGACTGTTTGAAAACGGACCCTTGCAGTTCTTTCTCTGCCTTTCTGACTCTTGTAAAGAGCTCTTAGCAGTTCCCTCTCACTGAATCGGACACTTTCATCAAGATGTCCCTTATCTGCTGGGCACTTGGAAAAAGAGAGCTCTCTCTCTCTGTCTGACAATTTTCATTTTCCATTAAGGATATTTAATCTGTAACTAAGGAACTGCACCACCTGAAGCATTGCTGATATGAAGACTTCACCCAGGTTGTATAATCCTTTGCTATGCTTATGCTTGCTGCTATCGGTTTTAAGTTAAGTAAATATCATTTTGAAGTGAATGCTGAAATCAGTTGCTATTAACGTAGTCGAGAAGCTAAGCCGTCTGCTCTTGTAAAATCTTGTACTGATGGTAAGCTGGGTTGGTGGAAGTAAAGACAGTCCCATTCAGTGAGCAGCCTGCCATTAGAGGTCCAAAGGGTGTAATACGTGGGGTGCAGAGCGGACAGTGAGACAGGTGTGAGGTTACAGGTCACTGTTGAATTCTGTTCTGTACTTGTAATATTTCTATTGTTCTATTATATTGTATGGAGGATTCCTTGTGTTCTGTCCAGTGTATTGTATTGTATTGTATTGTATTGACCCCCTTCTTTTTGACACCCACTGCACACCCAGCCTGCCTGTAAGGGATCGCTCTCTGAACTGCCTTTCCTGAGGTTTCTTCCATTTTTTCCCTACAAGGGTCTTTTCTTGCCTTCTTAGAGAGTCAAGGCTGGGGGGCTGTCAAGAGGCAGGGCCTGTTAAAGCCCATTGTGGCACTCCTTGTGTGATTTTGGGCTATACAACAATAAATTGTATATGTAAATAGTATTGTATTTTTACAGGTATCGGGTGTCTGTCTGGTTTTTGACATTCCCTCCCATCTCCTAAGAGGTTTCTGTTAGGTGGGTGTGCATCACATGTGATCTGACAACACAATAAAGCAAGGAGGTATGGGCACGTGCTGGCACACACATGACTACACCATAGACCCGTAAAGTCCTATGAATGGCTTCCGTTTATTGACTTGAGCTCCACCTGCAGTCTCCACTTTTGGTTTATAAGCCTAATAATGAAGGTATCAGTCCTTTCATACCAAACTTCTATTACTGTTCCCTCACAAACCGTAGGCAGCAAGTTAGTGTTAACGTTAATGTTAGCGCATTATATGCATGAGAGCAATGGAGGCTTCATCATCACTACTCTTGGTTTGTTGAGTAAACACAGGAAAATCTGCATTTACAGCTATGACAGATGCATTAGGACAATCACACGATAAGCAAGGCTGCGTTCTTAATACACAAAGGAAAGAGGAAATCCTAATTCTAATTATAACTAATTACACTTGATATAAGCTTAGCCTCGGTTACTTCTTATGAGCACTAAGTGTACACGTCGGCTTTACATTAAGATGGAATATTCCTGCCGAGTGTTGGTTTTCTAGTTGTCAGCAGTTTGTCTACACATTTAAAGGTTGCGGTTCACTGTATGGTGGACGTGGCCAAGAAAATCATTGTGGTCCACCACTGTACAGACCTTATGTGCTGCGTATGTAGCCTGTTATTCAGTTTAGCTCTGATTTCCCTCACATTTTTCACAGTGAATATACTGTAAGATCTCACCATTATAAAAAAGGTTCTCAGTGAAGACTGAACAGACATTAATTGTCAGCAAAAGAGGTAAAAAAAACTGAAACACATATTAAATGACATTACTATGCAAAAGTCAAAACGAAGCGTCGGCAGTTTCGTCTTCCAGTCAGACTTCACGGTTTGTTCAAATCAGTTTGTACTGCGGTGCTTCTAAGGATTGGTGAAGAACTGTCACATCCAGATGCATCTGCAAAAGTAAAAATCAATCAATCAACCAATCAATCAGTCAATAAATAAATTGGCAACATAATAATGATCTCTCTGTTTGTATTCTTTCACAGGGCTTCAATGACACCTTAACCAGTGAAACTGAAAATGCTCAGCTTGTTCTCCGGCTGCTTTCTCCCAACTAAACGTTCAATCTCTTCCTGCGATTTCCTTAATGGCTGCTTTCTCACTCTCATTAGAACATTAGGACAATGTGGATGAGAACAGGCCACTGAGCCCCACAAAGATCACCAGTCCTATCCACTTAATTCTTCTACAATAACATGAAAGTCCCTACTACATTGCCAAAAGTATCACACACATGAACTTTAATGACACCCCATTCTTAATACGTAGGCTTTACTATGGAGTTGGCCCACCATTTGCAGCTCTGTCAGCTTCAACTCCTCAGGGAAGGCTTTCCACAAGGTGTAGGAGTGGAGTGTGTTTATGGGAATTTTGGACCAGGAGAGCATTTGTGAGGTCAGGCACTGATGTTGGACGAGAAGGCCAGGCTCGCTCACAGTCTTCGCTCGAATTCATCCCAAAGGTGTTCTGTCAGGTTGAGGTCACGGCTCTATGCAGGCCAGTCAAGTTCCTCCACACCAAACTCGCTCCTCCATTTCTTTAGAGACCTTGCTTTGTGCACTGGTGGCCAGTCATGTTGTCTTCCCCAAACTGTTCCCACAAAGATGGGAGGGAGCATGAAATTGTTCAAAATGGCCTAATATGCTGAAGATCTAAGAGTTCCTTTCACTGGAACTAAGAAGCCAAGCCCATCCCCTGAACAACAACCCCACACCATAATCCCCCCTCCACCAAATTTTACACTTGGCACAATGTGGTCAGGTGAGTCCCGTTCTCCTGGCCAGACTCGTCCACTGGATTGTGTGATTTTTCACTCCAGAGGACACTTCTGCAATGCTCTAGAGTACAGTGGCGGTGGGCTTTACACCACTGCATCTGACACTTTGCATTGTACTTGGTGATGTCAGGCTTGGCTGCCACTGCTCGGCCATGGAGACCCATTCATTCCATGAAGCTCTGTCTCTACACTCCACTGTTCTTGAGCTTTTGGAGGTCTGTAGTTATGGACTATGCAGAAAGTTGTCAACTTCTTCACACCTCAGCATGCGCTGTCCCTGCTCTGTGATCTGATGTGGCCTACCACTTTGTGTCTGAGATGCTGTTCTTCCCAATTGCTTCCACTTTGTTGTAATATCACTAACAGTTGACTGTGGAATATTTAGTAGCGAGGACATGTCACAAATGGACTTATGCACAGGTGGCATCCTATCATGGTACCATACCTGAATTCACTGAGCTCCTAAGAGTGAACTGTTCTTTCACAAATGTTTGTAGAAGCCAGCAGTCTACACGCTGAGGTGCTCGATGTTATACACCTGCGGCCATGGAAGTGATTGGAACACCGGAATTCAACAATTCGGAGGGGGGTCCCAATACTTTTGGCAATATAGTGCAACATCAAGTTGAGTTTTGAAAGTCCCTAACGTCTTACTGTCCATCACACTACTTGGTCGCTTATTCCAAGTGTCTATCGTTCTTTGTGTAAAGAAAAATTCCTAATGTTTGTGCAAACTTTGCCCTTCACAAGTTTCCAACTGTGTCCCCGTGTTCTTGATGAACTCATTTTAAAGTCACCGTCTTGATCCTCTGTACTAATTCCCTTCATCATTTTAAACACTTCACTCATGTCTCCTCTTAATCTTCTTTTATTTAAACTGTAAAGGCTCAGCTCTTTTAATCTTCCCTACTAACTCATCCCCTGTAGCCCCCCGTAATCAGCCTAGTCGCTCGTCTCTGGACCTTCTCTAGTGCTGTTATGTCCTTTTTGTAGCCTGGAGACCAAAACTGCACCCAGGACTCCAGATGAGGCCTCACCAGTGCGTTATAAAGCCTGAGTGTCACCTCCTGTGACTTGTACTCCACACATCAAGGCGCTATATAACCTGACATTCTGTGAGTCTTCTTAATGGCTTCTGAACACTGTTGGTAAGTCGATAGCTTAGAGTCCACTCTGACTCCTAAATCCTTCTCATAAGGTGTACTCTCGATTTTCTGACCGCCCATTGTGTATTCAAACCTAATATTTTTACTTCCTATGTGTAATTCTTTACATTTACTGACATTAAATTTCATCTGCCACAAATCTGCCCAAGCCTGTCTGCTGTCCAAGTCCTTCTGTGATGATTTAACAGATTCTAGATTATCTGCTAGTCCACCTATCTTGATTTCATCTGCAATCTTAATCAGTTTGTTACTTATACTTTTGTAACATATATATTAAAAATAGCAGTGGCCACAGCACTAATCCTTGCTGGTCACCACTCTTAATGTCAGCCAATTCTGAAAGCGTATGTCCCCAGTGAATTATAAAGTCAGAGCTCCCGGGCAATGGAAACCCGTACAAATTTTGCATATTAATCTTTAAAAGGAGTGGCACAACCGTCATGAAGTTCTGGTCACGGTCACAGTGGTTTCCCAGACCGAGGTTGCCATTGGGGAAGATTTAACTGACACCCAGAAAGTGGACTTGCTATCGCTGATGTCTTTTCGGCAGATGCCTGGCCAGAGGACAATTGCAGAACATTAGATTGTCACTCCGCCCGGTGTTACTTTACAGGTGCCCCCCGTATCGCCAACTAGAGGCAACAATTATGTTGTCTATTAGGCTTTTTTTTTTCTCTGAATTTACTATCTTACTCTTCTTTATTTATTTATTTGGTTTAGTACAATGCTATATACTGTATACCGTAAAATGTATTATTATTATTATTAACAAGGAAAGTGATACACGAGGAAATCTGACAGATGCTCCAAATGGACGTTATTCAGCCAAGCAAAAGTGAATGACGTAGTCCATTTTTACTCGTCTCAAGCTGGATGGTTCGGTTCAGTTCTGCATTGATTTTAGGCGTCTGAGTAAGATTTCCAAGTTTGATGCATACCTGATGCCGCGTGTGGATGAGATGTTGGAAAAACTCGGGCAGGCTTCATATATCTCCACCCTAGAGCTTATGAAGAGTTTTTGGCAGGTCCCTTTGGAGGAGTCTAGTTATGAGAAAACCACGTTCTCCACTCCTGACGGGTTGTTTGAATTTACGGCTCTCCCTTTTGGTCTCCAAGGAGCACCATTGACCTTTCAGCGAATGATGACATTCCGCATTCTTGGGTGACTATCGTCACGATGTGGTCATTTTCAGTAACGACTGGGAATCTCATCTTGTCTGCCTTCGGATGGTGCTTGACAGTTTGTGGCTTGCAGGGCTGACCACCAGAAGTGCAGGCTGGGTATGTCGGAAACCCACTATCTGGGGTATTCCATGAGTTTGCTCAAGTCTCAAATGGACAAGGTGGGGGACTTGCTTGCGTATCCCCGTCTCAAAACACATAGGCAGGTTCGTGCCTTCCTCGGGCTCGTGGGGTATTACAGGCGGTTCATTCTCAGTTTTGCACGTCGGGCCGCGCCCCTCACTGTTTTTACAAAGGGCAAAAAGAATTGCACTGTTATCTGAACCGACGTCTGTGAGAGAGCTTTTGTGGACCTTAAAACTGCTTTATCATCATTCCCAGTTCTGCGTAATCTGGGCTTTTCGAAGGAATTTATTCTGCAAACAGAAGAAAGTGATTTCGGTTAAGTAGTGGTGCTCTCACAATGTTTTGAGAGAAGAAGACCCCATCACATTTCTCAGCAGAAAGCTGCTACCCAGGGAGCATAATTATTGGACAGTTGGAAAGGAGTGCTTAGCGTTTAAGTGGGTGGTGGAGGCCCTCTGTTACTATCTCTGGGGACGACGGTTTACCCTGGTGACTGACAATGACCTGCTACAATGGCTGTACAAACAGAAGGATACGAACTCCCAGCTCCCTCGGTGCTCTATTAGTTTACAGACATTTGCTTTTGATGTTTTCCTGGTTGAGCTCAGCTTGGACAGTCGCTTTGCCCACACCAGGGCAGACAAAGCTTGGGGGGAGATGTAAGGTTTCTAAACTCTTTTGGGACTCCCCCAAACGGGACGACATGCCACGAAGAGCGTCCTGAAGTGTGATCACCGCATCTGTGGAAGACTGCTTATCCGTTTCCAAAGCCAATCACGGGGAACAGTATTACCCAGGCCATGACCCTGCCTGACTGCTGTGTCTGTGTATTAGAGAGTGGTTGATCCATCCATCCATTCATTATCCAACCCGCTATATCCTAACTACAGGGTCGGGGGTCTGCTGGAGCCAATCCCAGCCAACAAAGGGCGCAAGGCAGGAAACAAATCCCGGGCAGGGCGCCAGGAGTGGTAGATCCTGCTACAATAAATAACCCTGCTGTTCCTGTTTCAAGCTGAATAAAGATGGTGTTGCTAAAGTACTGAGACTCAGCCTCGTGTTTTGGTGTGCAAGACGGGGACTCACACGTCACAGCATTATCAAGATGAATATCCACCCTAAGCTTCTGTTTCTAAACATCCTAAACATCATGTACATTAACAAATAATTTTATTAAGAAATTAGCTTCAGTAATAACCTTATTTAATTGGAATTTGAAATATCCACACATTCAAAGGACGACCCTACAATGACCTAAATCAGAAGGCGGCATGGCTCTACCTAATTTTCAATTTTATTTTATTCTAAATATATAAGCTATAAAAACCCGGACATGGACACAAATAGATGAACATACACAGGCTTGGTCTGCAATAGAAATAAAATTCCTTGCTTTGTGCCCCAATAAATACAAATTATCGCCAATATACTAACAACCCAATTGTGCTTCATTCACTCAGAATATGGAAGCAATGCAGGAAGCATTTTAAGTTAGAGAATATCTTATCTGTGGCACCTCTACATACAATAATAACCACCTTTTTCCACCCTCTCAAACTTTCACACTTTTTAATGTTTGGAAAGTGTATGGGATTAAATCATTTAGTGATTTGTACAGTACAGGCCAAAAGGTTGGCGACACCTCCTCATTCAATGTGTTTTCTTTCTTTTCATGACCATTTACAGCACTCCATCACTCTCCTTCTTGGTCAAATAGCCCTTACACAGCCTGGAGGTATGTTTGGGGTTATTGTCCTTGTTGTGATGTGAGATTTTGCATATAACTTGATAAATGTTTTGTATGTCTTTATTAATAATTTAGGCAAACCAATGTAATTTAGAGGTATTCGTGTTTGCCCCCCCCCCTTTACGACTGTCTCTTTGTAATTTTACGACAGGATTTGGGGGATGTGTCTTAAACCAGTTTGATGAGTATTCCTCTGCTAAAGTCTTTGAACCCCCTGCAAGGAAGCCAGGATGTTTAACATATGGTTTTGGGGGGTGGTAGGTGTTAAGATGTTCTATTTCCCCCATTGGTCTGAGATATGGCTGTTTGGAATTGGCTTGTCTCAGAGGCCTTTAAGTACCATGATGTCCTATTGGTTCTAGGAATTGGAGAGAACAGCTATAAATGTACTTGCTCAACCACATTCTCTCTCTCTTACTAACCTCTGAAAGAAGCATCTCTCTTACCAACATATGATGAAGAAGCATCTCTCTTGCTAACCTGTGATGATGAAGACAACACAATGAAGAGCACAGCTCAGCAGCCATATTGAACAGACATGTGGCTGAAAGCTGAGCACCAACGATGCCTTAACTAGAGACATTTTAAGTAACAAGTCAGTGTGCCACCTGAATTACACATCACCATTTTATCAGGTTGTATGGTTGCCAATATTCAAATGTACTTTGCATTTTGTTATTATTTATGAATATTATCAGTAATACATAATTTTATGTGTAACTTAACTCCTGCTTGTCTTTTTACTACATCTAATTGCCTGAGGTTATAAATATAGAAGGGAAGGTGGGGATAAGTTATATAAAATAATATCTTATAAACAGTGGTACGTCTGTGAGATTAGGCATTCTAAGGCTGCATATTAATAATACAATAGGGGAAAGTAGAGCAATACATATATTACTTCACCAAGATAAAACAGTCCTGTTGAAAAATAAATGATCGTCCAACTAACCTGACTTCTGCACAACACAACCCCATTGATAAAGCAAGAAATTCCACTAAATAACCCTGATAAGGCACACCTGTGAAGTGAAAACCATTTCAGGTGACTACCTGTTGAAGCTCATCGAGAGAATGCCAAGAGTGTGCAAAGCAGTAATCAGAGCAAAGGGGGGCTATTTGGAAGAAACTAGAATATAAAACATGTTTTCAGTTAGTTCACCTTTTTGTGTTAAGTACATAACTCCACATGTGTTCATTCATAGTTTTGATGCCTTCAGTCATGAAAATAAAGAAAACACATTGAATGAGGAGGTGTGGCCAAACTTTTGGCCTGTACTGTATATAAATAACGCTTTTGTATCCTATGAAAAATTACATTCTAAATTTACTTTCCCATCAGCACAACTTTCCACTGTCTCCAAATTAGAAACTTTGCTAAACAAAATCTGCCCAATTTTCCTCACCTCCCACCTATTTTTATTCCAGAAAAGATACTGATCAGTCTTGAGGACCACTTTATAGCCCCTCTCTTTCAAAGATAGATAGAGACCCCAGAGTACATTGGGAAAATCACCTCTCACTTAACATCTTAGAAAAGGAGTGGAAAGCAGCAATGCACAGAATTCACTCGAGCTCCATATGTGCAAAGCATACAATTAATTCAGCTTAAAATTATATATCAAGCACATCTGTATCCTTTAAACTTGTCCCAAACGTTTCCAGGGCAAGATCCAACCTGCAAACGCTGCAATCGAGCTCCAGCCTCCCTGGGCCACATGTTTTGGGCCTGCACCAAATGAACATCATCATTCTGGACCAGAATGTTTAACTGCCTCTCAGACATTCTTGGTGTCCCAATCCCTCCTAATCCACTACCAGCTGTGTATGGTGGGCTCACAGTGGGGCTTAAAGTAGAGAAGGACAAACAAACTGTGATGGCCTTTACTTCACTATTGGCATGTAGACTTGTCTCGCTCAACTAGAAGAATCCTAGCTCACCTCTTAAGTCAGTGGGTAACTGATGTATTATCTAAAATGGGAAAAAATCTAATTCTCACTTAAAGGGTCTGTTCAAAACTTTAAAATATGACATGATCTAATTGATACATTTTTAAAATAAGCATTTACTTTGGGGAAAAGGACATTCTTCCCTCTTGTTTCTCAAGTGTTGCTCTTGACTGTTGGCTCTCCTCTCTTTCTTTAGGCTGAGGGTTGAATTCTGTTTTGTTAAGTTTTACCTGATTGGATGGAATGTTATCACCTTTGTTCTATTTGTTAGACTTGATTATATGGGATGTTTTTTGTTTTCTTCAACTTAATTCAATAAAAAAAGAAAAAGAAAAGAAATCAGCCTACAGGGAGAGCTACTGAAAAGAATGGATAAATGTAAAGGTCTGGGATCAGTGGTAGGCCAAGATGGAGAATGAGATGCAGAAATAATGGATGGAACATTTGGAAGAAGGCATCAGGAGTATTCTGTGATTGGAGAATTATGGTGAAGATTAAAGAGGAGACATTTAAGACCAGCCATGATGTATGGAGCTGAGATTTAGCCAGTAAAGGGAGCACATGAGAAGAAGTTGGATGTGGCAGAAATGAAAATGTGGAGATGGATGTGTGGAGTTACAAAAAAAGGACAGAATAAGAAATGAGACCATCAGAGATACAACAAAAGTGGGAGAGAAATCTAAGAAAGTACAGGAAAGGAGAATGAAGAGGTATGGACATGCGAAGGGGAGAGACAACAAAGTGATGGAGTACAACGTAAGAGAAAATGAGGGAGGCCAAAGTGGAGGTGGATGGATAAAGTCAAAGAAGATCTGAAGGAAAAGGTGAGGAGCTGTTGGGAGGAGGCTGATGAGGCACAGCAAGAGAGGCTCGTCTGTCTGATATCTCATGTTTGTCGTATCACAACAATCAATGGGCACTCAAAGAGTAAGAAAATGTCAACATGGCGTGACATTCAGGTACGTTTGTAAACTGAGTTTGCTGGGTTTTTTTCTAGTTACTAGCGTTTCTTATCACAATTTTGTTTATTAGATAATTTAGTAAGTGTGATTTAAACTTGTTTAACTTGGATCTTCTTAAGACATATCTACTCCAGTTTTAGGGTATCATTGATGTCACAAAATTCAACATGTAGCTGTAAGAACTGTTCAGGTCATTTTGATGACACAGTGTCTACATGCCATTATCTTCCACCAGACTTTCAACCTTCATTAGCTTTTTTCTTAACTTGCCCAATTTAGATTTTTATGCTCCTATTAGCGGGTTGTGCCTCTCCTCTTGTGCATTAACGGTTAGCTTAATTGTTCTCCGTTTTAATCACGGCGCTATGTTTGCAGACATATGATGGCAATACAAATCCACAGTCGTGGTGGCGTTCTCCATCATCTCGCACACAGCGGTAGGTAGCCTCTCGTACTCTCACAGCAGTGACATCAATGCGTCATTTCCCAGCTTATCAATAAAGCAGCAAAAAATCCCCAGCACTTTCCTCTTGAGTTAAGCAGTTCTTGATATTTATAATCCTATGTATAATGCCAACGAAGTGGTTTTGGTCTCATCAAAAGACCAAAACGAATCAGTCTTGTGACTAAACTACAGAGTGATGACCTCCCTGTTATGTGTCACTTCAAGCAGGAGTAAAGATTCGGACAGGTTTGATCACTCGTAACTTGTTTCTTGAAGTTTAAAGAAGCTTATTATATGATTTAAATAAACTAACCACTGTATTTAACATATCGAACCTAACCTAGCTGATGTTTCCAGAGTATATCACAAATTCCTCTCCTCTGTCCACCTATCTTAGTGTAACGTAATGTAACTGTCGCTCCCTGACCTGCTGCGCTAGCACACTTACAGAGGTGAAGCCCTTGGCAGAATAGACTCATGGAGCACCCATCACTGCATCCAAAGGAATGACATATCAACCAGAAAGTACTTCTTAGTCTTCCTAACATTCATAATGAAACTATTCCTTGATGTTAATTGATTGTATTTCTTTGTAAATCTACACTACACAGAATTCATTTCAGAATAGAAACAATTCCATATACGTACAATCCATATGTATCCATATTACTTTATCAATAAGAATCGGCACTGGTATCTGGAAGGTTCAAATGCTATTACTGCCAGAAGGGATTCTACTCTGTTGGGCTCTCGAGCAAGGCCCTTAACATGAAAACCACTCCATTGGCTGCTGTACAATGGCTGACCCTGTACGCTGACCCCAAAATATCATGCATGAAAGACAACAAAGTATGTCAAGAAAAGAACATAAAAGGCTTGGTGACTGAGGAGTCCATTCAGTCATCACCCTTAAAACTAAGGTGTCCCAATTTCTGTGCCGCATGGTGTTTTTCACAATTAGCTTGTGCCATTAAAGTTATATTAGCAAGCTAGAAAAACCCACCTGGAGAGACAGCGTTGCACCAGAAATGCCACACCATGAAGATTAATTAAAGCACAACTCAGAGATTTCATGATGAAAACCCCAAAGCTGTGCAGCCAACGACTGACAGGCAGTTTGTTAAAAATGATTTGTTTAAATCGGTTTGCTTAAAATTACCTTCGGCTTTGAGCTTTGAGCTTCATCTTGTTCGTTGTTTATTCTTCCTTGATTGGCATTATTGTTTCCTGTTGGCACAGAAAAATAATAACATAAAAGCATTCAGATGCCTAAAAAATGAGAAGTACATAATGAAGAAATAAAGTTGTTTACAGAAGGAAGTCCAAAGCTGAAAAGTTCAACTCAGGCCTTAAAATTTGGAGTGTAAGATTTACAAGCATTCTCCCAAATGTGCACTTAGTTGGAAACACACAGAGCGGCACGGTGGCGCAGTGGGTATCACTGCTGCCTCGTAGTTATTAGACCTGGGTTTGCTTCCAGGGTCTTCTCTGCGCGGAGTTTGCATGTTCTCCCTGTATCTGCGTGGGTTTCCTACCACAGTCCAAAGAAATGCCGGTTAGGCGCACTGGTGATTCTAAATTGTGTGTGTGTGTGTGTGTGCCCTGCGGTGGGCTGGCACCCTGCCCAGGGTTTGTTTCCTTCCTTGCACCCTGTGTTGGCTGGGATTGGCTCCAGCAGACCCCCGTGACCCTGTAGTTAGGATATAGCGGATTGCATAATGGATGGATGGATGGGTGGAAACACACAATCTTTTTGAGGCCCCCTAGTGGTTGCTGGTGAATCTTTCACCTCCTAGTATTGCACAATAACACTGAGCAGTGCTGAGACTTCTCGCAGAAAGAATGACAGAAAGACAGACACTGAAGATGTGTGCTGACTTCTTCTGAATGAGGACAAGCACATGTGTGATGAATGATCAATGTCTCATGATGACGGTGAAGAAGCTGAAAGGTGAACATACCAGGTCTTGCATGGCTTTGACACTTCTTCTTAATCCATAAAATCAGAGCCACAAACCCTACAATCACCAGTCCCATCGCCACCACTTTGATCACCACATTTGTTGCATTAGCGTGGTCTTGCACTGACTTGTGGTCTTTAATCTGATCTGTAAATGAAACACAGGAAACACACAGTCAGTTCAGAGGTGAAACACTCCGAAGTGTTAGAATGGTGGCATAGTGGGGCCCTCATGGCTTGCTAGGCCTTCTGTACAACTAGTGGTGGCCACAATTAATAAAATTAAAGTTTACTACAGTAAATAGTAAAGTAATCAAATCTGTCAGCACAACAAAAAATTACAATTGACACTCAAGTAGGCGAAGGAACCAACTGAGTGAAGTCGATCGTCCAGCTGGCAGTGAAAGATGAACTCTGAACGCACAGAAACAACTGGAAACACCAGGACATTCATGAACTCGGTGCTAAGAATAAGTTCAATTTGTTGTCTGCCTAGGGGGTCAGCGTTTCTACTGCATGTTGTACAGTATATCCTGCACCAAGTACAGCTTAAGAATTCTAAGTGATAGTACAGAAACTTAAAGGGGGTCAGGAAAATATGAACTTTGGAGAACTGTGTTAGGGACCTGAACAGGATTAGGCAAACCAAAAACGATTTGTCTTCAGTCCCTCCAGACTCCACAGCAGTCAGTGTCTGTCGAAAAGCAGCATGAGTAGGTAACAGTGAGACGGAGGACTAAGACGTCAGTACCCGGGTCACCAATTAAGACCCAGAACAGCTAAATATAGGCTATATTGGACTTTATAGGCCCTTATTGTTGCATGTTGACACTGATGATATTGTTTTGTAGCAATCTGAGGTGTTAAAGCGGACTTCATATTCTTATTTAGCAAAGTTAAAAGGAAAGGTCAGAATGTAATTGTGTCTGCCTCTGCGGAGTGGTGGCTCTGAGGCTAGGGATCTGCAATAGCAATGAGAGGGTTGCCAGTTCAAATCCCATAAACGCCAGAAGTGACTCCACTCCGTTGGGCCCTAAACTTTGCTTTGTCGTGGGTATGACGTTAAGCTGCAAGCAGGTCCCCCAACTTACAGGGTTGGTGGCAGTGTGTGGTACTGAGGTGTCACCCGCTGCATTCGGTCTCAATCCAGGTGGCTCGGTGTGTGGTGGGTGTTATCAGCGTGTGCTCCCACCCTTATATAGAGGGGATGTGATTTATAGCAGACTGCATTCCCTTCAACACTGGTTAGTGACCTGGCGTGCAAATATTGACGCTGCTGTTCTGTGGTGCCACATTGGCATAGTCTTCGGGCCGGAGGCTGCAGTGTCTGACGATATGGAAGCTCAACTCCTTGCAATCCTTGAACATCTGAGATTTGGATAAAAATACTTCACATGTCTTGTGTTTTGCTTTCTGATGCTTACAGACTTCTCAGATTATTTTTTTACTTTTGGTTTTTGATTTAGGCTTTGGCAAAGGATTGGACTGACTTTTTGGTTACTAGCTTCACATGGTTTTTGATTCACATTTTTCTCCCAATCTTAATCTTCTTCTAAAGCTCTTCACACTTTCATGTAGGGTGGTTATACTTAACTGGACTTCTCCATTCTCACCTGTTGTACCCTTTCTCGCCCTTCATACAGTCCATCCACCTTCTCTTTAGTTGACCTCTTCTCCGTCCTCACACCTCCATATCCATGATTCTTCTTCCCACTCGTCTTTTCTCATGACTTGCCCATAGCCACTTTAACCTTCGTTCCGGTATTTTCTTTGTGTGTTTTTTCCACCTTAAACTCTACCTTTAATTCCCTCATGTCTGATCTTATCAAGCTTTGTTACTCTACACATTCATGGCAACATCTTCATTTCTGTAGCATCCAGTTTCCCTTCACGCACTTTTTGAACTGCCCGAGCTTCTGATCCATACACCAAAGCCGGTTTGACCGCTCACTGTTTATACACTTTACTCTTCACTCTTGCACTAATTCTTCAGACACATCACACACCTGATCACTTTTTCCAGTTTTGTGGTTTAATTCGAGATCTCTCTTTCCATCCACTGTTCTTGTTGATCCCAGATAGCTGAACTTTTTCACTCTTTTAAGGCTTTCTCCCTGGAGGTTAACGTCTCCATCTTGTTCCTGCCCCTTAATTCTTTGAGTGCTGAATATTTTTTTGGTGGTCAGTAGGAATTCCCAGCAGAGCAGCTGCCGGCCGCTGGAGGTAAAGGCGGATCTGGCGAGAAAGTGAAGTGAATGCACAAAGCAAAATACTCCGTAGGCAATGTTTTGCGTATTATCGATGACTTATCACACTCCGGTTTTGATGCACATCATCCGGTGATCAAAAATGAAAGTGATGTACCACCATCAGCTGATCATAGTGCTGAATGCATTCATGTATCGGCATGAAGACACTGCTGTATGTTGTTATAAGTCAAATTCAATCAGAGATATTCTATCTCTTTCCCATTAATCTTAAGTGGGAGGCCTCTGTCCTCCATAGCTCTTCTCCACTATTCCAGTGTCCTTTCCCTGGTATTTTTTCGAGGTGCCACACTGCATAGTGTCAGCTCTTGCCTTGTTTCAACTTTTTTTAGGATGTTTACATTTGGAAAACAAATGTCTTGTTCTGAGCTGGCACCCTGCCTGGGGTTTGTTTCCTGCCTTGTGCCCTGTGTTGGCTGGGATTGGCTCCAGCAGACCCCCGTAACCCTGTAGTTAGGATATAGCGGATTGGATAATGGATGGATGGATGTCTTGTTCTGTGCCTCATATTACTTGTAATATTCATTGTAACAGCTAACTTTGTGTAGACATATTCTTTAAAAATCAACTAAAGGTCTGCATGAAGGGTTAATAACAGTCTTTTTCTTCTTTTTCTGTTCTCACTTCTGTGTGGGGACATTGTGCTTGATCAACTTTCTCCAGACACCTCCGTCCTGCACCTCCTCTGCACTCAAGCCCTTCTCCTTCAGATCTTCTTTGACTTTCTCCATCCACCTCCACTTTGGCCTCCCCTCTCACTTTCTAATCCCGTGGACTTCCACTCCCATCATTCTTTTCCCCACGTATTCATGGTCTCTCCTCATCCCTTGTCCATACCCCTTCATCCTACTTTTCTGTGTCTCTCCCACTTTTGTTGTACCTCTCATTGCCTCATTTCTTATCCTGTACTTTTCATATCTCCACACATTATCTCCACATTCTCATTTCTACTAACGCCAATGTCTTCTTCTCCTGCACTCCTTTTTACTGCCGTGTCTCAGCTCTATACATCGTGGCTGGTCTTAAATGCCTCACCTTTAGCCTTCACCTTAACTCTTTGATTACACAATACTCCTGATACCTTCTTCCAATTGTTCCATCCACACTGCACTCTGTAGGTTATCTTTACATCTAATACACCATTTTGGGCTACCACTAATCCATTCTTCTCAGTTTTTCTCCCTGAACGCTAAACTCTGAATCCGGTTCATCATTAAAACTCAGGCATTCTGTTTTCTTCTTCTGTCTTCCAAAGCTCTTCTCCAATCTTCCAATTTCCTCTCTGCTTCCTCCTTTCTGGTGCTACACAACACAATGTCATCAGCACAAAGCCTGCACCCTTGGGGGGTTTGTTCTTTGATCCCCTGGGTCAGCACACCCATAACCCAATCAAAGAGGTCAGGACTATTCTAACTGGGATTCTGTATGACAGTGACATACATATCATTCATTATACTCGCTACACACTCCATGAGCCATGCAGCATACTGTACATATTCCATTGGACAATGATATGTATTTTAATTTAACTACTAAATATCGCCAGTCCTGGAGTATCACCACTATTAAAGTGAATTACCTGTTCTACATTATCAGCCATGACTGATGCAGAAGCCTTTACGTACTACTCACGTACTGTAGTATGTGCTCACGTCAAAATGTCAGACGTTCACTACAATTGAGGAGCATTGCAATGCAAACATCACATACCTGATTTGGGGGGATTTTTTTTTTTTGCTCTGTGACTTTCATACAAGGTGAACTCACACTGAATTTCAGCTGACGTCCTCTGCTCTCTCAGTCTCTCATTCTCGACAGTGCAGGCCACAGACACGTCTCTTGTCACATTCACAGTCAGGACGCTGGTCACATTGTAATGCCCCCTGCTGTCTCTGCTCGGTGTTGTCGTCACTCGTCTTGAGTCCTCCAGTGGCTTCTTATTCACTGACCACTGGACCTTTGGCTCAGGGTGTCCCCCCATAGACTTGCAGGTGAAGTTGACTTCACTCTTATTTAACCCAGCAGGTGGCCCATAAACAATCGGGACCGAGTAATGATCTGAAGGGACAGAAACAAATTTAAAAGAACCAAACCTGCAGTATGAGACAGACACGTTAATTTATCTGGGAACACTCAACTCATCTGTTTTACTAACTCCTTTACATTTAGAAAAGAAAAAAATAAATCTAAGAGAAGTTTTAACAAAAAGCGAGGCCATTTTAAGATTTTATTTAAAGATCTTTTCAAATTGAGAGGCAAAAATCGGTCCATGTTGTTAATAGCAGGTCCAGCTTTGTGCCAGTTGGTCTCACAACAACTTTTTCGAGGCTCCGTGCCTTTCTGTATCGCCATGCTTTTCATTGGCCATACATTTTGGAGAGTCGGACTTTATTATCATTTTTAACAGAGATGATACTCACATCTATTTGAGTGTTAAAAGCGGATGTTCATCAGAGATCTCCTGACTCATAACTTGTTATAAAACATTTAATGGAGCTTAACTTTATAAAATTAAGTTGTAATCAAACAGAACTCATACGAATTGGCACTAAAGCTGATTTTATTGGTCTTGGCATCTTACCTTCCTCTCCTTTGAGGAGTCCATATTACTTCCTACCATGTTATACTTTACATTTCTTCACATTAAATGGTATCTGTCACTTACTGTATCTGCTCAGGTCTGTGTGTTGAGCAGATCCCCCTGTAATTATTCCATATTATTCATTAACTCTTTCAGGGCTGATGTCGACTTTTGTCAAAAGGAGGAGTTGACGACGGTAATCAACTGTAAACTGTGACAAAACCAACTGTTATGTTTTAGTTGGACTCTCGTTGTCTGAAGGAACGTTAGATTCATTGGTTTGACCAAGATTTCTTGTGCTCGCGTGAGTAGCAAGGCGGAAATAACGGCAATAAAAGGGACTGACATCTGGTGAGAGATCAAGGCGAATGCGTAAAGCAAAATACTCCGCAGACAACGTTTTGCCTATTATCTCTGAATTGGACCTTGACTTGTCAGACTCCGATTTTCATACAAGTGATCGAAAACAAATGTGAGGCTGCAGCTTCAACTGATTAGTCCCCAGTTAATCGTTGGTACCGACAATGTTCACTTGGGAGAACTGCCACTTAACAGTGATAAGAGGTAGAAACCACATTGCAATGTGCTGCAACTGCGAAGACAGCCTGGTAGCAAACCTGCTGCACATTCTTGGCAAACTGGCAGCCACAGCATGCAGCAACAGACGCTTTATGTTGACTTCTGTGTGAAGCCATTGCTTTTCAGAAACTGTTTTTTGGAAAAAATATTCAGCCCTCAAAGAGTTAATTGCATTTCCATCTTGTTTTGTCTTATCTTCAGCCTTAGCTAGCTTATTGATTATATTCCTGTCCGGATCATTTACACGTGTATTAAAAAGAGCCGTGACCCCAGCATTGATCCCTGATGGACACCATTTAATAATAATAATAATAATAATTCCTTACATTTATATAGCACTTCTAACACCACATTGTTCTGATAAGGTTCCTTACACCAAAGCCCTTTCTTTCTGGTGTTCAAGCCAATGGTCACCCATCTACCAGCTACACCTTGAATGTCCACTTCCTTCAGCTTCATCACTTGCCCATCATTTGTGACATAATCAAGCACCTCCTGAAAGCTGAGATCATTCATATTGTATGCACCCATCAGATCTGTTGCCTCTTTATTCAGTTCCAGCATATTAGTGAAACACAATCTCCCCACCTAAAGCCATCTAGCTGGCAAAGGCTGGCACACGACCAGGCCCAAGTCACCACAAGAGACTTCCATGACATAACGAGAGCCACGCTGTCCGTAGAGCGAGAGGAACAATCAAAGGGGCTGCACACCTGTAATGTGGCCTCAGAATGGCATTGCACAGGAGAACTGGCATTAGTAACACAGTCAGGTGGTACAGACAAAAGCATAATTTTGTTCTCCCTGAAGTCTAAGTGAACATTTGGGACTGTGCCATCTCTGCAAAACAGCAGATGGCATATGAGCTGTCTCTGATATCACTTAAAGGTTGTCTAGCATGGCATTTCTAGAGCAAATGTAGGGCTTCCCCTGACTCAGGAAGAGACTCGAAGTTGAGTTTGGATTTGGAAAATTTGGAGGCACAGACGGACCAGAGTTGAGAGTGACCAGAGGTGCGGCCTCTCTGGTGGGCAAACCACCACATCAAACACACGGGGAGTTCATCTTCCATTCATGTAGGGACAAAGGGGCCATTTTTTGTTTTTTTACTTCTATTTGTTTCCCCCTTGTAAACTTTGGGTAATAAAGGCACCATTGTATTTATTATTTATTACTGCGAGTGCTGCCATGCGAACCCTCCTGTATCACAATCTATACTTAAAATGTGCTGCTCGATTGTGTCTATAATAATTGATTCATTATTTACCCCCACCCCCCCAAAAAAAAAAAATCTATTAATCCTCACAGCACTCAGTTCAGAGATAGTTTTCACCCTTAGTTCATAAATCCTCTCCATGGCCGTTCACACTGATTACTGCAAGAGCAGCTCTAACGAGTATGTCCAGTATCACCAGTTATGATGTTGTCAGCTCTTGGTATTGTACTTCTGACTGCAGTCTGTGTAAGACAAGCACATCAGTTGGCATATAACTACTGTACATTTATTTACAGTGCCTTAATTTGGAGTATCCAAGTGACCCACAAAGTGTCTCTATCTGCTACTCCTTTTCCTTTTCATCCACAGCCTGGACAACAAACACAGCTGACATCAACTCCGGCTCAGCCCAGAAGGTCCCGTCACTTCAGCCCCATGGGATATTTAAAGAGCAAAAGCATGAGACGTTGGTATTCATTTGTGATTTGGATAAGTCAGAGAGCATGGAGCTCTGAGAGTCAGTGTGCAAAATAATAAAGTCTGTCCTGTTACTCTTGTAGCAGCGAGACTTAGATGGACTGCAACTCCCAGCATCTAGTGTGGGGTTTGCTTGAAAGAATCATGATTAGGGGATCACAAGTGTGTCAATTTATTTCATTATTCCACACTCAGTTGGATTACAAATACAACCACCTCGGACTACAATTTTTCTGGAGTTATGCGTTTGTCTCGTAGCTGCTTGTTTGTGTGATTTGGTCATAGATGGATCTGGAGATGAGGATCATTTGAGGATCTTTGCATTACAACTGAAATTCGGCGGGACAACACTTTTCATAACATTTGGGAGGCTGTTCACTTGGCATCTTGGTTCACTTTTTCAGCATCATCTCCATCCGTTGTACTGGTCTGTGTGTGGATTTTGTCGTAAGTGTTAATCGTTTATCGTATATCGTGTAGTGCTTAGTGTTTCATTTGTTCAGTACTTGTTGCCGCCAAGACTAGTGGGGAGGCACTTTGCATTTGTGGAATTTGTTTAATTGTTTGCCATCACTGTTTATTTTATATAATCATTTTCATTGTTTACTAAATTGCTGTTTTATGTGTCTGTGTGTGTGGCATGTGAGTTGAGTCAAGGCTGGGTGGTGTCCATTCATAAAATAAATAAATCATTGCTTTAGAGCAGTGGAAATCTTTCCATCCCACAGCCAAAACACTTTAACGCAACCAAATCTCTAAATATAAAGCTACATGTCCCTGGTGGACTCGCTGACTGACTGATGGACAAGAAATTCTTAAAGACAACCTAAGAAAAATGTTTTACAATAGTGGACCAATCTCATGGCCCTGTGTCACAGAAAAATCAAACCTCACCAATTAACTGTTAATAAATCAGAGAAAATCTTAATGATCTTTCACATATGATAGAAGCCAACGGCCATCTTGGTTCTGGTTGCAGAAGAGCATAGCTCCAGATATCAGGGTGTCCACTCCAAGCCAGCAGCATCATACTTGCAGTCCCTACTTCCTCCATCAACATCCTTAAGTCCACAGTTTTGTACATTTATTAGAAAGAAAATGATATTCAGATATTTTTTTTTCTGGTGCAGCAACAACTGTGAAGTGGACATCTTGGGTTAGTGATAACAGAAAGAACCCACAACATTTGGGTTGAAAGAAATGAAAATGAATCTATACTAATAAAAGGCAAAGCCCTCACTGACTCACTCACTCACTCGTCACTAATTCTCCAACTTCCCGTGTAGGTAGAAGGCTGAAATTTGGAAGGCTTATTCCTTACAGCTTCCTTACAAAAGTTGGGCAGGTTTCATTTCGAAATTCTACATGTAACGGTCATAACTGGAACCTACTTATGTACATATATACAGCCATAGCCTGCAGCTCGGTCGCCGTGTGAGGCGGAGTTGCGTCCTCCATCATCACGCCTCCCACGTAATTGTGTGCCTGCCCATATAAGGCTGTCCGTCACCAGCAATCCAATAGACACGCTGCCGCTGGCGTTTGTCATGCCTATGACGAATACGATATTCGTGAGATACAAGTTTAGTGAGAAGACACAAGGTATAAACGAGACTTTTGATCACTTTGTAACAGAGTTAAAATTGCTGGTGAAGGACTGTGCTTATGCAAACGAGATGAGATGTTCAGGGATAGAATAGTGTTTGGCACAAAAGTGCAAGAGAAACTTGTAAGTGCCGGGTCTGAGCTAACATTAAATGAAGCCGTGGACATCGCAAGATCGCACGAGATAGCAAACCTTCGAAGCATGTACTCCGAGCGGCTCACGTGAACTGACTGTGAACGCAGTACACACACAAAAAGCAAGAGCTCCAAAGAGCGCTGAACAAAAAACGTATTACACAATTGAGAAGGCAGCAAAAGAATATGAAGCGAGTGACGCATACAAGCATATTCATAAGTGCAGGTACTGCAGAAACAAAGCACACGGTGGAAAAAGTCAATGTCCAGCTAAAGGAAGACAGTGTAAAAAATGTGGTGAATTGAATCACTTCGCTAAAGTTTGCAGGACTGGGAAAGGTAAACCCGTACATGCAGTATGTGATGTCTCAGATAAAGAGGAAGATGAGCTGTTTATTGATGCAGTAAGAAAGGAACAACCCTCTGAATCTGAACAAGCCTTTGTAGACATATCAATAGGAAAGCAAGGTGTAAAGCTTACATTTAAATTAAGTTCATAGACACTCTGCCGCTAAATATTCACAGGCAAATCCACAACTTAATACTGGGAATGCCTGTTAAACATCTTAGATTCACGAGTACCGATTTGGGTAGTGAACACTTCGATGAATGAAACCTGTTATCTTTACAACGGTTGATAAACACGGAATATAACTTGAACACAACACATCCTCCAAATACGAACCTGATTGAAAGAAATAATGATAATCAAATCCTTCATGGCAGCAACACTCACAACAGTGACAAAACAATTACATTGACAATCAGGTTACGTTATTTTTAAAATGTTCCCTTTTCTTTTTCACAACTTCTTTAACACACTACTTCCCCTCTGCGATGCGCGGGTATTTTGCTAGTCAGTTATACAACAGCATGAATGAAATGGCACAGGCACTTCAACAGAGCTAATCTGGAATTGCTAAATCACCCAACATGCACTTGTCTGGGATGTGGAAGAAACTGGAGTGCCCAGAGAAAATGATGGAGTCGTAAAGAGACACGCACACTCCATCCACACAGTTACCCAGTACAGGGGCCTCATGTGCAACTGGTGTGTCTGCCCGTTTCCACAATCACTTCGAGATGTAAATAAACTAAACTTGGCAAAGAGCCACGCACATTCTCACGGTAGCCGTTCACCTTGCGTACGCTCTTTCCTGTGTGGTTTTGCAAACTGGCGGCACCCAGCGTCAAATACACCGAAATTAAAGGCATATTACAAATTACAAATTGAAGGCTCTTGATTGTATTCATTCTACAATAATATAATGGTGCACGGAATGGCCAAACTATTCCAACTACCATAGCTGCTTTAGAAGAGAGTGCATATGTAGAAATGATGATGACTGGCTTCTAAGTCAATTTCATTTTCCCAGGGCTCTCCTGTTGGCACTGTGTGCTGAACTGGCAGACCTTGAGGAATTGTGCTCTACCTGCTCCTTTGCAAGTTCTGTTCACTCTCGGATTTTTAGCCACAGGAGCTTATCAACGTGAACTTGCTGACCGATTGGGTATTTCACATACATCACAGCTGTATGAGATGGTATTATCCGCTTGTCATCTAGATAGATAAGATTTCCTTACACTAGGGTTGAACTGGGAAACATGAAAGCACAATTCTCAGCAACTTCCAGTTTGCCAAATGTAATTGGAGCGGTCAGCTGCACACACATTTTCATGTTTTCAAGTGAATTCTACGCACAGCGTTATACATGAAGCCCCAGGACTTGAACTGTGATATCTATAGCAACAAAAGGCAAAACTAATCACGAGCCAGCAGTCTCGATTACAGGTAAGTAGGCCTAAAAAAACCTACCTTTAAAAAGTACACCCCTTTAACAATTCATTATGTAGAGTTTTATTAAATATGCTTATCAGGGTTTTGATTTCAATGAGGGTTTTAAGAAATTGTGCTTGCCATTTAAACATCCCATAACTAAATAAAGTGAGGAACTCCTGCTTCTCTTTCAAGGTAAAAATGCCTTTAGTTATTGCTATTCTAATCCCCTGCCAAATTAGTGCAGCAATCAAAATCCATGATTTATGAGTGCAGTGATGTGAGCGGTCACTTGTGCGTTGCGATCATTTCGATTGTAGTCTCACACATTTGAATGAGGGAGTTGAAATGATGGTGAAATAATAAACGCTTTATAATATACCCACTTATATGGCCCCAATAAAGGCGTCATCTTCATAGCTAGGGTTTTCTGTATAGTCATCCATCAAGTTTCACTGGGAGTGAGGCAGGAGTTGATCTAGGACGGAGCTCCAAGCTCATGCACACTTACTCAATTCCTCATTTTATAAAGATTTTCTGTAGCCTCAGTCTTTACAAGCCAGAGGTTGACGGTGATCCCCTCTCTTGTGGGCCATTTTGAGATTTTACAGAATAGAGTCTTTGAACTTTGAGAGTGAAGCGCATTTTAAGCCACTGGAGTTGATGCCTGACTGCCTTTAGTGTGCAGGCTGGTGGGATTCAGGCCGGCCTCTCTGGCTGTTTTTGAAGGCCACACACCACTTTGGTCATTTTGAGCGAGTAAGCCTCTACAATAACAGCAAGCATGGCCAATAAGAATAAAACTAAGATCACATGATACTAGACATTCACTGAGGCCTATTGGCCAGAATGTCAGAAGATTGGTCCAGAAATTCAAAAGAAGCTGCGCTGCTCTGACATTTTATTTCTGTGAAGACACAAACTGCTTGCCGTTGTGGATTTATCTATCTATTGAAGAGCATCTCAGACTAAATCATGCATATTGAGGCAGATGTTCCTCTACTATTCACATAATAACACTAAATGGTCAAAGATCCTAATATACTTAAACTATTAGTTTTCTTAGCTAATTCCTATTAAATAATGTCTAACACGCACACCATTCCAACAACTCACACAATCACATCAATGGATTTTATTTCTGATTCTTTAAGTACGTAATGTCACCCGTTACTCTAACATTGAATTGTAAAAGTTTTATTCTGATTGCTCTAAAGTCGTCTCTAAGACGCACCTCCATTGTCGTGTCTCTATCCTTTACATTTGCTATTTCACTTTAATGGTAGCAGATAACATGACAAGAGAGACTGAAATGGAAAGATTCCATTGAAATTGTAAGGTTAGGTTAGGAGCACACACTGATACAGTGCATTGCCGCACCCACCACACGACAAACCAACTCAGGATCCCAGATTAGGACCCAAGTGCAGCCATGCAACGGGTGACACCTCAGCACCACACTGAAAATTGTAAAGTTTACTAAAAACTCTTTGTATTTATGATTTATCATTTCAGATTCTGGGTAGACAAGAGGGAGAGTCCACTAAAGATCGCAAAGCTTACAGCACACAGGATGGGTTTAAATGTTGGCGCTCCTCACCTGCGACTTGAAGGCAGCACTGACACTGAAGTTTGCTGTTGTTATCCCCGATACTGCTGTCGTAGTAACTGCACTTAAATGTCCCTTCATCATCGACTGACACGTTTGACAGGCTCAGCGAGAGGTCACCACGTGACACTCCAGACCTGGAGAGCTGCGTTCGGGCTTTGAACTGGGGGTCCTGATTTGTCAGATCATCCTTTCCTGTGACAAAGGAATGAACGATGCGATCGTCACTTGTTGTCCACTCGACTGAAATGTTTTCTGCCTTTAAGAACTCTTTAGTGTTCAAAGAGCAGGGAATTTGCACCGTCTCCCCAATGATGGCTGTTATAGGAAGGCAGTCATCAGCTGAAACGAAAGAAACAAACTCAAGTCAGAGAGAAGATGAGCAGATCAGGATTTCAACAGAATGACTTAAAACCACCAGTCAATGGCCAAAAGCCAAGCCATGAAGACCTTCGAAAGGCTGTTTCTGGATTATATGAATCTCCTTGTGAAAAATTACTTGGACCCACTGCAGTTTGGACAAAGACCGGAGTGGAGGATGCAGTTATCTGTCTGCTCCACAAGGCTTATTGTCACCTGGCAGCACTGTGAGGATTCTGGGTTTCTGATTTCCATCCAGCTATCCCTGATCAGGGGTCACGTCAGAGGTATGCAGGTGGATGAGCCTCTGGGGTCCTGGATGATGGACTGTCTGACAGGCGGACCACCATGTGTATGAACGGCACTGGAGCACCACAAAGACCAGGCCTACCTGCCTGCCTGCCTGCTTTTCTCCTCACCCTGTGGTGGAGGCTGTTAATATATTACATCTTACCTGCACTATTTAACCCAGCGTATGTGCTTCTGGGAGAAGGGGGGGGGGGGGGGGGGTGGTTAATGACGGGGGGTGTGGGGGTTTTTTTTTTTTCTTCTGTGTGTGTGTGTACGGGGACAAGAGGGAGCGAGGGAGCTGCTGAGGGCCTCTAATAAATGTTATCAACAATTAAACGTCGTGTTTATTTCAGTTTATCAGAGGCAATTCATCTATCATAAGAAGCCAAAGTCAATTTAAGGTTGACGATTATAACAGCTTGTGGGAGCCTCCATCTCCCAGGACATTGATAGTCAGAACGGAGATGGACTTGGGTGAATTAGGAAACAATCGTCAAGTTAGGGTGCAAAGTGCGTAGAGCTTTTCATTATAACAAACAAACAGTGTCCAAAATGCTGTGTTTAGGTAAGGACCTTAATACACTGGTTCTCAACCTGTGGGGCGCGAAGATGTGAAAAGAAGAAAACAAGAATCAAAAATATGAAAAAAACATCTGTTGAAACCAAAACAAATTAACTTAAACTGCATTCTGATACTAGAACAATAAATATAGAGTTAGATAAATGTCGATAAATGTTAAGTAGGTATAATAAAGTATGCACCTACATTTCAAAAAAATGTTAGGGGGGGCGCGATTAAAACTTATGAAAACTTGGGTCACAAATACTTAAAGGTTGAGAACCGCTGCCTTAATAAATAATCTGTAAAGGTAATAGTGAAGTAAGGCGGATCAAACCGATAAATACACTTATATCGATAGTTAGAGAAGATCAGCACGCTCCAACACGTCTCCAGCGCTCCCTTCGCTGACTCACACGGCTCCGGTCATCAGCGCTGAACTAACGATGACTGCAGTGCACCATCTCTCCTGTTTTGTAAAAGCGTCTGCCAAGTAAATAAATGTAAATGACTCACGTCCCAGCTACACCGATTTGCAAGAGACAGTAAAAAGGAGAATCGGTAAGTCAAGGGACAGACTAAAGGTCAAAGCCAGCAGTCAAGGATATCTTTCATGAATCGGAAAATCCAGATTCAGAAACAAAAGCAGGGAATAGAAACCCCAGAAGGACTAAATAATCAGCTTTTAATACAGTGAATCGGGGTCTTATCCATGAAAGGAGCACCCCTGAGGAATTCTGGGCAAGATCTTCACGGAGACGTCAGAAACAGAAACTCAGCATAACGGCACTGAAATGAAAAATGGCATTGCACCCAAATGGGATTAAATGATGACCGTTCTCAAATCAGATTCTAGACTAAATCAAACCATATAATCCCGATGCAGATTGCATAGAAATTTACTTAAAAAATAATAAAAGTGGGAGATCATAACAGTAGCTCTGAAGCTTCTCCGTGTCCAGCAGAACCTGTGGAGCCCATGATGGACCCGCTCCTCTCTGCTCTGCCCTGTGGCGCCGTTCTTTCACCCCGTCCATTTGAGATTAGCCCGATTAATGCCAGGTTTGCTGCCGACATAACGATGGTGTTAATTGAATGAGTCGGGACAGTCTGAAGTGTAGAGAAAGTACAGGAAGGGGGCTCAGCACACAAGATTAACTAGCTGAGTGAAGACCTAATATGACTGTATGGCGATCCCCAAACTAGAGCACTCGCTCATCCTCAGGTGTCAACGTTTGTAGTATAGCGGGTCTTCAGGCTTCAAAAAAAAAAAAGATCAGGTTTTAAATCCGTAAAGCCGATTGCATGACTGCGGGGAGTTAATGATGTAGTTGGAGCGAGTCACACCTGCACGTGTGGGGTGCGATCGTTCTCAATTGCTTCATTGGCTTCCTGCAGCATGTGATTTAAGGCACTGTGCCCACACATACAGGAATATATACGGGTTGGCAGCAGGAAAGGAAATAGATGGATCGAGAAAAAGGGATGGATGGATTGAGGAACAAAAAGGAGGTTAAAGGACATGAAAGAGCAGTCTTAGCAGGTACGATCTGGCCACCTGGAAGGAGGAGACCGCACGAGGTGGGGCCCCATGAAGGAGCGTTTGGCAGTGGCGCTCTAGGGGCTAGTCCATCCCACTGAACGTCCTGGTGGAGTGGGATGAGCAAGGCAGGTGTCCTTCCGATGGATCTGAGGAGCGACTGTGCGAGCACAAAGGATGAAGGGAGGAGAGCTGACCTCAGACGGTCTGGCCGTGATACCTGGAGGTAGCCAAGATGGAGGTCGGCCAAAAGGAGCTCATGGCTGTTGGGTCTCCGCCGGCTACGGGAGCAATGGGTGAGCCAGGGAGAATGAGAGACGGAGGTGGGCTGAGATCGGGATGAGTGAGACTGCATTTTAACTTCTGATTTTAACACTTGGATTTTAGTGGATTTATTTATTGTTTTTATCACATCTTTTCACTATTTTTACGGATTTATTTACTTATTTATTGGAATTGTGATGCACTGCACTTTTTGTTTGGACCCAACTGTTTATTATAATAAAAGCACCTTGGCACTTTTTACACTATCCCCTGGCTTCATTAGAGAATTGTCCTCATTTGTCAGCTCATCTCGGTGACATTACCGACGGTGTCGGGTTCAAGAGCTCCCAGAAGTCGAATGGGAGCATGGAGCGAACCCCCGTCGTCACAACGTTTAGTAACAAATCTGCTCAGGATAACGGTGTTAAAAGACGAGCGAACGATAATCGATAAATCGCATTCACAGGTACGTTCACCAGTGTTCAGGATGAGCTACTGCAAAGTGAAGAACCGTAGAAATGGCGTCCTCTGTAGATCTGCTGGCTCTGTAGAGGCGGCTGAAATGAGTCAATTAATTTGAGCAGCACACCTCGAGAATCATTCTGTGCTTCAGACTAAGAGACGTTACTGAAATGGAGTGCAAATTCATTGAAATGCATTTACGTATATTAATATGTGATAAACTGGTAAAACAGAATATGTTTTATTTTGTTCTTTCAATGAAGGCATAAAATAAGGTAGAATAAGCACGATGACAGGCTAAACAAGAAAGTCTCCTCGTTTGCTGATTTGCAGTCCATGCCAAGCCTGAAACAAAGAGTGCAGGAAATTCATCAAAGACCATTGAATGCTGAAACAACTTTCCGTGACAGCATAACTGGTGTCTTCAGTTGCGAGACATGCCAGAATATTTATTTTACCAAGACAGATGTTTTGGGATTTTCCCAGCCTGTTGTTGTGTGATCTGCACTTTGTGATTTTGTGGCACTGAAGGGGTCTTACGCAGTTTGCCTCACGGCAGCCGGCAAAACAGTTTTCTATTATTGGAAGAGCAGTTTCACTTCCTTTGATTCAGCATCAGTCTTGACTTGGGGGATCTCCTCGTATTCTGCTTTTTGTCAAAATCTAAAACAGGCCTCAGCTAACAGGATGTCAACGCTTTTTTTAGCAGTTTCAAAATGAGCATCTGACACTTCTTGCAAACCACTTAATTTGTTACAAGCTGCTTCTCTTCATTCAAATTGTTAAAGCAATCATTTCAGCCTCTGCATTTCCCACAGTCTGGTATGCTTGGCCCTTATCGTGTTATGCCTGCTTTCTGAGATTGTTTATCTGTCTGTAATCAGTTTGTGTTGACATGTTGATATTCGGCCTTTGTGAGCTATCAGGAAAAATGTAACGCAGGAACTGATTTATCTTCATCACTGCTGGGCTGTGTTGCTCCTCTGACAAGTTTTTTCACTTCATTTATATGATACTGTATTTAAAGTAATTCCAGTGCCATGACGCTGTCCCTTGGTATCACCCACAAAACCTAAAATTGCTGCCCCACAGAACTGCAATTCCCAACATGTGGGCATCCACAGAGGCACCACAATCTAGTGACACTGCCATCTAGTGTTTACGGGTTGTAAATAACTCAAGTAAGTTGCCCCCCGTCCCTTCATTGTACTGGTATACTGGTTGGTTAAGGGTCCTTTATCAAGAACCCCATTGTACTGGTGTCCATCTCTGTCCATATCCAGATAGTGGCAGAGACCACACTGCCTATTTGGTGGGCCAGCCCCCCATACAGGTATGGAATCTTGAACCACTATTGGTTATAAAGTGCCTTACACATCTATCTATCTATCTATCTATCTATCTATCTATCTATCTATCTATC
>JANRMT010028174.1:8064161-8095534 GCA_026402145.1 Polypterus bichir lapradei
TCTATCTATCTATCTATCTATCTATCTATCTATCTATCTATCTATCTGCTATATAGTGCCTTTCACTTTCTATCTATCTATCTATCTATCCATCCATTATCCAACCCGCTATATCCTAACTACAGGGTCACGGGGTTTGCTGGGGCCAATCCCAGCCAACACAGGGTGCAAGGCAGGAAACAAACCCCAGGCAGGGTGCCAGCCCACCACAGGGCACACACCCACCCACACACCAAGTACACACTAGGGACAATTTAGGATCGCCCATGCACCTAACCTGTATGTCTTTGGACTGTGGGAGGAAACCCACACAGACACGGGGAGAACATGCAGACTACACGCAGGGAGGACCCGGGAAGCGAACCCAGACGGGTCTCCTAACTGTGAGGCAGCAGTGCTACCCACTGCGCCACCTTGCTGCCCTATCTATCTATCTATGAGCCATATGAAAATATGCAACATGGTGGACTGGCTCAGGTCACGAGGTGAGCTGACATCAACCAAAATCGCAGAGACCAGAGTAAAGCACAGCCGCCCTTGATTGCGATTTTGCGAAGGTGCATTAGATGCGCGCTTAGTTTTCTCACAGAATGGCCATCAGCGTTTTACTCCTTCTAGCTGGGACTTTCAGGATGGTCGGTGTGACCAAGTGGAGGGCCGAGTCGCTCACAGACACTGAGTTTGGAGCTGTGGTGGCACACTGTGACAGTTTGCACACTTGGTCCATGTCCGTGTAGGTTGCTTTATGGTGACTAGTCATTCTTCTGTAACGTTTTGTGATGGAGCCACATTTTCCTTTTTATTACACTTGTAATAGTTTTTTGAATATTAGAACACATTTGTTGAGGTTTGAAGCTCCCTGAAGTCCTGCTGTCTACCATGATGTCTACAGATCTTTGAAAGAAGAAAAACTTTGAAATGTTTTAGCCATTTGCACAACACTGAAGAGAAATGGCTTTCAATAATGTGTTACACTTGAAGGGTAAGGTGAGCGTCCAGAAGTGAAGATACAGAGGAGTGGAGTGAATGAGAAACTTGAGATGGCAGTAAGGGAGAATCACAAGAAAGAAAGGTAGAAACAAAGTGAATAAGAGCACAGTGACAGTCAAATGAATCAAACGTGGGATAGACGAGGGCGGCCTTGAAGACGTGTTTGAACAACTCCACTGGTGGAAACTCATGAGCAGGCCCAAGGAGAGACACTCAATGAGAATTCAAGTTTGCGCTTTTATCACATCTGTCTGCCTTTTCGTGTGAAAGCGCTGAACTCTTACACATCAAGTAAAAATGGTTAGAAATGCCCCTGTGAATAAATCTGGCCTGGAAAACCCAACAGAAGAATGAACATCAACTGGCCGGAAAACAGTGTTAATCAAAGTGGAGCTTCCTTTGGGACACTGCATTGTTTTACTGTTTCAACTTATGACAGACTAAGAGATGTCATTCAACCCTCACCTGAGACACAACCGAGTGATAACAGAAGAGGACAGAGCTTCATCCAAATGCATGCCATTTCTCCTAAAATGAAATAAAACAAAGATCATAAGTATTAAGGTGGACAGGTAAAGACAGCAAGAATATCCCAATGGCCAGCAGAGCAGAGTGAACAACGTCACAGCCGTCCCAACCAGTCGAAGTGTGGTTTACCAGTCCCAGACTCTCCAGCAGACCCCCTATATGCCCATACAGACCCTAACATACAAAGACGAGCATCAGTAATCAAAGATAAAATGTCTGCTCAAACATTATCACGAACATCACAAAAGACGCTAAAACACTATAAACAGATACACAAGTGAACGGACAAACAATAAACTAGAACCTTCAAAGGATACTGTGCCCAAACATGACTTGGTTATTAGAACGGTCGAGCAATCTGGACGAGAACAGGCCATCCAGGCCAACAAAGCTCACCAGTTCTACTCAATTCCTCCAAAATAACATCAAGTCGATCGGGTTTTGAAGGTCCCTAAAGTCCTCCTGTCCAACACACTAGTTGGTCATTCATTCCAAGTGTCTATCGTTCTTTGTGTAAAGAAAAACTTCCTAATGTTTGTGTGACATTTACAAGTTTCCAACTGTTCTTGATGAACGCATTTTAAAGTCACCGTCTCAATCCACTGCACTAATTCCCTTTATCATTTTGCACACTTCAGGCAGGTCTCCTCTTCATCTCCTGTAAAGGCGCAGCTCTTTTAATCTTTCCTCATAACTCAGCCCCTGTAGCCCTGAATCCGCCTCGTCGCTCTTCTCTGGACTCTTTCTAAACTGCTTACTCCATGTAGTTTGTAGCGGTGGCCAAGAGAAAAAGCCTTTTTCAATTAAAGCTAAAAATCTCCTCCGGTCAGTTCCTGGAGGGTGCATGACAGTTAGATGACCATCTCAGCATGTGTTGTGGGGGCTGCAGCCAGAGTTTGGGGTAACACGGTCACAGTAGCTGACATCAATGGCCTATATAAGTGCAGTGAGATCTTTGTCTGAATATTTGGTGTTAAGTCAGATTCGTTCACTCTGTCAAGGCCGTGTCTCGTCACCATTCCAGTTTGTTGTTTTCATGGACAGGATATCAAGGCTCAGATGAGGATGTGAGGGAGTCCAGTTGGGGCAGCTAGGAGTTAGATCGTTGCTTTACACAGATGATGTTGTCTTCTCCGTCTCCTTTGACCGTGACCTTCAGCACGCCCTAAGTGATTCGCTACCAGGAGTGAAGCAGCTGGAATGAAGATCAGCACCTACAAACCCATGGTTCTCTCCTGGACAAGAGGAGACTGCTCTCACCAGGGTTGGTGTGGCACAAGTGGCAGTAGTGGAAGTTCAAGTATCTTGGGGTTCTGTTCACGAGTGATGGAAAAGGGGAATGTGAGATCAACAAGCAGATTGAAACAGTTGCAGATGGTTGAAAGTGCTGTACCCATCTGTGGTGGTCAAGCAGGAGCAGCTGAGTCTAATGATCAGACTCTCAGTTTATCTGTTGAACTTGTCCTGACCTACAGTCACAAGCTATGGATAATGACTGAAAGAATGAGAAGAGGCTGAAATGAGGTTTCTTCACATGATGTCTTGGATGACACTCTGTGGTGGAGTGTGAAGCTCAGAAAAGTGTGAGGCCCTCTGAGTAGAGTCGCTGCTTCTCCAGATTGAGAAGAGCCCATTGAGCCAGTTCATACATTTCAAAAGGATGCCCCTCGTGCTGTGCCCCATAGGGATGGCCCTGAAGCAGACCCCAGACACTCTGGAGGGATCACATCTTTTTCAGCCGGCTTCATGATATTAGCAGTACAGACTTTATGAACTTCTTCAATGAGAAAATTAAAAATATAAGATCCCAGATCTCAGCATCACAGTACAAGCCAAATACTAGCTTAGCAGGCCCTGTCTCACATTGCATTCAGCACTTTAGTAATTTTAATCCTGTAACTGAGCAGGAAGTCTTAACTTTAATTACTAAAATGAAACCCACTACCTGTTCCCTGATCCAGTGCCAACAAAACTAGTAAAAAGTGCAATGGATGTTCTTGCAGCACCGCTTCTAAACATTATCAGTAGTTTATTATTGCCTGGCACAGTACCTGATGCACTAAAAGTGTAAGTCATTAAACCTTTAATAAAAAAGTCAGACCTAGACCCACACATACTAAATAATTACAGGCCTATTTCAAATTTACTGTTTCTCTCTAAAATACTAGAAAAAGTTGTCGCCAGTCAGCTTAAGTCACATCTTACACATTACAATTTATTTGAGAAATTCCAGTCTGGTTTCCGCACTGGTCATAGTACAGAAACGGCACTAACACGGGTTATAAATGACATTCTGATATCCTCTGATGAAGGAAACTCCACTGTAATTATGTTATTAGACTTAAGTGCAGCATTTGACACCATTGACCATTCTATTTTACTGCACAGGCTAGAAAATGATGTTGGGCTTACAGGCCCCGTGCTCGCTTGGTTTAGTTCTTATTTATCAAATCGATTCCAATATGTACAGAAATGTGCTGACAGTACTCCATCATTATACACAGAAGTTCAATATGGTGTCCCACAGGGCTCAGTACTGAGACCTTTACTGTTTTCACTTTACATGCTTCCACTGGGATCTCTCATTAGGAAACATAATGTTAATTTTCACTCATATGCAGATGACACCCAGTTATACCTTTCATTTAAATCAAATGAAGTTTCTCCGATGTTGTCTTTAATTAGTTGTGTTAGCGAATTAAAGGAGTTGATGGATGAGAACTACTTGTCTTTAAATACAGATAAAACAGAGATGTTAATTGTTGAAGGGAATGACGCTGATCACAGCAATATTTTGTCGTAATTTAACTCAGTTGGAATCCCAATTAATTTTACTGAAACAGCCCATAATCTAGGAGTTCTCTTTAACTCTAGCAGGTCATTTAAAGCACATATTACAAAGTTGTCCAAATTATGTTTCTTCCATCTTAAAAATGTTGGGAAATTAAGGCACTTTCTAAATAAACAGGATTCTGAGAAATTAATTCCTGCATTTATCTCTAGTAGGATTGACTACTGTAATGCAATCCTACTGTTCACTGGCTGTTCAAACTGTTCTTTATACAGCCTCCAGTTAATCCAAAATGCGGCTGCAAGAATTATTACAAGAACAAGAAAATATGAACACATAACTCCAGTTCTTAAATCCTTACACTGGCGCCCAGTTAAGTTTAGGGCAGATTTCAAAATTCTCCTTTTAACATATAAAGCATTAAATGACCAAGGTCCGGCTTACTTGTCTGAACTTATCATGGCTTACAAACCTGAGCGCACATTAAGATCTCAAGATGCCAGGCTGCTTAGGATTCCAAGGATTAATAAAATAACAGTAGGAGGTCGAGCTTTTAGTTACAGGGCCCCTAAACTGTGGAATGGTCTGCCTGCCACTATAAGAGATGCCCCTTTGGTCTCAGCTTTTAAATCCCGGCTGAAGACTCACTACTTCAGCTTAGCACACCCTGACTAGAGCTGCTGATTAACTGTACAGACTGCATCTCTGTTGTTAGTCATTAGCACTCAAACATAAGTAACATGATAGTTAGAATTGGATACTAACCTTCACCTATTCTGTTTCTGTTCTCGGTACTCAAATGTGGCACTTGGTGCCACGGCCCACCTGCCAAGTTGTTTTGCCTGCCTAAGGTAAAGTCATCCCTGATTGAGGATCGCAGGAATTGTGGGGTAAAAGGGACCCTTCATCAGATTGGCTGTCCCAGCACTGTTTCAGCTGTGGAATGGCCAAATGGGGGAGGCAGCTTGATGGCTGAGGTGTCCAGGACTCTAAACAAATCCAAATCATATTATGGGATATCATCTACTGTTAAATTCTGCTCTGTACTTCTAAAATTTTTATTATTATGCTGTATTAAGGATTTGTTCTGTTCTGTGTATTGTATTGACCCCCTTCTTTTGACACCCACTGCACGCCCAACCTACCTGGAAAGGGGTCTCTCTCTGAACTGCCTCTCCCAAGGTTTCTTCCATTTTTTCCCTACAAGGGTTTTTTTTGGGAGTTTTTCCTCGTCTTCTCAGAGAGTCAAGGCTGGTGGGCTGTCAAGAGGCAGGGCCTGTTAAAGCCCATTGCGGCACTTCCTGTGTGATTTTGGGCTATACAACAATAAACTGTATTGTATTGTATAAGATTGCTTGGGAATTCCCGGAGAAGAGCTGGAATCTGTAGCTGGAGATGTGGAAATCCGCCCTGAATTACCTGGCCTGCTGCCACTGTGGCGTTCACCAGAAAAAAAACAGCTTTGGAAAATGAGAGGAGATGAGATGCGATAAGACTTTTGATTGTTTCCGGTCTTCTGCAAAGGCCACCAGGATACATTCAGGGCTTGAAGATCAGTAAATGAATAAGTAATTAGTTGCTAAGTGAATGTCAACTGAAACAGGAAGCAGAAGGACTTTCAATTCTCGGACAACTAAAAAAACAAATACAAAACTTCAATCAACCTACATATGAACTGGTCATTAAGGTAATAAATGACAGAAACGGTCAATTGAAGTTGATGTGTACAGTGACGGTCATCAGAAAATGTGTTTTCATTCATTTCTGGATCTAAGGGACTCTTTTAAACATTTGCCCTGTGGACCTTGAAGTTAATCTATGGGAGATCTGATGATATTCCCTGCTTCCTCCTGCTTCTTGACCTGGACAAGATAAGACTTTGGACTTTTCTATGGGTTTCTGTTGTGTACGATGACGTTAAAATGACCTTAAAAGAGCAGGTAATATGTCTTTGTCCTAATATGCCCATGTGCACTTGGGGAGAAATACGTCAGTTTCAAGAGGGCTGTAATTCTTATAGAACGTCAAACCAGGGAGCTTTCACCACGGGTGGGGTGCAGCATGGAAATCAAACAGTGCCATGAGTCAAGTTAGAAAAGAAACAAATGCCTCATCAGTATATTTCAAATAAAGGGATAAACAGGATGGATCATGTTAGAGAAGCTCCACTTTATTGAAGGTAGACTGGCAAGAGGATGTACTTCTCAGATGTTTATCTTAAACCTGGCAGGGCTTTTGTTTAAAGTGCCCAATTTCCATGGTGAGATATATAATCACCTGACAAAAGGAACACAATGGCTTATGAACCAGAGCTTTGTCACGCACCAACATGGACTGTTTCTCTATTTAGAGAAAAATCCCTCTTGATTACCAAGGAAACGATTGTGGTAATGAATCTCTCACAGGCAATGGGAGAAATGTCACCACTTTCCAGGGCAAGCAGTGTTTAAGTTCATCTACTGATGTCATCAGGGAAGTTCCTGGCTTGAATCTCCGGGTGTTTTGGGTCGTTCAACATCAGCACTCTCTCCAGGTGACCCAGCTGAGGCTGATAGTACCCCAACCTGTGTCCAGTTGGCACGCTAGCTAGTTAGACTCCAACTCTCTCCAGCCTTTGACAGGTTCTTTTCTCCGATTTGGTGGTCTTATGAATTTCTTTCCTCCTCCCACCTCCTATTATACCTAGAAAACTGAGGACCTTAATTAGAAACCGAGTTGCAAAGCCCCTGCAGCCCACCTGGCTCCCCGTCCCACTTGTGGACATTGCGTGTGTTGGATCAGCTTCCTGTCAATGGCCTCTTCCAGACATTCTCCCCACCGGACATTCTGCTCCAACATCACCACTTGTTTGGTGGCCTCAGTCAAGATGAACATGCTGGGTCACAAGTTGTTTGGCTGGGGCACTTCAGTTGTTGCTTGAGGTCCACCAGTAACTCCCAATCCCTTGCTGAAGGCCAAAGTGCACACAAGTGTTTGCCCTGTGGCTTTTGTCTGCTCGCCTGCCCTACCTGTCCTGTTTCAGCGGGGGGTTCTTCCTCTGACTGCAGTTCCAGTCTTTGTTTTATCTCCATTTGGCTCATTTTTGATCCTATCGTTTAAGTTAATATTGCTTGTGTTTGATTTGTACTCTTTATTTTCATGTTGTCAATGTATCAATGCCTTAGCGTTTTGTGAGTGGTCCCCCAAGAGGCAGGGCCACCTGTCAATCTCTGCCAGGAACTGTCCTCAGACTTATAAATCCAGAGGGTCTCCCAAAGTTCCTAGTGGTTCATTTCTAATGCTATAAGGAGTTTTTGATGAATGCTGTGCCTTATTGTGACTTAATGGGATATTTTGATATTCAGTTCTGTTCTTTTTGGGATTCTGAATCAGGACTCTATTAACTTTGGATTACCTTGTCTTCTCAAGCAACTCCTTTTTGTGCTCCATTGAGCTTCTTGTGCTCCAGAGTATTTTCCTTAAAAGTAAATCTTCAATCTTCAAATCTTCAAGGACCTTTTTGTTTCTATTGGAGTTTTGATGGTAACAAACCAGAGTGGGCAATTTAAGAGTTGTTTTTGGGATTTGTGTGCTTTTGGGACTCCCAGAACAGGACACAATCAAAAGCAATCACCTGCTTAGAGGGGAGGGAACGCTTGACTGCAGCGATTCCTACACTGACAGTTTTGGGCGATAGCCTTGAAGAATTACTTGTGATGCCATCTGTGTCCTCCACCAGCAAGTGTTCTGGAGCATCTGCTCCTGATGTGTTCCAAAGGGCCTCGCTTGGAGGTCAGCGGGCAGATTGGAGACTCTGCTTTACCCGTTATGGGCAGGTTCAATGGAGTGGGCAGTATACCTTATGCAGCCTGGACAAGTGATTGTATGTGCTGTGGCTCAGAGTTTGGTATCTCCACCCAAGTCAAATTCTTCTTGATCTCATTCTCCCGTCTAGTCCAGGCTCCTTATTGTCTCATTGCTGTCATGTTTCAGCCAGCATTTCTCCCCTGGCTGGGGATCAAAGTTGTGTTTCTTGTCTGTGTTTTCTAACTGTATGTTGTTTGTTTGTATTAATCTTTCTTTTGTTTATTATGTAAGCTATTCTTTGTGTTTATTTGATTATGTCACATGTGTTTTATGGGTGGTTCCCTAATCACCGCCAGGAATTGCCCTCCATTCTGTATACTGGAGGGTCTCCCATTGTTGCTGGCGGTTCAATTCGAGCGCTCTAAGGAGTGGAGTGTCATTTGTGCTTGGCTGTGCCTTATTGCTTTTCAACATTTTGAACCTGTGCTCTGTTTTTGACTTTGCTATTGGAGTCTGTACTTGGACTTTGGTTGATGTGTAATGCCTCGCCTTCTCTGGCAATTCATTTGTGCTCCAAGGAGATTCTAGTGCTACAGAGCATCTTCATTAAAAGCAGATCTTTTCTTTTATAAAGATTATTGCAGGCCTTTTTTTGTTTCTAGTCTGGGTTTTGGTGGCATTCCCCCCAGATGGCAACTTTTAAAAGTATTTTTGTGACTTCTGTGCTTTTGGAATGTAATGACAATTGTGACTAATGTGGTGGGCCTGAAAGGAACCCAGTCCTGTTTGCGTCATTATGCCCACCAGCCTCTTGTGGCACAGCCTCACCTTAGCCTCTGAACCTTACAGTGAACAAAATGAGATGGTAGCTCCTACCCCACTTGGAAAGACAACACAAGAATTGGTCAAGATGGTGGTCACTGCTGATGTGAAGAGGCAGTTCCAGGTGAGTTGATGTACCCTTAAAAATAAAAATGAGTAACATGCCACCATTTTGTGTGTGGGAGCTCCATACAATACACTTCAAAAATCTGTGCAGACTGTAAATGTGGGCAGTTTTAAAGTCAGTCGATGATGCTGTTTACCGTTTACGTACGTATTCTCTGAAGTATGTACAGTACAGTGAGTGTAGCTGTCATTTTTGTAAACATTTTATGAAGAAACAATTACCCTCTACTCCATTTGTTGTTGTATGTGCCCAGAGCATTGAAAGTGTTGTTTTGCTATGGTGAAGTGCTTTAATGTCAGGTAGCAGAACAACCTGCAAACAGCACTTGTGTTCCAGAATTACTTTGGGAAATTCTCACTTCCAACTGAACAATGCAGTGCTAGTTGGGCAGAAGTACACACAGCAAAACAAAAGGAAAAGGTGTCAAATGTCACCATTTTGTGTGAGGCAAATCCTCAAGAAAGATGCCAAGAGTCTGTGCTGACTGCTGAAGCAGACTGTTTTATATAAAGCTTACATTACACCTTTTATTTAACAAATCAGTCAAAGTGCTCCGTAATCTTGGATTACATTTCGTAATGGCAGTAGACAAAGTCTGAAGATCGAAACGTAAACAGAAACTGATTACAAACAGATAAACCAACCTGAGTTTCTGTAACACGATATGTGCCAAGTAAACTAGGCTGTATAAACCGCAGAAGCTCAAATGGTCGCATTAACAATTTGGAGGAAGAAAAGCTGTTTTTAAGAAATTAAATGGTTTGCAAGAAATGAAACTGAATGCTCTCCCAATAACAAACAAACTGCATAAGACCCCAATGCGACCAAAATCACAAAATGCTGCTTACACAACACCAGACTGTGGAAAATCCCCAAATATCTGGCTTGGTAAAGGAAATATTCTGACATGTCTGATAACTAAAGATGTCAGTTATGCAGCAGGTCAAGTCACAAATCCTGTCCAATAATCCTCTCAAATGGTAAACCTGAAAACAACCTGCAACAGCGGCCATGGAAAGATAATTAAAATAGCAAGCACCGGATGAGGGAATTCACCTGCTTTTATAACAGAACATCCACATTCTGCCAGGTGTCGTCTTCTTCACGTGTGTGGAAAGTCATTTTAATATGTCATGGCCTTTTGATGCGCTGTTTGGCTTAGCACAAACTGGACATTTACAAATGAGGAACGTTCAGTTTTAATAATATTTTTATGTTTGGCTTGTCATCGAGATTATGCAACATTTTGGTGTGCATTCATTGAAAAAAACAGTGCAAGATATACTGTATTGTACAATTTCTAAAATACTATTATACATAACTGCAGTTCAATAAATTTGTACTCCAGTCTCGTAACATTCCTGGTAATGATCCCTGAGGCATGTTTGGTGTTTGGAGAGGCTGGTCAAATGAAGTGAATCAGCTCACCCACCCGAGGATCAGCACCAGTATGTCTGCAGAGCCAGTAGATCTACAGAGGATGCCATTGCTACGGTTCTTCCACCCTGAAGTAGCTCATCCTGAACACTGTGGAACGTACCTGTGAATGCGATTTATCGATTATAGCTCAGCTTTTAACACCGTTATCCTGAGCAGACTTGAGGATTAGCGAGTGCACCAGTTTGTGCATCCATGACATTCTAATGGACCACTCATCAATCACTCTGCTAGGTCCATAAGACGGTCTGCTGAGCCCCCTTCCTGTAATCTGTCTACACTTGGGGCTGTTCTGACTCTTCAAATAGCATCATCGTTACATTGGCAGCAAACTTGGCATTAATCAGACTGATCTCAAATGGAGATAATTCAGCCTACAGAGAAGAGGTGCAGAATGTGACAGAATGGCCTTCAGTTAACAATTTGTCACTCAAGAGCACACGACTGATTTCAGGAGGCTAAGTAAGGATCTGGGGAGAAAGTAGAAAGAGTCTCTACCTTTGAATCTTCAGAAGCTTTCATCTTTGAGAGCATCTCATGGACAACTAATGCTGCATCACTGACCAAGAAGGCACAGCAGAGGTTTGATTTGTGTGAGCGGCTGCTGACGCCCTTCTACTGATGGTCCCTCACTTACTCTCTGAAGGTGTGCTCCTCCAGTTACCCCCAGCAGATAAAAAGACCCCCCAAAGGGTGGTAAACAACACACAAAAGATCATTCCATCAATGGACGACACCGACCACTCCCGTCACCTCTGCATGATGCTACTGACATATTTGAAGTCTGTTCAGTTCACATTCAGTTATTTATTTTGTATAACAGTTATAAACCTGACTTTGTCAAATAGGTCATGTCAGCCCAATTTCTTTATTAAGCTGCACTTTGAGTGACTAATGTGGTGTTGTCAGATTAACTTCAGTGACTTTACTTGCAATTACTTCAGTCATTTATATGGCGTTGTAACCTGCAGTTAGTTAAGTTACGCTGTGAGGGCAGGCTGAGTGGTGGCTCTGACGCTAGGGAGCTGCCCTGGCAATCGGAAGGTCGCAGGTTCGAATCCCATAAATACCAATAGTGACTCTGATCTGTTGGGCCCTTGAGCAAGGCCCTTAACCTGCAATTGCTGAGCGCTTTGAGTAGTGAGAAAAGCGCTATATAAATGCAAAGAATAATTATTATTAATACAGGCCCATTTGCAAAAATGTGTAAAATGTGAAACAGTACGCAATGATTTGTGATTCACTTAAACCCATATGTCACTGGAAACAGAACAAATATTGAAACTGAGAAATGTTACTGTTTTATGAAAAATGTCTGCTCATCCTCAATTTGATGTCAGTCCGACCTTTCAAAAAAGTTGGGACAGGCACAACAAAAGACTGGATGATTTGGTTAATGCGAAACAAACAAACAAACAAACGTGGTGAGACATCTCATCTTCCAGCTGATAAAGTCAGCCACATGATTGGGTATCAAGAGAGGCGGAGTCTCGGAGAAGTAAAGATGGGGACATCAACACACTGCGCACAAGCAAATGAAGAATAACAGTCCTAAGTGTAAAACTGCAGGGAATTTGGAGTTGTCATCATCTACGGTAAATAATATAATTCAAAAAATTCATAGAATCCAAAGAAGGGACAAGGCTGAAAACCAGCATTGGATGGCTGTGATCTTTTGACCCTCAGGTTTTCTGGGGTGAAAATCAGTGCATGAGCTCAGGAATGTTTCATCGTCTGTGACCATCGCAGATCATCGCTGCCTCCTCAAATGCAAACTGAGACCCTGCCATGCAAACTGTACCCTGACCGCCGCCTTCACTGGGCCTCAGTTCATTTAATGTTGACTGAAACCGAGTGGAAAATCAAACTGTGGGCTGACAAATTAAAATGTAAAATCACAGACACTGTGTCCTCTGGGCTAAAGAAGAGAACGGCCATCCAGACTTGTTATCAGCACAGAGTTCAAAAGCCAGCATCTGTAATAGTATGGAGGTGCATTATTGAACATGGCATGGGTAGCTTGCACATCTGAGAAGGCACCATTCATGCCAAACCTTATCTATGCATTCTAGGACAGCATATGGTGATGTCTTCTTCAGGGCACGACAAGGCCAAACCACATTCTGCACATATTACAACACCATGGCTCCATAGTGAAAGAGTCTGCCTGCCTGCAGTCCAAACCTGGCACATTATGAAATGAAAAACATGACAAAGGAGCTGCTGAAAGCCTGAATCAGGCCGGCATGATACAGCAGTTCACTTTCAGAAGTACGGCACTTGGTCGCCTCCATTCCCAAACGTTTACAGGGTGTTGGCAGAAGAAGAACTGGTGCCACACAGTGGTACACAGACCCCCGTCCTTTCCCAACGTTTTTGAAGCAAGGTTTCTGGCATCAGATTCAAAATGGGCTTACGTTTAAAAAAAAAAAAAATATATATATATATATTATTTTACTTAGTTTCAACATTTGTCTATTTTCAGTCAAATGTATGGTGTCACACATGTGTGCGTGGAAGACATTTTAAATGCTTGGACAACAACAATTCTCCACCGAGACAGGAGATGGCGCTATGTCTCTCTTTTCCTCCCTCTGCAGAAAGGAAGATCAACAGCTTTCCACCTCTGATGTCACTTCCGGGGACTGGACCCACCTCTTCCTCCCAGAATGCCTGATGACCAGAAGAGCCGCCATCTTAGGCAGTCAACCTAACCAACAGAAGTCCATGGAATAGACACGTTTTGCGTTTTTATGCGCATTCCTTTACAATTCAGTCATTTTGAATTACAGTATATTGGTTGGCCGCAAAACTTTGACGTCTTCTCATTTGCAAATCATTCGTATTCTGCTTTACTCACATGTTACACAGCATCCCGACTTTTTTGGAAATAGGGTTAGTGCATGATATCTTTAAAATGTAATATCAAAAGTTTTACAATTTGACGTCACATTTTTAGATTGTGATATCATTGTCTTTTTCCTTCAAATTTTTCTGGTGAGGGTTGCAGTAGCGGGAATTTTTATAAAAATGACATCAGTTTTCAAAATCTTGATGTAAATTTTCCAATCAGTGAACATCCCCATGTTGTGCGTTAATCCAGGTGGGAATAAACCCTGGACAGGGCGCCAGTCCATCACAGGGCGTACACACACACACACACACGGGCCAGTTTAGTGACGTCAGTTCACCAAACCTGCAAGTCTTTGGGATGTGGGAGGAAACCCACCCAGACATGGGGAGAACATACAAACTCCGCGCAGGGAGGACCCCGGCACACAAACCCTGGTCTGATTACTACGAGACAGCAGCGCTACCACTGCGCCACCCTGCTGGCCCATAACTTTTATATCTGCACATGAATTCCTATATGAAAATAACATAATCGTGTAAATACATCGATGAGTGCCGGTTTTACAGAATGAACATGCTAGGTGTAGAAATACAGTATAGACAAAAGGAAACACACGGTTAAATAATTTGTGCAGATGTGCCCTTTCAAGAAGGTATTTGTAATAAAAACTGCCAATTCAGCTGGCACCATTATTCCAAATATCTCATTTTACTTAGTAGTGTTTTACAGACGCACACACAAACTAAGGCTGCTGCCATATTATTCACAATCTAACAGACTGAAGCATCGTCAACCTTACTCCATTCATTTCTGATGATTTATTTTCATCCTATTGGAAACTCTCAACAATGGCGACAGTGACATTGGGCAGAATCAAATGGGGGCTGAATCTTAGAAAAATCTGTTTAAAAAAAAATAAGCTATGATCTGTTGTCACACATGGGTGCCTGGGGACCACCATCCTGGCTCTGGTGAGGTAAGTAATACCACCCTGGGAAGAGAGGGGGTGCTGTCGCTAACTGCATCTTCTGTTTCTACCCCGTACAAACATAAAGACGAGGTAAGATCTCTAGCTCCACCCACATCACTTAGAGATGGCCACACCCCTTCTTCATCCTAAAGATCAGAGCTCCCTTTGATGCAAACTTGAGATGGCCTTTCATTTTGAAATCACAAGGGTAAATGTTTGCTCTTCACCTGAGGCCAGTTTAACAAGTGCAGTTGACAAGGGGCCAAGCAGCACCCACCATCTACACCACAGGTGTTGAACTCCGGTCCTGGAGGGCCACAGTGGCTGCAGGTTGTCACTCTAATCACCTTCTTCATTAGTGACCAGTTTTTGCTGCTAATTAACTTCTTTTTCTTTAGTTTTAATTAACATGACTCAGGCCCCTTAGGTGTTTCTTTTTCCTGAATTACCGGCCAAACAATAATGAGACACAAAACGTGCCACCACATGACCAGCTCACCTGTGCCCATTGCACAATATCTGAAATTATAGAGAGGTGATGGTCTTGGTAAGGTTGATCTCTCATGTGAGCAAAACATTTTGAAAAATTTACAGTTTGGAAATGTCTGCTCTGGCAGAATGAGAGCAGAAACTGGCCATGGAATTAAACAATGAGTTTAAATAACAGCAAGAATCGGCTTCTCATTAAGAGATTGGTTGGAGTGAAATTGGTTGGAGTTTGAAATCTCAATTTAGCTGGTCATCTGTTGGCTCATTTCACATCACATTTCTGTTTGGCTCTCATTTAACACTAGAATTAGGGTTAGGGTTAGGTCAGGGAAAAACAGAGTTCCCATAAACTCTGTTCACACCGCTATAACAGTGAGCTGGGTGTGTTCAGTCTTATGGGTGCTCTGAACGCACAGGCCATCAATACTAATTTGTTCTGGTTAGGGTTAGGGTTAGCCTACGAAGCCTATAAAAAAACTTGTAATCCTGGCCCACCTTAAATCCACTCGCACCTCTGCGTCAGCGTCTTTTGTGTTGTAAGTGTGTTGATAAGCCCAAGCAGCCTGCTATCCCATCACCCCACTGCTGCAGAAAGTGCAAAAACCTCTCCCAGCTCAAGCCTTGTTAATCTGTGAGTGAATTACCTAGAGCTGTATACGCTAAAAAATATCTCGTTATTTGGAACACATGCACTTCAAGATCTAAGTGTAGGATGACAGAAATCCAAGAAATGTAAGAAATGTTGAACACATACCTCAAAGACAAACTTTTTCCCTGTTTTAGTACTAATGACAAAGTTTTGACATGAAGTGTATAATGTGTGAAGAATGAAGTCCAAATATCAAATAAACACTTTCACAAAAGGTACAAATATAATAGAACAAATGCGCTTTTATTCAAGACTATAACCGAAGAAAAAGAAAATGGGTTAGTGTGGCTTGTCATTGTGACTGCTTTGGTAGTACAGCGGTAAGAACTGCTGACTCCTCTTCAAAATGCTGACTGCCTTCCAAAATAAACGTTTTGAGTAGTGAGCTGCTCTTATTGTTACTATTATACAATAAAAACATACATTTGACTTGAGTCTGTAACCGCCAGTGTAAATGTATGGCATTTTTTTTATTCAGTTTTACTCTTTCATTCATGTTCACACTCCCCCCGATCTGACACTGCTGTTTTCACATAAAGACGCGCTATAACAGAGGTGAACTCAGATGAGGATGAGGGTTCTACATCGGAGAAAGAGAACAGCAGCCCTCCTTATGAGAAACATCCACTCACACATAAGAACAACGCAGCGCACCAGGCGTAAAAGTGAAAGATGGCACTGCTTGGATGCAGGACGAGGTCTGGCGTCATCATGTCAGTCAGTCTGCCACACACCTGTCCTTCAAAGAAACAGCGCAGCTTACAGGGCTCGCCAGCGTATTGTGCAAAGTCCTGTTTGTGATTATGTTTTGTTATGGTCTTTACATAATAAACATTTATATTTTACTTATATAAAGACAGGTCGAGTGTTATTTACCTTGATTTATTTGCTTATCTTCCTACAGCATAAAGCCACAAGTAGACTGCAGAGCTTCTTCTGTTTGATCGACACGGGCACGCTGATAAACCACATGTGTACTGAAGTGACTTTACCTGCAGTCATAAAGCACCCACACAACACGTAGGACATAATCAAATAAACACAAAGAATATCAGACATAATACACAAAAGAAACATTCATATCAGAAAATGTCACAGAATCTCGCTGTCTCTGAGGGTCTTTGATTGTAAGACTAGGAGTCGTAGGGAATGATGGATCACACAAGTCCTTGATAGCTGCTCAGTTTAGTTTCATGTACATCTTTATCACCACTGAGTCAGCAGCCAGAAACAGTCAGTCATAACATGATGTCTTTGGCAGCATTTTATGGAGCACTCCAAATTATTTAACTTTACTTACATTAGCCAAGATGACAGGGTTGGGTTAGTGGAGCAGCACTCTTAATTAACAGACTAAGTAAGAGAAATGCACATGTCAGTTTGCAGAAACTGTGTGCTGTTTGTCTCGTGCAACCTGCATTCAAGAATGCAATGTTAGTTTTAAAGTCTATTAGAACTGGGAGATTTAGTTAACACTAGAATCCCTGAAGCCTACGAAAAAAGTCATAATGCTGGGCCACCTTAAATTCCTTCACACCTCCTTATCAGCGTCTTTTGTGTTGTAAATGTGTCGATCAGCACAGGCAGCCTGCTGTCTCCCCTGCCGCTGGAGCTAAAGTCAGTCGTAAACTTCTCCCAGCTGAAGTCTCTTTATCTGGGTGTGAGGTGCCTGGAGATGTAGAAGGTAAATAATATATCGTTATTTGGAACACGTGCAATTCATGTGTGTTCTGTGCCTAATAATAATAATAATAATAATAATAATAATAATAATTATTATTATTATTATTATTATTATTATTATTATTATTATTATTATTATATTATTATTATTGTGTTCTGTGCTTACAACGATCTGTGTAAATGGAGGATGACAGGAAATGTGAGAAATGCAAGAAATGTTGAACACATAGCTAGTAATAATGACGTAAAGTGTATAATGTGTGAAGACTGTTCTAGACACGTGTTCCAGACACAGAACACACATGAAATGCACGTGTTCCAAATAACGATATATTATTTACCCTCTACAGCTCCAGGCACTTCACACCACGATAAGGAGACTTGAGCACTGGGAACTTCAGTTGTGTCGGTGTGGGTGGGATAGCAGACCGCCTGCTCCTTGTGCTGATTGACACATTTACAAAACAAAAAACCCTGACAGAGAAGTGCAAAGGAATTTAAGGTGGCCCGGGATTACGAGTTTTTTCGTAGGCTTCAGGGATTCTAGTGTTAAACGTGTCAGAAAGTCAATGTTTCTGTCTGCAAAGCCCCTTTCATACGTGTAGTGTAGTTTACAAACACCAAAATTTAACAGATAGACCGACAAGTAAATGAGTAGCAATCTCTAGAAAGTCAATCCATTGTCTCAGTGCACTGAAAGTGTGAAAGGAAAAATGTGCCAAAAGTCAGCCTGGCAATGTTGTGACTTTTAGGCAGAAGGACCGGAAATATCAGCCTGCAATAACTGCTTGGAGCGTGTGGACATTTTATTAGCCAAGTCAATGACTTCCAAGAGCTCTGGACTTTTCTTAAATGAATCTTGGCAAAGAATGGCTGAATCACAAAGAACTTGGCTCAAAGTGCTTTACGACATATCCACTGTTATGTACTGAAGTGAGATCACACCCAGACAAATATCCTGAAAAAAACTCTGCTTTATTTTACACATACTCTGTGCTTCACATATGTGCCAATAACACATAAAATAGCAACATAAGTCAAGAGAAAAGCCTTCAGGAATGACCCATGAAAACAAACAACACCATCTACCGACATGAACTAATGCCAGGCAACCTATGACATTCCTCCTCCTGTGGCATACCAGGGTGCGTACAGCCGGCCTAACATGACACCGACAGGCAGACACACGGATCTCCACACAACACGTGTTTCTTATTTGCTCCCCCAAAGTACAGCACCACAACACAGTCCTTTCTTTAGCTGCCAATTCACAGTCCTTCCTCCTCCACTCCTCCTTCGTGAGCTTCGTCCTTCCTCCTCCCGACTCTTGCTCCTCGAATGGACTGAAGCGGCTCCTTTTATTCCTCTCCTGGGAGTGCTCATGAGTGTTACCTGGAATCACTCCCAGGTGTGGTGAGAGTCCAGTTTAGGGCTCTGCATGGAACCCAACAGAGTTGTGCCAAACTCCAAGTCCCAGCATGCCCTGCGGGAATCCATGGTGCCACAGCTGCCCAGGAGAGCTTCCCTCTAGTGTCCCGGGGAAGGTATTCCTTCCAAGTGGTTGGAGTCCTGGCCAGGTAATGGCTATGGCACCCATCACGCCTGAATAACATAATCCTTTTGATACGATGGTTGGCGAGTTATTCTTTTAGAACCCTCCAGTTCAGCCTCTGATGGACCCTCGATAGGAGTAACCTTAGTGGGCTCCTCCTGAATCTGATCAGGTGTCCTGGGATTATCCCCAGCTGATTGTTGGCAGTAGTTGGCCGTGTGATCTTGTGCGCCTCGTGATTTTCCAGGTTGCTGATGCACTGAGTTAGTTACTCGCCCTCTAAGCTGGTCGGTGTGTCTCATAATGATTCGGCCGTCACCACTTTTAACCTCATAAGATACTGACCCTCTTACAACATATATGGGCATCCTCCGTGGCCCGTTGCATTATTTCTGGCATACACACTATCCCCTACTTTAAACCGTCTTATTGGACTGCGTATTACTTTATAGAACTGAAGCTCCTGCTTTCTCTGCAGATCTGATGGCAGGTCAGGGTGGGGATGAGCTAAACGTGTTTTAAGTTTCCTGCTCATCAACAGCTCGGCAGGACTCTACCCAGAACTGGAACGAGGAGTGACATGCTGATGCAACAGGAACTTTGACAGTCTAAGATGCCAGTCTCCCACCACAATTGTTCTAAGTGCGACTTTAGTAGTTGGCACCATGCGTTCACCTTGGCCATCTGAATGGAGCTGCCTTGGTATGATGAAAGAGATTACACCCCAAAAGCGCCTGAGACTATAAACTGAGCCCCGTTATCAGAAACGATTGTGTCCGGAAGTCCATGTGTGGCAAACAACTCAAAAGTTGAATGACAGCAGCCGATGTTGAGGACAAAACAGGGCTGACTTCTGACCATTTCGAGAAGGAATCAACAACCAGGAAAAATGTTTGTCCAGCAAACTCAATGTGCAGTCGTGACCTTTGCTTCTTGGTTGACTTGAATGGGTGACTAACAGTTTTGGTCGCAGCATGCTGTGTGGTTTGACATGAGGTACAGCAAGCTACCTGTCGTTCTATTTGTTCATCCATTTTAGGCCACCACACATACGTAGCACCTGGCAAGATATTCACCATAGCAGGGTGACCTTCATGTCGAGCAGCGAGCACTAAGGTTTGTGCCCTCTGCTCAGTTTTTACTGTTTATCGCCATAACAGACAGCCCCGGTATGAAGACAGCTCATGCTGACGCCTATTAAATGGCTTCAAGTCCTCTCCTGATTTCCTTCTGTCACCCAGCACACGGGCCAACACTGGATCTGCTGCCGTCATGCAGGGGATATCAAATACCAGCTTGGGGAGTCTGGAGACAGAGTCCAGCATTAGGACACTGGAGGAGTTTCAAAGCCCGGAGACCTGAGGGGTAAACAGCTTAACGCATCCACATGAGTGATTTCTTTTCCTGTGCGATATTCAAGTTCACAGTCATAATGACCACCTGAGCGTGCGAGGTGAAGTGACTTGTGGTGTCGGCCCGTTTCCTTTAATCAGCCCCAGTGATGGTTTGTGGTCTGTGATGGTCGTGACACTCCTACCATACAGGTGGGTACTCAGGAAATCTGTTTACTGCTGCAGTGACAGCCAAAGCTTCTTTATCAATCTGTGTGTAAGGTCTCTCTGTGTCGGTCATGCAGTTGGAGCTTCATGACCGCCGCTGACTGTGTGACTCAGAGCAGCTCCTCTTCCATCACAGATGAGATGAAGCAGTTTCTCCAACGCACTCAAATCCAATCTGATGATGGCAGCTGTTTCACTTCATTACAGACTCTCTCACGGGTGCCTGACCGTCTCCAGATGGCATTGCTATCCAGCAGTCTGTGAAGTGGCTCTGCTCCACCACGGTGGATTTATCTTTTAGAAATGAATGATAAAAGTTCATCAGTCCCAGAAATGTTTGCAGCTCCTCTTTATTACTTGGCGTTGGAGCGTCATGGGTCACTTTAACCTTTGCGGCAGTCGGATGAATTCCTTCAGCGTCGACTCTGAATTCTTCGGGACTGCACACTTGGCATGTCAAACACACATTTCTCATTTTAGGCCTCAAGCCCACATCATTGTAGTACTAAATGAAACTCTTCAGCTAAGGCTTGCATGATGTCTGCTCCAATTAACTTATCATCAAAAAAAGGAAACATGAGGGCCGAGAAAAGCCCCAGGAGTAACACAAACCGCACAGTGCAGGCGAGTAGCTCTGAATGCCCCTTTGTGTGTAATTAGAGCCTGTGCGTCTGCAGCTACATCATCCACTGGCAGTTGTTGATCTGCTTGTGCCAGGCCCTTCCTTTGGCTAATGCAGTGAGGATTTGAGTGATGGATGGTATCTGGTGTGGGTGCTCCTCTAATGGCTTCTTAATTGTGTGTTTGTAGTCAGCACATATTCAGACCTCGCCATTTGGTTTTAATACATGAGCAAATGGGGGTGAGTTAACGAAACTAGTGGACCTGCTTCACCAGACCATCAAGCTCTGTTTCTAGTTTTTGGTGGACAGCAAATCCCAACAGGCCTCAGTTTTAAACGTATAGTTGCTACATTGGGGTCCACTGCTGGACCCTGACATTCGCCCAAACCCTCTTCAGACACACAACTACAATCCTGGAGGACTGGCAGTGCTGGGTCTGTGGCAAGGCTGCGTATTCCTGCTAACTGAACACCTAGGAGTATAAACTGCCCTCCACCGAGCAGACTGGCCTTTTGTCCCTTTGTCCCTTTGTTGGTGATTTCCAGAGAACAGACACTTGTGACGTCCATCTTCAGACCTCTCGGCGGCTGCACAGCCTCTTTGTTCTCCTTTGTGGGCGCACTTTGCTGGTTTGCCTTTCATTTGTTAAGCCCCCTGGTGACATACCCTCTGTAGATGCCATGGCACTTACATTTATGACACACAGCTTCTCTGAAATGACAAACGTCATGTCTGTGATTCCCCACAACTGTTGCCTTTACCTTGAGTGGAGTCCAAAGTGTCTGAGTGTAGAGAATACGATTTCGCTTCTGGGTCTCCGTTTGGCACTTGACGGGTGTCTGAGGTGTTCAGTTTAATTGACGATTCCTGAGTGACGAAGCCTGATAAGCGAGTGCTTCTCCATGAGCTAAGGAGGCAGAGATGACATTTGATCTCGTAAGAGGCGCCTCATCTCTGACCCCTCGTATGAGCCTGTCTCTCGGCAAGCAATCCAAACTGTCACCAAACTGAAAATTGCACTTCTGCAGTGTTAGCTTACAACCGGTTTTTGATTCCTCCTGTTAAAATCACTGAGCCGCCTCTGAAGAGATGGCTGCCCAATGATTTTTAACAATGTTACAATTTCCTGATAAGACCTCTCACTGGGCTTTGCAGAGGAGACCGGCGACCCAACAATTTGAGACATTTGACTTCTAAACTCACTGAGCCACACTGAGCGCCTCTGGTCAGCGGCTGTTACTTTGTTAGATTCCAGAAAGACGTTCAGTCCCTGCATACGAATCTGAGGAGGCCGGACTGGAAATGTCAAACTCCTCAGCGTGGCCTAATAATGCCATTCTGTGTGTGTGTGTATATCCATCCATCCATCCATTATCCAACCCACTATATCCTAACTACAGAAGAATTTGCAACTCTGCAGCCAAAGGGGGCGTTACCTTATGCAAATCTACCAACTTTATGCAAATGTCCTGTTGTGAGCTTACTGCAATGCAACAATAATTCACAAAGTAGTCTTCACCCATCCATCCATTATCCAACCCGCGATATCCTTACTACAGGGTCACGGGGGTCTGCTGAAGCCAATTCCAGCCAACACAGGGCGCAAGGCAGGAAATAAACCCCGGGCAGGGTGCCAGCCCACCGCAGGGCACACACACCAAGCACACACTAGGGACAATTTAGGATCACCAATGCACCTAACCTGCATGTCTTTGGACTGTGGGAGGAAACCCACGCAGACACGGGGAGAACATGCAAACTCCACGCAGGGAAGACCCCAGAAGCAAACCCAGGACTCCTAACTGCGAGGCGTGTGTGTTTATAGAGAGAGATATTGTAACGATCTGGGAAAGAAATTGCCACTGAGGCAGCGTGTTCTAAAAATTCAAACAACGGGGAGGCTGCACGGAGTGCTGTGGAGACAGGCGGGCACAGGAGACACAACTGTCCCTCTTAATAAACAGCCTCTGGGGTGCTGGGTAGGAGGCACTTTGGAAAGGAGCTTCAGTGAGAGGCCGTGCCCAGGAGGTCATTAAAGGCCTCCATCTTGGTTTTTATCAGGACCCTCACAAACCCAGACACTCAGACTCCTCACTCAGTCTCTCAATCGCCCCGCGAAGATCACAGCATCATCAGCAAAGTCAAGACCCGTGAATCTTTCTTCACGATCAGATGCCCACCACCCAGTCCATACAAGCATTGAACAGAGCAGGAGCAGAACACACCGCTGACGGACCCCCGAATCAACTGGGACAAACGCAGAGGTCCTGCCTCCACTCTGCACAGCACTCACAGTACCAGTGGACAGGCCGGCCATGATATCCAGCAACCTCGAGGAAAACAAAAGTAAAACCATTTGAAAAGGATTTACTGAAAGTGCAATTCCATCCACCACAGCTTCTGCCTTGTCTGATAAATGTCCATTCATTCATCACGAAATTTACACTTACGAGTTGGCATCTTGGGATGGATGGATGAATTAGTTTTTAAGTTAGAAAAAAGTGAACCGTGGCGAGTAGTAAGAACCCGCTTTGTGGACAGTCACCGTACGTGGCAATGCTGATAGAGAACTGCACAGCGGCGCGGCCAAACGGTAAGAGTGTCACCATCCCCAGCCAACCAGAGCAACAGAACAAGTCGCAAACAGGCAGCAAACACTCGTTTCCTCGTTACATTTGAGTTATTTTCATCAAGAGAATCTGAGAAAAGAAAGTAGAATTACTTATAAAGTTACAACTAAGTACCGTAAGAAGGTTGTAAAAATGTATTTTTATCACGAAATTTGAGAATGAACTAAATATGGGACATTTGGGTGTCCCTTAAAGGTCAGTACGGGACAGGGGACAAAATTATCAAATATGGGACATGTCCCGTATATAAGGCAACCCTAGTCCTGGGGATATCCTCGCAGATCTGGACCAGGGCATCACTGAGCTCCTGGACAGGCTGAGGTGTCAGGTGGACCCAAACATAATGTCCCACCCAGAGGTGTTCTATTGGATTGAGGTCAGGCGAGTGAGCGGGGGGGGCAGTCAATGGCATCAATTCCTTCATCCTCTCGCCACATGAGGCCAGGAGGAACCCTGGAGCCACTGCACCAGCACAGGATCTGACAAGGGGTCCAAGGATTTCACCCAGATACCTAATGGCAGTCAAGGTGCCCACCATAGTCTAGCCTGTAGAGATCTGTTTGCCCCTCCATGGATATCCATCCCCAGACTGACCATCACTGACCCCACCACCAAACTGGTCATGCTGAATGATGTAACAGGCAGCATAATGTTCTCCATGGTTTCTCCAGACCCTTTCACATCTGTCACATGTGCTCTCAACTGTGAAAAGCACAGGGCGCCCACCAGTGGTGGACCTGCCAATTCTGATATTCTATGGCAAAAGCCAATCGAGCTCCACGGTGCCCACTAGAGGACGTCGAGCCCTCAGGCCACCCTCATGAAGTCTGTTTCTGATTGTTTGGTCAGAGACATTCACACCAGTGGCCTGCCAGCCTGCTGGAGGTCATTTTGTAGGCTCTGCCAGTGTTTCTCCGGTGGTCCTGCTGATGAGTTAAGGACCTTCTATGAAGGGCCCTGTCCAGCTCTCCTACAGTAACTGGCTGTCTGTCTCCTGGAATCTCCACCATGCCCTTGAATGTTCTCATGTGGATGGGTCTTACCCCATGGCACTGCTCATTCTGAGGAGTGTCCTGCTCTAAGCCCTAAATTAACTGGAGCTCTCAATCAAAGCCATGAAGCTCATTCAGATTGTGGCGCCCAAGAAATGGACAAGTGAAGCCTTAAAACCGACGCATTTTGAATAAAGTCCATTTAAGTTATCTGAGCGAGTGTGACAGTCCCCAGGAGGCCTTTTTTGGGGGACCATTTGTGCTGTCCCAATGTTGGGGGTCACACATGAAGCCCAGTGCTTCTCAGTCCCTGCCTTCACCGCTGATCTTCAAGCACAGCCTCGACTTTGGCCATTTCTGATACTGGAAAGCGCCGTAAGCACAGCAGATCTCTTAATAAAAACACAAAAACGGCATCTGCTTAAATGTTAGTAACGTTAACACCAAATGATGCCCTAAGTATTTTACTAAACTGACACCAAAACTAACTGACATACCGAAAAACCCAAAATAAAACTGACAGCAATGGACACGCGCCCGACTGCCTACCTTATGTGGCCAGCATTTGCAGGTTGTGTGATGTTGTGAGATGTTGTGAAATGTGTACAACATCTTTAAAACGTAATCGTAACGCACACAAGCCATCTGCGCAGGTAATCAATGAAAGACGCTAGACAACAATGAACCGGCGGAGACGCGCGCACGGAGGACGAACGGCACTCTTCTGTATCTGTAATGTCGTTACTTCTGAATAATCGAAGAAAGACTGGCTCGGTTATGCGGACTCAAGCCCTTCGCGCACCCGTGTGTCACCAAGTGCCATTTAAATGAAATCACTGCATGAAAATACAAAACGAAGCGGCACTTACATCCGTCACGCTAGCGAGCCCGCCCTCCGACAGATCGGGGTCTTGAGTAAACTTTATTAAAACAAATAAAAGTGAAAGTTTGCGCCTTTTCTTCAATCAATTCGAGGGCGGCGCGTTGGCATGGGGAGGGGGCGGAGCTCCACTGGCGGCGTGTCGCGGTGGCCCAAACATAACGGATCAGCGACGCCGCTCAGTTCCAGACGTCTCAGGACTGTCGCGTGCCCACGAAACTCGGATTGAGCGGCCCGCACGGAGAATCGAAGAATGGACTGTCATCCGCTCACGTCCTCGCTTGGGTTTTCGTTTACAAGCAGTGACTGACCTAAAGGGGGGGGGGGCACAGCCCCTGCATTTTGAAGCCCTTTAAACGATGCGCGGTTCTAAACAGCTCAGCCCAGCATTCTGAGGAGCGCCCGTCCGTAGCTGAGCCAATTTGTTTGGCACTCCCGTTCGCTTGATTACTTGAAACAATCACTCCGGTCGCTCACGTGCATCGCGAGCACTAAAGTAAAAGCCGTTCTCGGGGATCTTCACTTCTGCATAAAACATGCAACTTTAAAGACCGGTGAGCTGTCACAACAGCGTCCCCTCTGTATTGTGCTGTGTGTGTTAGATTTACCGAACAACGTGTGACAGGGACCTTCTCAGCTGTCCTTTAGCCAGCCACCTGCTGTCACCACAACGTAATGCATGCAAGCTTTCTGGATCCCCTAAAGACAATTTCATTTGTACTCTGTTTGTGTTGACCCCAATAATTCGAGGCTCTCCTTTCCCGTTTCTGTAACCGCAAACTGTGCAAATCCTGCGAGAATGGGGAAAGCCAATTTATGAAGTTTAAAATCTTAGAGCGGTGACAGCCACCCAGCCAAACTATTACTGCAGCCCAGTGGCTCCCGACAGTTCTGTACATTCAGCACAACGCACAATATATAAAAAGGGGGGACTGAAGGGAGCCTGGAGCGCCTCGGGAAACGTAATGCGGCCAACAAGTCCCATTCTATCATTAATAAAGTATTTTAAATTACATCTTGCAATTTGTTTGAATCAAACAAGTCATGCTTTTTAAATAAGTATACATTGTAGGTAAGCCAGAGAGGAAGGACGGGTATCCTGGCAGGGGTAAGAAAAGGATTCATTTTGGGCCAGGAGGCCATAATGGAAGGAGCAGGCAAACGGGCTCACCAGCAGCAGTTGATTCCACCACATGACAGGTGGCAGTGTTTCTCAAGGCTGGACCAGTTTAAGACACCCACAGGGTGGCATGGGAGTTGGAGTCAGGAAATGCAGCCCCGTCAGGGTCTTTGGAGTCCACCAGAGGGAGCTGCTGGGGAAGGACTGTCCTGGAAATGCTCCAGATGACCTGCACAGGACACTGGAAACAGTTTGTGGGGCGAGTTTAAAAGCAAGACCACTGCCTCACTTAGATGGAGTCAGAGTCGGGAGGCAGTGGGCAACGTCCTTGGTAGAAGGAAGTAGGAAGAAATTGTTTGACAGTCTTTGGAATGGTGATTATTATAAGGCTGCTTTGGGTTAATAAATGTCATTGATTTAAACCCAGAATCGTGTTGGGCATTACTGTGTCTGAGGTTTGGGGATCAGTGGTGCCCCCTGGTGGTTACAACACCTACAATGAACATTTCATTTACCTGTATACGATTAACGACAACAATTAACTAAAGTAAAATATAAAAAAGTGTCAATGGACAGTTTTATTATATTTTATTAGTAACTTCTATGTATTTTAGTCATTGAATGTACTCAAATGTGGAGAAGGAAATGTTGTCTTCTGATGTCGGCTGTGCTACACTTTTGCCAGGTGTTTGAAAATAAGTTTGCATAAATCAGCTTGCTTAACAAGAAAAACATCCAGAGCGCCTGGAAAATTATTTTTCCAACTTTCATTACATTTTTGTTTTTCATAGTTTATTAATATTGTGGTTATACAGAAGAATTTGCAACTCTGCAGCCAAAGGGGGCGTTATCTTATGCAAATCTACCAACTTTATGCAAATGTCCTGTTGTGAGCTTACTGCAATGCAACAATAATTCACAAAGTAGTCTTCACCCATCCATCCATTATCCAACCTGCGATATCCTAACTACAGGGTCATGGGGGTCTGCTGGAGCCAATCCCAGCCAACACAGGGCACAAGGCAGGAAACAAACCCCGGGCAGGTGCCAGCCCAATGCAGGGCACACACCAAGCACAATCTAGGATGGCCAATACACCTAACCTGCTTGTCTTTGGACTGTGGAAGGAAAGCCACGCAGACACGGGGAGAACATGCAAACTCTCCCCGGGAAGTGAACCCAGATGGGTATCCTAACTGTGAGGCAGCAGTGCTACCCACTGCACCACCGTGCCGCCCAGAAAGAAAATTAGCTAAGAAAAGTAACTGAACAATAAATCAACATTGGAGGTCTTCCATAAAATACACACATACAGTAATTAGTAAAAAGGTCGAGTCCTGATTTGTATATAGCATCATTTTTTAAGTCTCCAAAAGTGAGTCCAATGGTAAGGGCCAATGGCTGGGGAGGGAAAAAATAAAAGAAATAAATAATTAAACAAACAGATAAACTGGAGAAAAAAAAGCAAAAAGGTTCGCGGCCAAAAGAGCACCAGCCCCACTGGGATTTCTGCTTAATATAAATGTTTATAAGTTGATCCTTATTATTATTATTATTATTATTATTATTATTATTATTATTATGTGTTTTTTTGTTAGGCTTTATCTTAGAGGATTCAACACAGGGGGTCTCATGGACAGTTGAGATATCTGTAAAATATTTTGAGCCATCACAAAAAAGAACAAAAAAGAAAGCAGAGAATAGCAGAGGTCAGTAATAATTGTGCCAATAACTTACGCACGCATAGGAGTAGAACTAAAATGTAGCTGCGATAAAGCCAGATTAAAAAAGTGGGTTTCATCTCAATTGGGTAATGGATGGATGGATGGTGACGTATGTCACATTTCTGGGCCGCCTCTCCACTTCTTTTATACTTGGCTCTTGGAATTCTAAGTAGACCACCATTAGAAGATCTAAGGTTACCACTTGGAATGTAGGGGGACAGGCACTCCAAAATATAGGAAGGAGCAGATTACTAAAGGCCATCATTAGTAGTATTTTCATGTCAATTCTAAAGAACACGGGTTACCGATGTAATGATGCTAAGACTGTTGTGGTGGGCTGAAAATGTCTTTTCCTCTTTAAGACTCTGGTTGCTGTATTCTGGACTCACTGCGACTGATCATTGATGTCTTTCTTTGGTGGTCCAGTTAGGAGTGCATTGCAGTCATCTAGCTGACTAAAAACAAAAGCATCTTGCTGTGTCATAAGAGTTCTAACTTCTTCAAAATTCCTTAAATGAAATAAAAAAGGAATTGTAATAATCTGCAATTTAAACATAGGCCAGAATCTTGAGATTCTTGAGAAAGAAACAGAAAAGACAGCTAAAGCTCCATCCAAGCCTAGTCAGGCATCAAGTCCAAGCTCAAGGTACGGCCTGCCAGAGACTGACCTGGAACAGACAGGCCAAAGCACAGATTTCCTGGGACCTGACGCTGCTGCATCATCTCCAGCCGAGAGAGAAAGTGGGAGCGAATGTGCAAGAGAGTCGAGACAGGATAGCCTGTCGATTCCAGAAGATTCATTGAAACTGAAAATGGCTTTACCTTCCTCGTTGTCAACTACTCCTTACGACCTGGAAACGTCAACTTCAACTGGGCTTGACACTTCATCAGCGGAGAGCAGAGAAGACCGAAACGATGTGTCCACGCTGAAGGTAATGATCGCCACATTGGCCACCGCTCAAGACATAAAGGAGCTCAAGAAAGATATAAAAAAGAAATAAATGATATAAACATAGGCCAGAATCCATGATTACACCTGACATCTTTACTCCCAATTTGATGTTTAATGCTAGCTGGTCAAGTTTATTTCTATGACCTTCACTATTTCCATTTTTACCAACCACTAAGATTTCTGGTGCTTCTTTATTTAATACTCAGTCATTCTGTAATGCTAGAAAGACATGGGACCAGAGAGCATCAGGGTCATCAGGTGCTATAGATAAGTAAAGCTGCACATCATCTGCGTAGCTGTGGTAGTTCACCTTGCATTTCACCGAAGTCTGGACTAAAGGGAGCACATATATTAAAAATAGCAGCAGATCCTCGTGGTACTCTGTATAGAATATCATGGATCTCAAAGGTACAATCAGCACATCTAACAACCTGTTAAATAGGACAGAAACACGGCTGGAGAGACCACTCAAGGCAATTTATAAGAATATGATGGTCTGTAGTGCCAGATTCTGCGCTCAGGTCTGGGTGAACAAGAACAGAAACGTGGCCTCTGTCAGCGCTAGCCAGCAGGCAGGCCATTGACGACTCTAACCAGAGCAGGTTTTGTGCTATGATTTGTTCGGATCTCTTTGTTTTCCTTGCCATTCTCCACTAGTGAGTTTTTGGCCGTCTCTTTTTCCTGCTCATATGGCTATTGTGGCTCCTTCCCCTCCTTCTCCTCTGTTCACTGCGACTGCCAAAACATTCAATGATGTGCATCGGTAAGAAGGCCAAATTGAGCTTTTGTGGTTCTATAAGAATCCGAGGGGGGAGTGTTCAAGTGTTACGATAATTACCATTTTAATATTAGGATTAAGTTATAAGCTTGTTTTACACTTAGGTCAAGTATGCGAGAACTTTCTCCAGCTGAAGCACTTTCAGGCTTTATGATTAACTTGGCAGCTGAACCGTTCTCTTAAAGACTAAAGTGCAGCACCTCATCAGGGTATTGTGAGACAATTAAACCCGTCCGACCCGTCGGTCCTGAAATCTCATGTGTCCTGCTTTGTGGTGTTTCTTAAAGAAAAGAATCATAAATGTAAGTGCTGGAATTTCCCACTCCAAAAGTAGCGACACGTATAAAAAGGGGATTTTTCATTAGTCCTCGGTTGTTTATTTACTTTCCACTAACACGTCCAAAGAGACTTGAGTACATGCTGATGTAATCGGCCCTTTTAGTTTAGGAGCTGACAAACCAAGTGGGCTTATTCAGGGTGGACATTGACCGTGAAAATAAAGCAAGGCAGGACGCAGCAGCGTGTGTGCTAACGGAAAACACACATGTGAAGGGCTCGTCCTTGGCTTTGATTTTGTTCACAAAGCTTCACTTGGTTTCGTTTTCCTTTGTAAAATACTGGATGTACTTTGCCCATTTTTTAAGGTTGTTTCCATATGAATCCTTTTTTTTTTGATAATTTGTTGCTTAATTTCACTTGTTCAATTTTATTAATTTTATTAAAATCAAATAACATTCCATACATGCAAGTCAAGTTAAAGTTGAGTCCAGGGGATGCGGCCCCCCAATCACTTAGCCGTCTCTAAGGCTCTGACAGCCGGGAGCACTGACTCTGTCTCTGCTCCTCTTCATTTGGCTGTTCTTCTACATTTTCATATTTATTCTGGAATGGTTTCGCTTGTTCTTTATCTCTTCAGGAAAAGTTTAACTTTTACTTTGAAGTTTTCAGGCCAAAAAATATTGCTATTCACAAAGTTCAACTTTTATGTAAAAAATGTACTTACAGTATTTGAGGCTGTGGTACACTGAGGTATAGATCTATTGAAAGACATTTGTTAGTTTTCTGTACCGTTAGTGGAGAAGTTCAAGTATCTTGGGATCTTCTTCATGACTGATGGGAAAAGGGAACATGAGATCGGAACAGAGGCAGCTGCTTTTGTGGGCACAGCACCGGTCCATGGTGGTGAAGTGGAAGCCAAATCTAAAGACAATCCTCTTGATTTGCCAGTTGACCAATAGCCCTGTTCTCTCCTGTGGTCATGAGCTGTGGCTATTGACCGAAAGAATGAGATCGTAAGTACAATGGCAGAAATGAAATGCCTTGGCAGCTTTGGCTGGGCTGACACTCCATGATAGGTTAAGAAGCTCAGCGATTCTGGAGAGCCTCAGAGTAGAGTCGCTGCACCTCTGGACTGAGAAGAGACAGCTGAGCTAGTTT
>JANRMT010028174.1:8111245-8173992 GCA_026402145.1 Polypterus bichir lapradei
TCTATCTATCTATCTATCTATCTATCTATCTATCTATCTATCTATCTATCTATCTATCATATAGTGCCTTTCACTCTATCTATCTATCTATCTACCTATCTATCTATCTATCTATCTACCATATATACTAAAATCAGACCCGACTTATACGCCCATTCAAATATACGGCACTTAATTTTATTTTTTATTTTAACATCTTCTTGTCTCCTCCAGTCTCGCCCCAGTTTCTCAGACACATTGGATTTTGTTGCAGCAGCGCAGTTATCAATTTCTTTTGCCACTTCAATGACGTTTAATTTAAAAACAGCTTCATATGTTCTTCTGATCGAACGCTCCATCGTAGATAAGGGATGCTCTTACGATATGAACACAAATCAGTGCAATTGTTGCTTTGGAATAGTTTGGGTATTAAATACCGTGTGGTCACGTAGGCACAATACATAGAAATAAAGGCTGTGTGCTCCGTGGTTACACTCTCAGGTGGACATTAGCATATCATAATTTCTCTCTCCTGTGACTAACCCCATTCAACTTATACGACTGACATTATAAAATACTGGAAATGATATGATAAAATCAAGTCCTGACTTATACGTGAGTATATACGGTATCTATCTTAAAGGGGTTTTCACGTCTCAGTTTATCTCTGTATGTAATATAGTGTTGGATGAGTCCTCATTCTTTTGACTTTGGTACCAATACCAGTCTTTGCCCCTCAGCATCAGTGCCAAAATAATACCAAAGGAAATACTCAATCTGTTCATCCACTGCTTCATCCCCCCTGGCCTGCACACACACACACACACACACACACACACACCTCCTGGCTCCACTGCTCTCCACTCACCTGGCATCAGAGGTAACCTGACCGCCACGCTACGTCCCGATTCCAGCAGGCTCAGTCTGTAGCTCGCCGGTCGCCACACTCACAGGCCCGTAGGCCTCAGCAACAGGGAGACACACTGCTGACACTTCAAACCCCACTTTAGTCCTCGGCTTCCTGGAGTACATGTTCCTCTCTGGTCTGGACCCAAGATGGCTATAGTACTATTAGTGAAATGTCCATTAATTAAAACACTGTGTATAATTCATAGCCTGCATTGTAAAATTATGCTATTTACTGTGTTGATTTGCATGGCACGTTACAGAATTACAACGATAAGCTTGAACAAGTGTGTGTTTGTGTCTGTGCAACAAACAACTCGCGTTGTGTGTGTAACACCATCGAAATATTTTCATCTTAACTTGTCCTATTTTTACTCTCACACCCGTCCAGTTGAGAGGAGGAGTGAAGGGCTAATGTTCAGTAAGTTTCGATGTGTTGCCTCCTTTGGCGTGACAAGCCTGGTAGCAGCAGGGCCTTAGCAGACACACTCTGGGATCTCCTCCGGTTTGTCATTTGCCTTTTAAGCCGAGTACTGCCGTGTCTCACTCTGACAGACGGCTCACTTTATCATAAAGTGGTGAGCAGTGCTTGAAGTGGAAACAGCGAGCTGCCGATATCCTCTGTTCTTAGCGCCTTCTCGGTCCTCCCTGTGTTTCCTCGTCTTGAGCGCGTTTTGCCCCTTCTGAGTTTTGAGTGGGCTGCTATTTGTATTTTAATGTCAAAGGGGAGGCTCTGCTATTCACTTATTGCTACAAAGATCAGGGGATCAGAGGGTGAGGTGCTGGGGTGCTCCACTGACCCAGAAAAGTGCCATGATGGCCCACGCCAAGCCCTGGTAGTAAGATGGCATAGTGCTGGTTTAGCATCAATTTAAAAATGGAGTACATTTTTAGTTCCAGTGTGTTCAGAAACACTAACTTAACGTGATGGCTTTCAGATCTGTCAACTGTAGTTCACAGTCAAGACAAAAAGCAGTTCTAGTCTCAGGTCCCATCTCATGTAAAATAAAGTGAAATAACACAAGGATCATACAACAAAACAGAAAAGAAGAAAAGGTTTCAAAAGTAAATGAAATTGCAGTAAGCCATTTAGAGATTAGCCAAAAGAAAGGCAATACCAGTGAAAGAGAAACAAAATAATTCAATTAACAAATATGTAACTGCAGTCTCTTCAAAAAAGGAAAAGCCTTTCATCTCCTCATTGATGCTGGCTGTTTGTATGCCAAGAAAAACAAGCAGCTAAATGCAAGGAGTCCTCTAAAGTAACAGATCAGACGCCCGGTGCCAAAAAAAACATAAAACAGGATTAAAAACCGGGGACGTATTGAATGAGCAGGTGCTTTCCAAAGCTAAACGTGGAACGGACAAAATAGCAGCTGGACAAGCAGGACCTGTGAAAATGGGCGGCCAGTCCGTCGAGAACGGAAGAGATGTGAGACGTGGGGATGGACGGACGGTGGATTTGACGTTGTGATTGCTGCCAGAGTTTGCTCCTATTTGTGTATCTGTTAAAACTGTTTAAGTGTTTTCTGTGCTCGCTCTGCTTAATAATAATAATATTAATAATAATATTAATAATACATTTTATTTATATGGAGCCTTTCACATGCTCAAAGCACTTCACAGAATTACAGAGAAAACAACTGGGCATACACAACAATGCTTACAAAAAATGTCCTCATTAAGCACTAAATAAAGATATATACAGGGCAGCAAAGTATTATCACACAAAGCCGGCCGCCATCCCACCTGCCCGTCAGAGCAGGTCACCCACCTGAAGCTCAGCATCTTCAGGCCCGGCCAGCACTTGGATGGAAGACCATCTGGGAAGAGCCTGGGTTGCTGCTGGTAGAGGTGTTGGTGAGGCCAGCAGGGGGCGCTTACCCTGGGGTCTGTGCAGTGACGGGGACACTGTGCTATATTAATGTGATGAGATGTAAACACCAAGGTCCTGACTCTCTGTGGTCATTAAAGATCCCTGGGTGTCCTTTGTGAAGAGTCGTAGGGTGTGTCTCGATGTCTAGTCCAGTCATTCTGGCCCCCTAATCATCCCCTGTCTCTAACTGGCTAACTATCTCTCACCACTTCACCACCTAATAGCTGCCGTCGCATCATCCAGGTGGGTGATTGAAGTGGCTCCTCACTCTATATAAAGGTAAAGAATTATTAATTATTATTATTATTATTATTTATAACCTGGATAAACTAACAGCCCGTTCCTTTTGTGTGTGCCTTTCTAGGGTTGTTTGCCCTTCTTTTGACTAAGATTTCTGGAATATGTTCTGGTTATGGAGTCTTGCTAGTGCTCACTCCTGGTTTTCACCCTTTTTTTCTGTCCTCTGATTATGGCTGATTTCTCATTCCTGTGCGTTTTTCTCACTATTCCGTTCACTTTCAGAACCAAAGCAGAGTTGAGCCTGCACTCTCACCAACTCTGGCTGAGAATATGTTAAGAGGGGACATTGTCTTCGTATTAGTTATGAAACACCACAGTGCAGTAACACAAGCCCAGGTTGGTGAGCGCATCACAGCTACGGCTTGAAGGCTGGGAAAGACCCTTTAATACAATAAAAAGTAAAACTAGAAACTACTGAAATCATCAAGAAATGCAGAGTCGGAGGTTTCGTTTTGCCAATGTGCTCGCCTCGCTTGTGTATTATCGGCTAAGCGAGTTTGTCTTTTGTCGGTGGTTTCATTTTGGTGATGGAGTCGCTTTCTTTCAGCTTCATGCTGCAGCCTCGTACTTCTTTCTTCTTCCGATTCGTTAACTTGGGGCCGCCTTGCCGCCTCTTTGAGCTTCATGATGTAGCCTCGCACTTCTGGGCCGTACAGACAGACACACTCACTTCCACGCATAGACATTTATGTATAAGATGTGTGTGTGCATTGCAGCAAGGGTTCACTCTGAGGGGCCGCTCAGCAGTCAGGGTGTGTTGACCAGTGTGTCACCCACCACATGCCTCCAGAATATTTTGACTGTGCATGCATTAGACAAGGAAACATTGGCTCATTCGGGGAACAGTTGCGTCAAGTGATTTGTTGCTGCAATCCGCCATTAAAAGCACACAGAGATAGCCTAATGTGCGCACATTCATGGCGAGAGATCATCCACACACTAAGCAAAGGTAAAAGGGAATGGAAAAAAGTCTGAATTAGCATAAGTCTCCCTAAATCGTATATAAGGATTGACTTCATCGATTATCATAGAAATGTGTTATTTTTCACCCTGTTATTGAGGCCCATACAGAGCTAGAGTCCTAATTAAAGATCAAATATAACACCATATTCAATTTCCCGGTGCTGCCAAGCGAGTGGAGGGTCGCCAGTGTGGTGACCCCAGCGTCACGTCTCTGCTTTTTGTAGATGATGTGGTCCTCCTGTCTTCATCGGGCTTTGACCTCAGACACATTCTGGGGTGGTTTGCAACTGGGACGAGGATCAGCACCTTTAAATCTAAGGAAAATGATGGTGTGAGGATGAGGTGCTGCCTCAGGTGAAGAATGACGAGTGAGGGATCTGAGCAGTGTTCGCACTTGTAAAGCAGTTGTTCATTAAATGCGTCAAAATCAACACATCAGAAAATCCATAAAACAACTCTGAAGCAGGGTGGATGTTAGCGCCGCCAAGCTGGAGCATCAGAATTTGTGACGTCGTCTCCAGTGGGCACATTAAATGTGGAATGTTCTGGATGTCTGTAAAATAGAAGGTGAACGATTAGTAATCATCTTTGCATTATATCTGTTTATGTTAATGTGCAAATACGTTTGAAATTGCATGTTTCACCAGAACAGTTGACGAAAATACCAACACAAATGAATAAATTAAATTACATGGCATGCAACATAAATAAGATTACACACAATGCACATTAGCAGCTACTGTGTTATATGCAGTAAAGTACACGCTGCTTGTTAGGACTGACCGATCGGTAGCCTGTCTGTCTGTTATGCGAATCGCAGCACACGTGGATTGACAGGCCAGGCGGGTATTCCACGAGGTGCGCTTAGTCAGTAGGCCTCGATTAAATCGAGAAGTCGGCTTTATTTCAGCAGATTACAAGACCACCAAAGAGCATTCAAGCAATTCGGGATAAGCGACATCTTCTGCCCTGTTTTGGACCAGGATAAGGATGAAGCTTAGCGAGCGTTCATTGACAAACAGAAAAACATTTGAACCATATCATTTGTTATCACCTATTTTTGTCAGTGACAGGGATTCCCAAACTCGGTCCTGGGGACCCTCGGTGGCTGCAGGTTTTTGTTCCAAAGAGTTTCTCTTTTTAATTGGACTCCTGGGCTAATTACGTGAACTGTTATTTCCCAGCTTCTGTGTTTTGGGATCAATTTAGAAATTGGAAAACTAAGTTTGGTAAAAACAAAAATCTATTAAAATGTACTAAGCAGTTATATGGCAATAGTGTCTGTTTGTTTTCTTTTTAACAGTTGTGGGAAGCAGATCGGACACAGACAGACGGACATCATTTTAAAGTCCAACACACGTTTATTTACAAGTATTTAAAGTGCACAAACCCCAGTGCCGCAGCACCAATCACCACAACAGTCCAGGTCAACACAACAGTAGGCCTTTCCTTCCAGACCTCGTCCTCTTCCTCCCAACTCCAGCCCTGAATGAAGGGAGGCGGCCCCTTTTATGTCCCCCCAGATGTGCTCCGGCAGTCTTCTACCAACACGTCCCCGTGTGCCGGCTGTATCCCTGGAAGCACTCCAGGCATCCCTGCTCCTCTTTCCCCCAGCACTTCCTGGTATGGCAGAAGTGCCAAGGTCCAGGGCTCTCCAGGCATTGGAGTGCCCCCTGGTGGTGACCACGGGCCCCTACAGGGTTGAGCTTCAAAGCTCTGCACCCGTGGCCCCCAAAGCAACCAGGGTGGTCACCCCCTCATGGTCTGGAGGAAGCGCAAGCCCTCCTCCGGTCCTCCTGGGCATCCCGGTTGGGTACCACCCCCAGCCGCGTGCCACACAGTATATTCTTTTTGATTTTCATTCTGTTTTTCTAATTGTTTAATGAATCCATTATTTTCTAATTAATGGCTCTAACACTAAAGCAGTTGCAGCCTTTTGTGATTCAGTTGTAGCGGAGCTACATGAATGGGGACGACTTATTGTGTTTTGTGCCAAGTCGCGTCTTTCATAGCGTTGTCCCGTTTATGAAGTCTATGGTGCATCTGTGTAAATGAAACAAAGGGGGAAGGAGAACGCTGCAGGACCGTGACCCCTCAAGGTAATTTGCCTGTCCACCCATCAAACGAGAGGAGGGAGAGAAGGAAGGGAGATAGAGTGGAAAAGGAGAGAATCCAGAACACAACACAGAAATGCATCACAGCACCTTTCCACAGCTTGCTGCTCTCAATGCCAGACCTGTAACGATCTCGCCATTCTCGGTAGTAACGGGACACGACGAGGAACTTATGGTGAGAACGTTTCTTTTTATTTCAAGAAAGGAGCAAATAATCAAGTGCTTTCATATGACAGTTACAGTTTCTAACCGGTTCAAGTTCATTAGTCACTCTCTGGGCGATTTCCTGGACTTTACGTGTTTTAAGTGTTTCGTGTGCATCATCTCTGTTTATGTCAGTGTGGGGTCATGGGAAGGTTTACTCTGTATATTTATTTCTGCACTGTTTATTATAATATTCACTTGTGGGGTTCTGTGTGTTAGGAGAAGGCAAGTGAGATATTTATACTGTTTGCCATTTTGTTTCACTTCTTTTCATCAATATTGATATATTCACTTTTGTAACTTGTGTACTGTTTGCCTTTTATTGCCTGTTTGATCACCGATTGGGGAAGTAAACGGAAGAAGTAGGGCTTTTCTATGTCTAACACCCCTCAGGTTGCCAGGCTACAGGTCTAGGCGGGTAGTTGCCGGTCCAGACGATTAGGCCAGCCGTTACAAAATAGTGTCTGCTCTGCTCGTTTTTAATTGCCTTTAATAAGATACAACGAAGGGGTAAAACTGCACAGAGAAAAGAATGAAAGCATCAAAAGTGAGTTAAACATTTCAATCTCTAGCAAAAATAGAAATATTTCTAAATGTCTTACACATTTTGAAGTCATGCTGCTGTGCTTTCTTAATGTAGAATAAGAGAAGAGGAAACAAATACCAACTAATTAATCGAGATGAGCGTCATCTGTTGTTGTCACTGATTATGAATCTTCTTGGAACAAAAACCTGCAGCCACTGTGGGCCCCCAGGACCGACTTTGAGAGCCCCTGGCTTAGTACATTTTAATATTTTTCTTTTTGCCAGTTTTAGTTTTCTAATTTCTATATTTTTCCCAAAACACAGAATCTGGAAATAACTGTTCACTTAATTAACCCAGGAGTCCGATTTAAAACAGAAGCTTGTTGAAATAAAAACCGGCAGCCACCGGGGGTCCCCAGGTTCGAGTTTGGGAATCCCTGTTTTAGCACATCCAGTGTCACTGCATTCTAATAGGCTTGTTACAAGATGGTAAAACATTAAAAGCTCTACTGTATTTTGAATATCTATACACTTTTATACTTTTGTTGGAAACGGCAAAGGCAGGAGGAGGAGTAATTGGGAATTAAAAAACAAATGAAGGTGTCTATGTACGAGATGGTGTAATTTGTTTTTGAAATTATTAATAAATAGAGTTAAAAAAACTGTGGAAACTTTCTGAACATCCTTTGTAGATATATATATATATTGTGCCATACATGCGCGTCTGTGGATCACCTTCCAGGCTCGTCGGAGATACACACTACCACCCCAGGTTGAAAGGGGGCGCTCACACTAACCTTCTTCTCTTTCGCTCCCTCTGCAGTACAGAGAAGACACCCAGTGAGGTCATCTGATGTTGTCCCATCTGGTCCCCCACCTATAACGTCCGCAGCTGCTGGAAGGAGGTGTTTAGTTTGAAGCAAACAGCAGGCTGACAGCTCTCCTCCAGCTGCGTCACTCCCAATGTCCGTCTACCTGGACCAGAACACCTGCCATCTTGAGCAGTCAGAGTTGGACTCCGGTCTGAGAAGACGACTCGAGTTTGTGTTTTTATTTTGATGGGACCTTTACTGTTCAATTTCAGTCATATGGGGTTTGCTCCCAGGTTCCCCAGCACTCTGACTGTCTCTGTTTATCTTATTTCAATATAGAAATACTGCAGATAATGATATGCCTGCACACAGAGTGTATTGTCAAGCATGTGGCTGATTAAAGTGAAAGAGTGTAGCACAGAAGTCACGAGAGGTGGCCTTAGGGGTGTGCGTGGGGGCCTAGGGCTGACCAACCCCACGGCCGACGCCGGTTACGTCAAACGCTGTTACCAGTATGTGCGGACTGTATAGACATGTGTGTAAATCTAATAAAAATAATGTTAACATACACCAGATTTACTCCTCATGGTATTCAGCTAAATGTTTGCAAGATAACACGCAGTCTTTATCAAAATATAACGCTATAATCTTTTAAAAAAGTGCAATTCATAATTCATGAGAATACCACGACAGTGTGAAATGCGATGCGGTGTCACACGGAAATTAGCGAGAAAAGCACCCAGATTACAAGTATACTCTGACATACATGGAGATTGAACTTGAAGAGGGGTTTTAAAAGGGCTCCTCTTAGAATCATCTCCAATATATGTATATATACCGGAGAATATAAATCCACTCGAACAGGACATGCGGACCTCAGAAGCCTTAGGTGCGGGGCATATATCGCCTCACTTGCCACCCCCAAACACCGCTCTTGGTAGTCACTGACCAACTGGGGTCCACTTCCATTCCTGCAGAAGCGAAAGCAGAAGAGGAATTTAACAAGACAAGATGGCTATGAAGTAAAGAAACAAACAGGAATCTCCCAAATGAATAGATGAGCGTGAGATGGGCAGACATACATAAACGGCAGAGTTAGGGACACCAAGGATTAAAAAGAAACAGATGTGAATGCAGAAGCCATGAAGGTAGTGAAAGCAGATGACAACGGCAATCTTACAAATGGCAGAAAACACCTCTGAGAAATATTCTGAAACAAAAGTAGAAATGGAGCAGATGTCTTCTAATGAGAGAAAAAGTCAAGACCAGGAGAACCAACAAAAAGCAGGAGACGTGACGTGAACACTTGTGGGAAGAGAGGGCGGCTCGGAGCAAAGGGCTGCGACGTGAGGACAACATGGAGAGGCGAGAGCTGAACGGTGCAGGAATCAGCAGTGGAACATCACAACACTCCAGTTTAGGTTCAAGTGAATAGGAAGACGTTAATACTGTACCTTCATTTTCATACAGAGTATCATGCACGCTCCAATGAGAAGAGCGATAACAAGTAAAAGGCCAACCACGCAGTACTTCCAGAAATTTAAATCTGAAAACAAGAAAGAAAGATCAAAAAATGTGAAAACCAAAGCACCCAGAACAATACCACGCTCTTACAGCAATCTTCTATTCCTTTGTAGTCAGTCAGTTTGTGGCACAGAGACAACAGGACTCGTAGTCAAGTTATGTTTCTCATAAATAAATGAAAATCCCATGACACTTCTAAAACACGTTCTAAATAAATAAGACTGTAGGCCTTAATGAATAACTGCCGTCCACCACATGAATTCCCTTCAGTGTTTCATCATTAATGGTGTCTCACTGTTTGGTAGCTTATCTTTGTAGCTTCTCTAATGTCTTATTAGTGCACCAGCTTTTCAGAATTTAAGCTGCGGGGTCCTTTGAGCCTCTGCTGTTCACAAGCTGAGTAAATCTGGAGCAGCCCAAACTTCCAAAGTATCGTAATCTGCCATGTTCTGTGTGTCTGGTCACCTTCTGTCGATATCCGTTATTACACGTCCTCAGTCCTACCCTGAAACCTCCTACCCCATTTGGCCGAGTTCTAACAAAGCTAGCGGAAATCTTAGTCGCTGCTCTGGCATCAACCATCGTTCATACGACCAGCACAATGCCTAATGCTCTAAAAGTGATTATACCTAATATTTATAAAGCTTTTATAAACTTAGCAATTCTTTTGAAAAGTTTGTCACCATGCAGCTTCAGGCTCACCTTACATATTAGTTGTTTCATACAAGCAAGCATCAGGAGAGACTCACAGGTTCAGGTTGGGGGAAACAAAGCAGAAGAGTTGTGACTTATCTTGCAAAGTGGCCAAAGTAGTGAGAGGCCTTCAAAGACAGCTAAGGCCTGAATCCCACCAACCTACCCAGGTTTTGGTAGGTGAAGTGCAGCAAAAAGTAGCCTGGGTTTCACTTGAGTGGCTGGCTTCGGCCTAAACTGGACCAAAAAACCTTTCTCTATCAAAGTTCAAAAATATGTTCTGTAATCTCCCTAAATAAGCTCAAAATTCCTGACTAGATGGGGGAATCTGGAACTGGGGAGTCCTCTACAGCGCATCTTCAACCTAAGCCTGGATCAGGGGAGAGTCCCAAGGCTTTGGAAAACATCTTGTATCACCCCTGTCCCAAAGGTATCAAGACCTAGTGAGCTGAATGACTTCCGGCCTGTTGCTCTGACGTCACATCTGATGAAGACCATGGAGCGGCTGCTGCTTCACCACCTGAGGCCACAGGTCCGCCACACCCTCGACCCTCTGCAGTTCGCATACCAGGAGAAGGTAGGAGCGGAGGATGCCATCATCTATATGCTACACCGATCCCTCTCCCACCTGGACAGAGGCAGTGGTGCTGTAAAAATTATGTTTTTGGACTTCTCTAGCGCCTTCAACACCATCCAACCTCTGCTCCTTAGAGACAAGCTGACTGAGATGGAAGTAGACTCACACCTGGTGGCATGGATTGTGGACTATCTTACAGACAGACCTCAATATGTGCGTCTTGGGAACTGCAGGTCTGACATTGTGTTCAGCAATACAGGGGCGCCGCAGGGGACTGTACTTTCTCCGGTCCTGTTCAATCTATATACATCAGACTTCCAATATGACTCAGAATCCTGTCACGTGCAGAAGTTCGCTGATGACACTGCTATTGTGGGCTGCATCAGGAGTGGGCAGGAGGAGGAGTACAGGAAGCTAATCAAAGACTTTGTTAAATGGTGCGACTCAAACCACTTACACCTTAACACCAGCAAAACCAAGGAACTGGTGGTGGATTTTAGGAGGCCCAGGCCCCTCATGGACCCTGTGATCATCAGAGGTGACTGTGCAGAGGGTGCAGACCTATAAATACCTGGGAGTGCAGCTGGATGACAAATTGGACTGGACTGCCAATACTGATGCTCTATGTAAGAAAGGTCAGAGCAGACTATACTTTCTGAGAAGGTTGGCATCCTTCAACATCTGCAGTAAGATGCTGCAGATGTTCTACCAGACGGTTGTGGCGAGTGCCCTCTTCTACGCGGTGGTGTGCTGGGGTGGCAGCATAAAGATGAAAGACGCCTCACGCCTGGACAAACTTGTTAAGAAGGCAGGCTCTATTGTAGGAGTAAAGTTGGACAGTTTAACATCTGTGGCAGAGCAACGGGCATTAAGCAAACTCCTGTCAATCATGAAGAATCCACTGCATCCACTGAACAGTGTCATCTCCAGGCAGAGGAGTAGCTTCAGTGACAGACTTTTGTCACTGTCCTGCTCCACTGACAGACTGAGGAGATCGTTCCTCCCCCACACTATGCGACTCTTCAATTCCACCCGGGGGAGTAAATGCTAACTTTTTTCATTTTTATTACTATTTAATTTAATATTGTTTCTTTGTATCAGTATACTGCTGCTGGATTATGTGAATTTCCCCTTGGGATTAATAAAGTATCTATCTATCTATCTATCTATCTATCTATCTATCTATCTATCTATCTATCTATCTATCTATCTATCTATCGAATCACAGTCAATTCCAGCATCTAAAGAGCAGGGCCATAAGATATCCTAATAATGGAGCATTTATTGAATGAAAAGGAATAAAATTCAACAAAATGAGCAAAGGAGCAAAAAAATATTTTAAAATGACTACACCTAAAAAGGAAATCCAAGGCAAAAAAGCTTCTAAATTGAATTCCACAAGAATAATCCAAGAAACAATTGTAAAAAATTAGACAAAAAAATTGACAAAAATCACAAGAGTGGCAAGAGCCACCAAAGTCCTGCAGAGCGCATTGAAAATGAACCTCACTGGACTTTAATTCCCAGCCAGTCTTTAGAGTGGTGGGGGCGGGCCTTAAGAGTGATAGACAAGTGGACTTGCCTCATGGGGATCCACCCACAAAATACAAGGAACACTATACAGTACATACTACACAATAACTAAACAGAATAAAATGAACTGATGACACATAATTTGGCAAAAGATAAAGGTAAAATTAGAAACAATGAACAATAATGAAATGTGACCCAAGAAGCAATTTAAGCATAAGCCAAGGGAGGATCTCTGGCTTGACCATAACAAGAAGACTGACAGGGTGACACCAGTAATAAACTCTACTCACTCTTCTACCCTAGCGTGGAGGAGAATCCACAGGAAAACTGTGATGTCACTTCTGGGTGGATGATGTTGGCTCCGCCTCTTTCATCATTACCACTATATACAGCACTAACCAGCTAGGACTCAGGATTCATTGGGGATCCAACTACCTGAGACGTCAGACCTCTCAGCAGCACCAAATTGTCTTTATTTCTGTTATTTTCTTTTCTTTTGACATCAGACATCAGATGGGATATCCCTAAGAACTCTAACCCTTTATGCTCGCTCGTTGGATTTCCTCACACTATCTTCTTGAGTAGTCCCAGTCTTACTATTGGAACAGGCATAGTACACAAAAATGGCTTAACCTTGTATTGTAAATCTATATATATAATTCACTAAGGGCACGCAAGACAGAGAGCCACACCCGCCAACTCTAAGACCATGGGATACGCTCGACAGAGCCCCGCCCGCCAACTCTAACCCTCCTCCCGCGTCATGGGATACGCTCGACAGAGCCCCGCCCGCCAACTCTAACCCTCCTCCTGCATCCACCGTCGCTCTCGAGGCATGTGCAGTGCCTGCTCATGTGCCCGCATGCAACAACTCACCAGACACAGCCTCAGTCGCTTTCGCCTGTGCTACAGTCCATATGAGAGACACACACACACAGGCGCGCAAGAGAGACACACACACACAGGCGCACGTGTGAATTGTTGCAATGTTACTTTTCTTGGTTGTTTATTAAATTACGGATTTTTCAAATGTTAATCTTTTTCCCTGTGCTTAAAACTCATTAAAAAAAGTGTTTTTAGCAAGCGGTTCATAGCACTATAGCGCAGACTGTTGCAGTGTTAGTTGTCTCTGTTGTTCAAGGTTTTCACAGTGTTATTCAGTGTTTTTACATTTATTTTACTATTACGCTCTGCATTCTATGGTGTAATTAACTATATTTGTGCTTAAAAACTTACAAAAATATATATTTAAATACAGTTCATACAGTCTGGAACAGATTAATTGTATTTACATACAATCCTATGGGGGAAATTACTTCGGTTCACGACCAAATCGGTTTACGACCAGAGTTTTGGAACGCATTATGGTCGTGAACCGAGGTTCCACTGTATGTATAATCGGCCAAGTCACCCGACCATGGGGTACGCACGACGAGCCCCACCCACCAACTCTCACCCTCCTCCCGCGTCCACCCTCGCTCTCGAAGCATGCACACTGCTTGCTCATGTGCCCGCCCCCAGCACGTCACCAAACACATCCTCACTCGCTTTGGTCTGTGCTACAGTCCACATGCAGCTGTGAGCCACGTTGACTGTTCACGTTGATAATGATGCGGCGTATGCTACGCTGCGGGTTGGCTAGTTACATTTTAATATTGACTGATGAAGAAAACGCTACAGGAATTATGTTGTTGGACTTAAGTGCAGCTTTTGACACCATAGACTACTTTAAAAGGAAAATGTAATTGGGCTGTAGAGTACAGTCCCTGTGGGGTTTTGTTTTCATTTATCAAATCAATTCCAGTATGTACTGTACATAAATGTTGACAGGACTTTATCATTATACTTATACTTAAATATGGTGTCCCGCAGGTCTAATACTGGGACTTTTACTGTTCACTTTACACGCTGCCCCTCAGAGATATCATTTGAAAACATAACATTCTATTTTTCTTGTACGATGTTGATATCCAGCCATACATTTCTTAATGATCAAATGCCATTTGTCCTGTAGTGTCCTTAATTAGCTATCTTTTTTTTAATACAGAAAAAGCATAAATGTTATTTATTGGGAGAATGATATGGACTCCAACAATATTCGGTCACTTTTGAACTCATTTGGAATCCCCATTCGTAGTACTGAGTTGACTTACAGCTTAGGTGTTCCCTTTGACTCCAGTACGTCTTTATAAACACACATTGCAACTCTAGCTAAAATCGTTTTTAAAAATATTGAAAAAATGAAGGTGGCTTCTAAATATCGATGGACATAATTCCTGCATTTACTTCTAGTAGGACTGAGTACTGCATAGCGTTATGCACACATGGTGACACTGTTTGCTATGCAGTAGTCAGTTAATTAAAAACGCGGCTACAAGAGTCCTTACCACAACTTCTTAACCCCCATCGTTTATTTACTACACCAGCCTCCAGTGATGCTCACCTATTTAGGATTAATAAAGTAACAGTAGGAGGCCCCCAAGGCCGTGCACTGACCTGCCTGCTTGGTCTCAGCTTTTCCATACACTGTTGTATCTCTTCTGCTGGCTGGGGTTCAAAGTCTTGTTTTATGTCCTTGTTGCTATTTGTTGAGCCATTTATGTGTGTTAATGTTACTTTTGTTAACTATCTGTTGAATTTCCTTTGTCTGTGTTGAGTGCCATGTGTTTTCTGGGTGGTCCCCCAAGAGGTGGGGCTGGTGCAAATTACCACCAGGGACTGCCCTCCACCCTATGTACCCAGAGGGTCTCCCACAGCCCCTGGCTCTTCATTTTGAATGTGTTTAGGAGTGGTGAGTTCTTGCGCTTTTTGTGTTTTTCGAATGCCTAGAAGTTTACTGGATTTTTGACCTCCTGCTCTGTTCTTCACAATATTCTTGATGTTTTCACATTTGGTCTTTTGTTTGCCTTGGATTGCATTGCTGGCAACTCTTTTTTGTGTTTTTGTGCTCTATGGAGGTTCACAGTATTACAGAGAATTTTTTGGTGAAGAATAAATATTTTTATATGTACTTGGGACACAGCTTAGGGGTTTTGGTGACAGTAATTACCTGCCTGACCAGGAGTTGGCGCTGTGTACAAATGCCTCCTCTTCTCCACCTTCTGCAGAATGGGACCCTCTCATCCCTTCCACTTGAACCCGTAACCCAGAAATCGGCCATCATGTTTCAGTTCAGCCTGAAAAGACTATTCTGCATTTGCTGCACGTTTTCTTTATTTTTGCAAACCTAATTATATGGGGTCACCAAGGTGATCCCCAACTCTTTATCTTTCTTTGTGTCCTATTTTGCAATATATAAAGATTCTGTGTTTGTCTTTATTGCTGTCCCTCTAGTGAGTATTTTTGGGACTCTTTAGTCAGAATACCCTGAGTAGAGCTGCTGACCAGCTCTCATTATTGCACCTCTTTTCTTAGTCATCTTTGTTTACAAGTTCTAAAAAAATACAAGCAAGACAATAATTATTATTAACTAATTTATAATAATAATTATTATTAATTATTAATTATTAACTCTGACTGGCCTTCCTCTGTTCTCATTGGAATTGTCACACATCATAGGGTCACCTTTGGAGCTCATCAGAGGTAAGTACTGCCACCCCGAGACACCAGGGGGCACAATCAACGACTCTTCTGCCTCTTTTTCCGCACACAGTTCAGAGAAGACACCCACTGAGGGCAGGTGAACCCACCCCTTCTGGCCAATGAGCTATTGAAGTAAGGTGGTACCAGGAGCAGGCTTCTCATTTGGGAGATGAGCCCCCCTCACTGCGGAGCTCTGACCCTGAGGCCTGACCACTCTCCAGAGCCTTTAAATTACAGCTTATGGGTACAATTTGCATGCCATCGAGCGCTTGTTAATTTGAGCCAACTTATTATTTTGAGTAAATGGGGTGGCCCGGGTGGCACCCCAACATTTCACCTTGACTCCTGTCTTACCCTCGACCAATGAAAGAATTTCTTTATGGCATTTTAGGCCATTGCTCTATTGCCATACCCATAGAAATCTGAGATGCTGGGAACCTTTGAATCCTAAGATAAATGTATTTTTCTTCTTCATAGACTGCTCATCCAAAACTTATAAAATACCACACTATAAAACTATAAAATACATACTATAAAGTAACATACTGTGACCATGTCAGACTTTGTCCAGTTATAACTGACTGTGGACCCCCTCCACCAGGTCTGCTGTATTTTTCATGTGACAAACACGATTCCATGATGGTATTCTTTGGAATGTCCTGTACAAGTGGCCCAGGAGCTCAAAGGCAGCAGAGGAGTTTAATCCTGCAGAAAGATGACGGCTCTGCCGTATCCATTACAAGTTTATTACCTGCAAAGCTCCTTTCTGCCAGTAGATGGCGCACAGAGCACAGGCTCACTTTCACTCTCCACTCAGACATGTGGGCTCACAATGGTGACACGTGCCCTGCAGTAAGATGTGCCATCTGGCCGTTGGATGGTAACAAGATGTCCATAATCAAGCTTTTAAGATTACTGAATGAAGGGGATTTTTTTTCTCAGTGCTCCTACTTACTGATTTTTTTTTTTCATAAACGGGTGGCATGCCAGTGTAGTGGTACAGCAGCTGCCTCCCAGTAAAGAGACCACAGTTCACATCCTGGGTCCTCCCTGCCTGCAGTTTGCGTGTTCTACCCTGGGCCAGCGTGGGTTTCCCGCCACAGTCCAACGACACACAGGTTTGGTGAATTGGTGACACTAAATTGACATCCAAGTGGGTTTGCCCTGCGACAGACTTCCCCCCTGTGCAGGGTTTCTTCCTGTGGTGGCTGCGATAGGCCACAGACCCCCAACCCAGGTTACAAAGTGACATGACAATGAATGAGGCACTTCCTGTGTGTCCAAAAATAACTTTGCTATATCAGGACTTCAGAAATGTTTTGGTGAGAAAAAGCCTTTGTGCCAAACTGAACTTGCTAATCTCTAGTCACTGAAATGAAAAAGCTGGAAAGCAACACATGATGGTTAATAACCTTCTAGAGTAACGGCTCCACTAGCTCATTTCGTGTGTTTCTTTGTGAAACATTAACATTCATTTGACATTTACCCCTAATCAACTTTCATTTAGGGTGGCACAGTTGGTAGCGCTGCTGCCTCATAACAGGGAGATCAGAGTTCACATCTTGGGTCTTCTCTGCATGGAGTTTGCATGTTCTCCCTGTGTCCATTCTGGGTTTCCTCCTACAGTCCACAGACATGCTGGTTAGATGTTAATTTAGCCCGTGTGTGTGTTTGCCCTGTGCTGGACTGGTGTTGCTCCTGCCTTGTGCCCTACTGTATACTTGAAGGCATGGACTCCAGTTTCCCTGCTCATGATAAGGAGTAACGGAAATGGATGGGCGACAACGTCCGTCTGTACACCCCGTGTTCTTGTTGAAGAATACACAGTCGTGTGGAGATTCACGGCCAGCCGAGTTGATGCCACTTGTATTTACAGCCAATGTTTCCTTTGCTATTTTTTTTTTTACTGGTGAGTGGGTATGAATAATGGACGAGCTGCTACTTTCCTTTTTCAACCATTTCTTAAATCTCTTCAATCACTGCATGAGCTTCTCCTGTGAAGTATCGATCAACCCCTGCAAAGCACCAACAAACGAACAACAAGCTTTCCCTTGATGTAATGAAGCACCGCAAACATATGCACGACAATCATGGAGGGGCGTCCCACATGAAACACTGACTGGTTCCTGAAAAGTACCAAAATGGTAGAAACTGCTGTGAAATTGTTGTGGATTTTAGGATACACATCCACTCATCCTACACCCCAGTTATAAATGGCGTCACCATCTACAGAGTGGAACGATTTACATTTTTTGCCACTCCCGTTGCTCACACTCTGGGAAGAAAACACAACTCTTATTAAAAACTCAACAACTCGTGTTTTTCTAAACTAAATGAATGAGTTTAGCTCTCTAACTAATTTGACCCAATCAGTGCCAGTCCAGTGTTATAGTCCAATCATCAAGAGGAAACACATGAACGACGTGCCGTTCCACCGTGGAGTATTGGGAGCTCAGCTGCGCAGAACTTGCAAGCGGCTTCACAGGAGAGGACGTGAGCGGCATGATAACAGCTGAGCAGCACTTCACACGTACTGTGTGGCACCCTGCCAAGGCTAGAAGGTCAGTTTGGGCTCCACCAGTTAAAGCAAGCATACCAGTGACTGGCACCTGACCCTCGACTGCAAAGACGTGTACACTTTGTGACTGACATGCGGCAGCTGGAGTTACAAGTCGGCGAAAGACACCATTTTGTTAAAGCAACTGATGGGATCCTTCATCATGATGAACACTCCAATCATGTCTCCTGTTAATCTTTGATTACTTAATCTGGACATTTTGAACTCAATTTCCACTCCGAGCTTAGATGCCATATCCCTAGAATCCCTAGCTCCTCATTTCTGGACATCCTAAAGCATTCTTGTATCTTTTATCTTTTTATTACACAGACAAAACTGCACCTGAAATGCTTGGTAAGGTCACACTGTTGTGTTTCATAGGTTAAGCAAAACCTCCCATAATTTCTACTCCACACATTAGGGGTGCAATATGACGTCCTGTTGGCCTTCTCAATGGTCTCTGTGGGGATGCGGGTAGTGAGCAGCTCAGCAGGACTAGACCTACACAAGTTTCAGACCCCCACTGGGTATTCATTTTCGCCGTCTGTGGTTGGACTGCAGGAGAGGCCTGACTGAACACTTTCTGAGATGCGTTCAGACCAGCCTGTGCTTAAGCAGATGAGCCTACAGTCACATTTGTATCTTAAATCTGTTTGTGCCCTCCAAGAGAAACAGTGACTAAAAACAATTACACTACAACACTTTACTAAAGAACTAAAAATATATGTTGCAAGGTTGAAGGGGACCCTTACAAGCTAGCGCTAAGGCAGGAATGGCCGAATGCCAACACAAGAACAAGCTGGAGCAGCAGTTTACTAACAAGGTATGTCAATGTTTTCTACAGATGGTTCAAGTTTACCAGGCCCTTAGGCCTTTACAAGCACATGAACAAGTTCTAGTGCCAGTTTGAGGGGTGGCGCTCCTCCACACAGCCCCACTCCAGCTGCCTTGTCTTTCTTTCATTCAATTCTTCTTCATCTTTCATCTCAATGATTTGCTCCCACCGAGCAGCAGTCCCAGACAACAATAACCCAGTGTGCACCTGTGTTTAAAGACATTGTAACCTGTGGTTTGCTCAATACAGAATTCCTGACTGTTCCAAAGTATCCCCAGTCATCCCAGATCCATGAACGTAAAAACATTTCCTGTCTTAATGATTCCAGACCTCAATATTTATGAAACCGTTTAAACGTCGGATAGTCCAGCATCAGATTCTCACCTCGGCCCTTTCGGTTTGTATCAGTAGATTGAAGGGTTGAAGGTGCAGCCAGCATGGCTTTCCACTAAATCGTACAGAATGTTGGCTTTTCAGGTGTTTATGTTAGGATTTTCTTTGTCGAGTGTAGTTCAGCATTTAGCTTCATCAGATCAGAGCTTCTCCATAGCAAACCCTTGATAGGAATCCAGACGGTGGCTCTGGATCTCTGGCTTTCTATGGAGCAATAAGGCTAAGTAGACAGATTCCTTAATGCTGAACATGGCATCGCCCATGACTGGCCTAATCACAGGTCAGGGGGTCAGGGTGAGGTCCAGTATTGGATGGAGGTAGATTAGCTAAGCAGTTGGTGTGCCATCAACCATCTGGACCTGAATATAACAAAACTGGTACCGATAGTGGTGGATTTCAGGACACACATTCCGTTATTCTACCCCCACAGTTGTATACGGTGTCGCCATCAGAAGCGTGCAGCAATTTAAATTTCTTGTCCCTGCTATCACTCACACTCTGAGCTGGGATGATAACACCTCATGTTTTTCCACATCAAATTAAACAGTTGATTCTCTCCCAATCAGTGCTGGTCTGGTTTTACAGAACACACACTCACACACCTGAGTGACCATCAAGCACACAAGTATCTCAAGTTGATTAACCGGTCGGAGACAACGAGTTCAGCGTAGAGGCGAAGGATCCACCTGCAGGGAGGTCATCAGTGGAGTCCCTGAGAGGTCCGTCCTGGGACCCTCGTTATGTTTTCTGATTTACATTAATAACGCTGGTCAACAGGCATTTTGCTACTGGGATCCTTTCACCGGGTGGCACGGTGGCGCAGTGGTAGCACTGCTGCCTCACAGTTAGGAAACCCGGGTTTGCCTCCCGGGTCTTCCCTACGTGGAGTTTGCATGTTCTCCCCGTGTCTGCGTGGGTTTCCTCCCACAGTCCAAACGACATGCAGGTTAGGTGGATTGGCGATTCTAAATTGTCCCTGGTGTGTGTGTGTGTGAGTGTCCTGTGGTGGGTTGGCACCCTGCCCAGGACTGGTTCCTGTGTTGGCTGGGATTGGCTCCAGCAGACCCCCGTGACCCTGTGTTTGGATTCAACGGGTTGGAAAATGGATGGATGGATTCTTTCACATGTACTTTAACAAATTTCACTTGCTGACTCCAAATCTGAAAGCCGTTTTCATTTAGTTACGAAGTTCCAGGTCCTGGACAACTAGGGTGACTGGACAGTAAAGGTGATGTGTTTCAGCATTTAAGAAATAAGAAAAGTGAAGCCAAAATGAAGGAAGGTGTTTTTGTTGGCCCTGAACTCCGTGAACTGATGCTTGACGAGGAGTTCAAAAGGAAACTGAGGCCCACTGAATCAGCAGCCTCAATCGTGCAGGATGTCCAGAATTTTCCTTACAGTCACAGAGTAGAGAATTATACTGAGCTTGTGGAGAACCTGCTGAAAGTATATTAGCTTATGCGAGTCAGAATTATTTACATTCTCATCTCGACTTTTTCCACCAAATCTAAGAGATGTCAGAGATGAGGATGGGGAAAGATGGAGGACCTCCCTGTTGGTTCATGCAAAGAGAGACAGATGTGCAGTACAAGCGCAAAAGTGAGGGCCTCAGACAACTTTGAGCACACTGACCTCACTTTTATATTGAGGTAAATTGACATAAACATGTTTTAAAGTGTCTCTGGTATCGTCTCCTGGTTTGTTTTCAGAATAAACACATTCAAACAATTTTGGTGGTACAAAGAGAGTCCAAACTCCAGATATCGTGTTGATATATGATACTGATATTCAAAAGTGTCAAAGCGGCAATGATGTGTATCTCAGAAATCTGATGTGCCAGCTTAATTCCGATCTCATATATGAAATCAGGGTGAAAAACTTCATAGCGAGCTGCTGAAGTTCCCAATAGCAAACAAAAAATATTTTTTGTAGACCAGAGTAACATGAATTCCAGCATAGAAATTCACAGATAGCACTAAAATTGAAGGAGTGGCGGGCACTGAGGAGGCAACAAAAAAAAAATTCAAAAACACTCAGACAACCCGGAAAATGGAGTATAATGTGAAGAAGTGCAAAGTGCTCCCTGTGTGTAAAAGGAACATCAACTATTAATACAAGATGGGAAGTTACTGGAAGAGACCTCTAATAAAGGATTTAGGGGTTTATGTTGACGCATTTTCATCATCTAAGCGATGTGCAGTAATGATTAAAATGGCAGGTATCATGGTAAGTGGGTGTTGTGCCGTGTTAGGCATTATGAATGTAGTGAGAAGTCAAGCAACTAGTTTACAACAAAGTAGGTCTTCCTGAGCAGCAGCGACTCTACTCTGAGGTTCTCACCCTGTCATAGAGCATCAGCCCGGGGAAGAATTCTCATTTGTGCTGCTAGCACTTGTGATCTCATTCTTTTGGTCATTTCTCACAGCTCATGAACATAGGGGAGGAATAAAATAAGACTGACTGGAAAGCTGAGACTTTTGTCTTTAGATTCAACTCCTGGTAGAGCTCCAGCAGAACAGCTGGCGATGCTCCAATCTGCTCCTCACGTTACCTTCTACCATCACTTGTGAACAAGAAGCCCACATACTTGAACTGCTCTGCTAACTGCAGTTGTTCCCCCTCACCTAGAGAGAGCAATCCACTCTTTCATGAGAGAGAACCGTGACCTCACACTTGGAGGTGCCAATCCTCATCCTCATTCACACCTAGCAGTGCATCACTCAAGTGATTTTTGAAGGTCACAGTCAGATGAGCAACAGAAATCAAAGATGCCACCTCTAGCCTCCCCACATTCTCATCTGCTCCTTGATGTCCTGTCCATGAAAACCACAAACAGGAGTGGTGACAAGACGAACACTCACAGTAAATGAATTTGATTTAAAGTCATTCCTAATGCTGGAAGGGAGAAGGTAAACCAATGTTTTCCTCCCAACAGACTGACTGAGATATGACTGAGAGACACCTCCAGAGGCATTTTTGGGACTATGTGCTTTGAGACTCCTACTTCATGACATGAACACCCTGAGTAGAGCTGCTGACCAGCTCTTTTCTTAGCCACCTTTGTTTTCAAATTCTCGAAACATACCAGCAGGACATTACTGATTAACTGTGACTGACCTTCCTCTATTCTCATTGGAATTGTCACACATGCGCATCAAAGGGTCACTGGTCATGGAGGACAGGCCGGGGTATAATGGATAGTCTCAGCTTTTTGTTCTCTGTCACCACCTAACACTGGAGGCCTCGCTTAGCATGTTAGTGGCCTTTGCATTTTTCTAATATTTATTATTTTCCCAGTGTGCATGTCAAGCTCCTGTCCTTCCTTGACATTTTCTCATTTGCTTCACTTGAAACACACATGAAGTTCTAACTCTAAAATCCCATTCAGAGAACGTGATTAAGAATATTTAAGTATATGTTTTTCTTTTTTAACAGAAAATACCTCCTATTATCATAAAACAGCAACACATATAACATGTTACTCAGGTGTGAATTGCTACTTCTCACCATCTCACCACTGGTTTGAACTTCACTTTTTACCTCAAAAAATGTTCTGCTGCCATTGTCACCTAACATTACCAGTGTGCCTCTTAAGTGTGAACCACTGAAACTAGATGACAATCACTCAAAGTGCTTCGGTATCAGTGATGAGGAAAATAACAGACAAATCTGCCAGCGCCCCAGTAACGTCAGCTTGGTAAACAACTTATATAAGCTCACCTGAAATGACATCAACACGTTTTTCACCCAATTGAGAGCATGGCGTACAGAGCTAGCATTAATGTGGATAATAATTCATTACATTTATATAGTGCTTTTCTCAGTACTCAAAGCGCTATCCACACAGGGAGGAACCGGGAAGCGAACCCACAATCTTCCACAGTCTCCTTACTGCAAAGCAGCAGCACTACCACTGCACTACCTGTGAGGACCTGTGAGGATGTGACAAAAGGAGAAGACGTGAGATGACGCAGAGTGAAAGGAACAAACTGAGGGAGAAGAGCGCATATTCCTGGACAGGAGTCTCTTCACAGCGTTTTCACAGACACAGCAGACCCAGCAATGTACGCGACTGTGGACGTTAGCAGTTAGCAGCAGAAAATGGAGAGACACATCCAAAAGTGTACCTTACCTGAAGTCAGAAGGGCTAATGCATCATGGAACTTGACTAGATCGTATCTGCGGCTATTTAGAAACTCAATTCTATGATGTGAGTAGGCACCTGCCACCAAAATATAGCATTTGTATTTGTGTAATGGATCTGGCGCCACAAAAATAACAAAATGGTGAGACCTCCAAAAAGCCCACAAAACAAAATAAGGAGCTTTAAGCCCAACTACAGTAGGTCTCAAACAGGAAATAAGCCTTAAAAAGTCTCTTGAAAATGTCTCACGGGGACCTCCAATCCCATGAGCCTTTATAGCATTTAACAGGTGGCCCCACCACGTGGGGAACCATCTCCAAAATACATGGAACAGAAAGGACTTTAAAGAAATGGTACATAAATATTTTAAACAAACCAAAAGCAGTAATACCCTAAACATATTGGGTCCGTGTCATGATGATCCCGTGCTGGTCGGGTCTTAGTCCGTATTTATGGTAACGAGACTAACTCTGGGGATTAGCGCCATGTACACAGAACTGTGAATTAGCAGCGGGACAAGACTAAGGAGTCAGAGATGGAGAAAGACGTTGCATAGTACTAACTTAGACAACCTCATGAGGAGTTTTAACAGACTAGGGATAGCAGGTAATGATGCAAAATAAATTCCCCACACAAAAAAAAGCACAAATACGGCATTAAAAAGTATGGAAACCATATTCTACATTTTTATTTGGACTGAATTATAGCGTAATACTGAATCAAATATATCTAACTCAATGCCACTGAAAAAGACAAGCGAAAAAGGAATGTCAATTATAAACACAAGATGGGAGACACCGAGCTACAGAAAGCAACCTTTGAAAAGGACTAAAGTGTTTACACTTCTAAATGCTTTGAAATCAGTTCAGTTTTATTTTTCTGGGGTCTCCTGACTCACCAGGGTGGCACGGTGGCACAGTGGGTAGCGCTGCTGCCTCGCAGTTAGGAGACCCGTCTGGGTTCTCTTCCCGGGTCCTCCCTGCGTGGAGTTTGCATGTTCTCCCCGTGTCTGCGTGGCTTTCCTCCCACAGTCCAAAGACATGCAGGTTAGGTGCGTTGGTGGTCCTAAATTCCCTAGTGTGTGCCTTGTGGTGGGCTGGTGCCCTGCCTGGGGTGTGTTGGCTGGGATTGGCTCCAGCAGACCCCCATGACCCTGTAGTTAGGATATAGCAGGTTGGATAATGGATGGATATGGACTCACCAATACACTCTCTGACTCGTCTGCATGTCTAGTTATGTAAGACTTTGGGGTTCCCCCTATTTTTGACATGGTAAACCCTTATTTGTGCAGGAAATGACACCCTTATGATATGGAAGTAAAGAAATTCTGTCTTCAGCATAATGGATCAGAAGACCCCTGGGGTTCACCTGCTAATGGGATGCGAGGGGTCAAAGTTACTCCTTTTCACAAACCTTCGAAAAAGTAGGGACCCATAATACGGCGGTGTGGAGTGGAATTTTATGCTATTTCAATGTTGCCGATCACGAATTGGGTGATATTTTTGATATTTGATTCTTTACTGGTGGTCCAAGCCCTCTAAAAGCCACTCCCAGAATGTAAAAAGTGACAAATGTCAAACATACACACGTGGGGGTGTTGTCTTAGAATATTTCAAGGTCATTCGTAACAAATATGAGGTTGTTTTTGACATCTTGCTAGCTAACTTTAGATCTTTGTCAGAGAGTGAAAAATGACTAACTTTATTGCAGTCGTCAATATTTGAACCTTAAGCATTTAAATTCAAGTACACTTTTTAATATTTCAATTATTTGACTCCACTGTTCTAATTTTTATGTACTGTACTTCGTGAAGTAAAGCATTACACTTCTTATTAAGACCCCAAATTCGAGTGGCTGACGCTAATTCAGACTTTTTAAAACTGTTTGTAAGCTGTAAATCAAGACAGAACTGTGTGGGCGATGTCTGCCATTAACTCTTTAACTCTTTCCACAATAGACATTACACCCTTTTGACTAAGACGTGTTGAATCCCTGTCTAGCTAGTGTGCTGACTAAAACCTGCGCCCACCAGAATACCTACATAAAACACTCAACTCGTCACCTCCTGTGGCTTTCTTGCCACAAATTCTGGAGTCTTATTTGCCACACACTACCCTATCATCTCCACACTCACCACTATTAAAGTTCAAAAGGGCCACATTTACAAAACTAACAAACACACACAAAAATAGGCCTGAAATGTGCATTAGCAACTCTCCAAGCAAAAATGGAGGAAACTTTATTGCAGCTGGGGACTCAGCATCGAAGACAACAGAAGGGTGGCTAACTAACTATCTAATGTGGCAGGCGGCTGGGGGGTATGCCCAGCCGGGACGCTGAGAAGGACCGAGAGAGGGACTATGCCTCCCCCGGAACACAAGAGGGCAGTTGTCCTGGTTTGTGTGGGGGCCATGGGAATTGAGCATGGAAGTTCAACCCTATAGGGGACCGTGGCCACCGCCAGGGGGTGCCCAGACGACTGAAGAGCCCTGGATGTCAGCATTTCTGCCACACCCGGAAGTGCCGGCAGAAGTATTACCAGGGACAACTGGAGTGCTTCCGGTTGATCATGTGGCACTTCCGCCACACCAGGAAGTGCCACAGGAAGCTCATCAGGAGGCACCTGAAGCTCGTACTGGTGTGGTAAAAGGGGCAGCCTCCCGCTAATCATTAGCCGGAGTCGGGAGGAAATGAACGAAGCTCAGAGGAGAAGAGTGGAGGCGGTGAAGGAAAGCTGGACATTGGAGAGGCCCAGACTGAGGGTGATTGGTGGAAAGACACTGGGATGTGTGTGGGACTATATCTATCGTACATAGTGTAAATGAACGCGTGTGTGTGATTGAACCACCGGCGTCTGCCTGTCTGTGCCAGGGCTGGTCTTCCATACTAACTAACTAACTAACTATTTCAGGTATGGTGAGGCTGCTGGAGCTCATTGCCTTCACAACAGATTGCCATTCAATATGACTTAATATTCAACATTATTTTGTACTTGTTGGTGACAATGGCACTTGGGCCACCAAGTTTCTGCTTCAGAGATGTCTGTCTCACAGTCTTCAAAAGCTTCACAGGCTTTCTGCCAGTCTTCTCTTGTTGTAATTGTCTCACTTTCAATGTAAATCTGTTCATTCTGTGCTGTATGTATGAAGTTGTTTAGTATGCTCCATGGTTATTTCAAGGTGACGGCCATTCATGTGTGCGAGTTTATTAGAAAGTTGTGATTTATAAAGGGTAAATTGGACATATTGAGAATGGGCATACAGCAGGTTTTATACATCAGATGTTTGTTTGGCATATGCAGGTTGCATACGTAGTTTCACACGTGAGACTCACCTACGGCGTTCAGTCAAGAGGGGACCCCAAGGCTAACAGTGCTGTCCCTTTTCTCCTCTGCAATTTCAAGAAGTCACCTAGTGACAGCCCCTAAGCCCCGCCTCCGATCAACACACCTCTTCCAGTCGGGACGTCATAAATTCAGGTCTGAGGGATCTGACGATTCTGCACGATGGAGCCCCCCAGACCCTGACCTGCTCAAGAGAGCTGAACACTTTAAAAAGCCTCATCGGCCATGAAGGCATCTGTTACACAGTAAACGAGGTGGCCTGGTTGGCACCCCAACTCCTCTCCCTCACTTGCACATCACAGTGTACTTTCACATTCAAATCCACTCCCCCTCAAGTCTTTAGCAGATCCCAGCTCCTTAAGAATTAATCCATGGTCAAGGGTTGGTGAGGACCAGAAGCACCAGGCCCACCTAATTCTTCATGTTGTCCTTGAAACCTTCAAGCTGACATTAGCGTTAAAGAGCCAGAACAGCATGGCCACCCGTTACCTGTTGTAGTGTCTAATAATGTCTGTAGTTCAGGCCCTGGACAGTCACCCTTTAAATGTTTTTGTCACCTGTTTCCATTTTGCCAGGTCATTTTACTTCATCGTTTACTAAATGAGAACCTCCTGTAGTCCTACACTGCTAAGGATGAGTGGCTGTCTGCCTGTGTTGAAGTCGATCAAGCAATCCATTCATCCACTAAGGAAATAATAGAAATGTGTGAGTGATGGATCATGGATCCAATCCCATCTTCTGATGTGTCAGGAAAACTTGGAATAGTCACCTAGTAGGATGATGGAGGGAAAAGGCAACTGTAGAATCATCTTACCTTCTTCAGACAATGGTGGCTTGTCATTCCCATCCATGCGTGTTGTTCTTACTACAAACAACAAAAGAAAAAGAGAAAAGTGAAACAATCTGTGAGAAAATCTTCCTTCTTTCATTCTACAGTGCAATGAAAATGCCTTTGAAGGCGTTCTGACTGGCCGCGTTATCACAGATTTCTGTAAAGGATTTAGTTGGAGCTTTTTGTGGATAAAATATGTCTGGGAGAACAAATTACACCGGAGTTTGCTGCTTCTTTTATTTGTTTAACGTGCAAGTCTCAAATATGAAATAAATGGCTGCCCGTCAGCCAGTCTGACCCCATTCAAGCTGTAATCAGCAGTATATGTTAGGGCAGACCTTGTACCCCAGGGCGGCCGCACGATCAGAATACCTCTAGAGTAATAGCGGTACTTTATAGAAATCTTTTGGGGTTACGTGACCAACACTCGTCCCGTCTGGCCCACTCACCACACGACTCAGATCAGCAAACGATGAAAAGCATTAAAGGAATGAAAAGAAAGAAAGAAAAAAAAGTAGTTTTACATTTTAACAGACAGTTTAAACAGAACTCCGCAAACAATGAGTACATAACGGGAATAAAGACAAAAATTCAGAAATTAGGGTGCGAGATGCTATCGCTAAAGATGACGCGATTCCCCCAAATTATCACAGTCTGGTTTACAGTCTTTAAAGTTCAAGAAGACGATGAAATGCTGGAAGCACAACGGAGTTCGCAGGCAGCCGATGCCAGCAGCATAAACGTTCTGTCCTACCAGTCCACAGGTTGGTCACTCCAGTGAAACCACAAAAGAGTTTGTCTTCAGAGACGCATCTCCCTTGCAACCCTGGGAAAAAGAAGCCTTTTCCCAGCAGGAGGCTTGCAAGTGGATTCTCGCTGCTAACACGCTGTTGCTCCTCGCTTTACTGATCGATGTCTTCCTCTATCTCCCTTCCTTTCCGAGTTAAATCATCTTCAACCCAACCGTTGTGTCTTCTTAATGGCACAGTTTCCCATTTTCAGGCAAACCCTCAGCAGCTCATTTCCTAAGGTACACCTTAAGGAGACACAAAGTAACAAAGGGACAATTGGACATGTGGCACCTGCTACAACCTGCCCAGTGCAAATCGAACACTGGCCCTTTAATGGACAGACTGGGGTTCCAGATGAGATGTACTTCCTTCCGTTACCTAACATACAGTAATGAATGGTATTGAAGGATAGCACAACAGGACTGGCCTTCCAGCAGCCATGGTTGGGAATCACATGTCCAGCTGGGATGCCATTCTGCAGGATGGACAAAATGGATGGAACATCACGACCGGCGTAAGTAATGGAGTTGTTCACAGTCGGGAGACCACATATATGGGATAATGGGTGACTGCGTCCCACACAGAGGTCGTTCATTCATACACTGGGTGGCAGCATCCCTTATGGTGAACCCCGGTATGGACACCTTCAAGGCAGTGTTGGAGTTATGGTCTCATAAGACTGCCCTGTTAGGTTCCAGGAGGGGGCACCAAGGGGCACTGTTGGGATCTGAAGTCTCGAGTTCTGCCTGACCAGGAAGTGTTTTTCTGAGATGAGCATTTGAAGTACTTTTGGGTTGGAGCTTTAAAGGAAGCCCTCCATTATATGTGAGTGTGGACAAAGCTCTCCAGGATTCAGGGAAGGAGAGGAAGAGAAGAAGCGTGCATTGTATTGTGCTTGAGCATTTGTCAAAGGGATACCTGAGTAAGGTATTTTATTGTATTAAACCCTACATTTGAACTCAGAACTTGTGCCTGTATTGTTGTTGTCTGAGGTTTAGGGTGTTGCAACAAGAAAGGAGTGTGTAAATCCTGCCAAAAGATATTCCCAAAACCCCTTGGGAAACTTCATCTCAGTCAAGAATTGATCACAGAGTCCTTAATTGCTTGGGGATTTCATTAAATCACAGCAAGAGCTTTAATTATCTCAGTGGAAACCACAAAACAGTAGACATTCCAGGGTGTGTCCTTCCTGCCCAAATTTCCGACAGCAAAGGTTACAACACGTCACGTCAGCTAAAGTCATAAAGTGACCCTCAGAAAGGCCTTCTGCAAAGAGTTAGTTGGACTGTTTTAAAGTTTTATCATCATTGGTATAAATATATCTACTTGTTTTAAATTCCAGCAGCAAGTATTGTCACCTAGAGGGTAAAAGGTGTATCCAAGTGTGTGTCTGCTTCTTCACAGTCTCATCCGCTGTGCATTTTACTCTTTTGTTATTCAATCCTTGAAGCTCTAGTGGTGACTGTCCTCACACAGCAGACCCCAGCTGGATTCCTTTTGTTAGTCACAGACAGACGCCGATACCAGACCGTGAATGAAAGAGTCGGTACAAGTTATGACACGTGTTGTACTTGAGATGTTCATTTTCCTCAGGCTCCTTATTAAATGGCTGACATTTTTGTAGGTGCATTTCCTGTTTTCATTAGAGTTCAATCTGTCATCCAGTGCTGTTCAATGGTACTTAAAGCTGCTGACTTTCTCAACGTGTTCTCCATTCAGGACCAGTGGTTGCACCAGTTCTTCTGAACATCAAAGCTGAGCTCTTCTGTGTTCCTCACATTTAGCTGGAAGTTCTGCTTCTGGCACCACCGCTTCATCCTCTTGCCCTCTTCTTTCAAATGTGCCACATCATTTCAGGTGTCAATCAAAGCTGTATCATGCGACAGCTCAGCAGTTTCTGTCAGATCCTGTCAGGCTCTTAGCATAGATAGAGTATGGGGGCGATCACTGTGTCTTGTCGAGGTCCTATTGATATATGACGAACTTTAGAAAGATAATTGTCAACCTTAACAAACTGCTCCCCGTTAAGGAGAAAGTCCACAATTCATAGGGCGAGTTAGCCCTATGCTCTTGTAATCCACTACAGAGGATGTCGTTCTCTGTGCAGTTAAATGATGAAGTAAAGTTCATAAACAAAGGGGTTTGAGTAGATATAGGGAGTCGAAGGTAGATGTAAACTAAGTTCAGAGTGTGGTGACTAGAGTTGATTGGTGAAATTCACATTTTACACAAGGAATATGCTGTATTCGCCATTGACCTTGTTCGACAAAAACTATCCTGGAAATACGCCTTGCATTAGACAAACTTTTTTTTTTCCCAGCGCCTCTTGATGCTTTGCAATGCCAGAGTGACATCAAAGAGATGTGCAGAACTTTCACACATCTGCACTATAAGATCACTGCCTGGACTGCTTGGTACATGAATGATGTCACTGCCCGATCCAGTCTTTGTGCCCTGACCCTGCATGCGTTTATACAAAAAAAAAACCAAATAATAACTTGCAGTAATTTAATGTAAGGGAGATTCACTCGAAAGAGGCCCCAAATATTCTGTTGTAACTCCCGTTAAGATGACGCAATCTGAAACAAAAAAATACGCTCTAAACCTTAATGTATGCATAATGGATTGCATTACATGCGATGCTGGAAGAGATTTCCATTTTTCTGCAAGACACATTTCAACGCCGTGCTCCATGTTCCTGAACATATCACCAAACATCTCGGGGGAAATAGCAGCAATTTCACGTTGGATATATTCCTTCAAATCTTCCTCAGTGCGAGGCTTGTTCCGATAAACTTTTCCATAGAGCATATCCCAAAGGAAGAAATCTGGTGGTGTCAGATCCTGCGACCGTGGTGGCCAAGGCCCCTTTGAAATGACCCTGTTGCCGAAGAACAACTCAATTTCTGACATGCTCCTTGCCATTGTGTGGCACATTGCTCCATCTTGCAGGAAGTAACCTTCTGTTAACTCACGATCATCCGGTTGATTCTGACATCGTTTAAATGACCCAATAGGTTCGCACCATGAAGACACTCTGCTCAATACTGTACACCACCATCCTGATGAGAAGTCGAGTGACTCAGTGAAGGGGTACAGTCGGTATACAAACGGAGGTTAAATGTCCGGAGCCTACCTCATCGGTCTGATGCAGGGGCATCCCGACTTGTTCGAAGTTCCATATACTGAGGAGCACTTTTCACGTTGTTTCGTTCAGATTGCTCCATCCTAGCGAGAGTTATTACAGAATATTCAGGGCCTTTTTCAAGTGAATCTCCCTGTATTAGCTATCGATAAAAAGAATATTATGAGTAATGCCACTGGACATACAGTGTAAGGCTGCTGCAGCTAAAGTCATGTGTAGTTACGTGTCAGATGTTCCATGTCTGGTGCTCTTTACATTTCAAGAAGGCATGTGACGATCAAGAAGATAATACAGACATGTTGTTAACTCTCCTATATTTACTAACGATCTGGGTAAAGACTGAGATACCGTGCCTTCAGAGAGTATTTAGACCCTTTCACTTTTTTCAAATTTTGTTGTTATAACTTTATGTTAAAATCATCTCAATTCATTTTCACCACATCAACCAAAATTCAATACCCCACAATACAAAATGGAAACAAAATTGCTTAGCAATAATAAACCAAACTATCACTATTGATACAAGTACTCAGACCCATCCATCCATCCACTATCCTAATTACAGGGTCACGGGGGTCTGCTGGAGCCAATCCCAGCCAACACAGGGGGCAAGGCAGGAACAAATCCCTGGCAGGGCGCCAGCCTACCACAGGGCACACACCCACAGCACACACTAGGGACAATTTAGGATCACCAATGCACCTAACCTGCATGTCTTTGGACTGTGGGAGGAAACCCACGCAGACACGGGCAGAACATGCAGACTCCACACAGGGAGGACCCAGGAAGCGAACCCGGGTATCCTAACTGCCAGACAGCAGCGCTAGCACTGCACCACCATGCCACCCCCTACTCAGACCCTTTACTTGGTATTTTGAAAGGCTTTCCACACCAGGATTTGCAGATTTTTCTGGCATTCTTGTCTGTCTGTCAGGCTGGATGGAGACAGTCAGTGGACAGCTATTCTCAGGTTTCTCCAGAAATGTTTGATTGAGTTCAAGCTCAAGTGCTGGCTTGACCACTCAAGAATATTGAGAGAGTTGACCTGGAGACACTTCTGTGTTGTCCTCACTTTGAGCTTAGGGTTGTTGTCCTGTGGAAAGTTCATATCAAGGCCCCGGTCTGAGGTTCAGAGCACTCTGCAGCAAGTTGTCATTAAAGATATCTCTGTACTTTGCTCCATTCATCTTTCCTTCAACCCTGTCTAGTCATCCAGTCCCCATCACTGTTGGAATGGTATATTGCACAGGTGATGAGTGGTGCCTGGTTTCCTTCAGACATGGCACTTAGAATTGAGCCCAAACAGTTCAATCTTGTTTTCCACAAACCAGAGGAGCTTCTCACAGACTAAAAGTCTGCCATAAAGCCTGGAATCATAAAGTTGTCCTTACGATGCTTCTCCCATCTCCACTTACCAAGATCCTTCTCCCCATACCGCTCAGTCTGAATGGGCAGACAGCTTTAGGAAGAGTTGTGGTTGTTCCAAACTTTTTCTGTTTAAGAATTATGGAAGCTATAATGTCCATTTTTGTTGTAGCCTTCATTTCCCAGATCTGTGCCACAACACAATCCTGTCTGTAAACCTTGAAGGCAATTCCTTCAACCTCATGGCTTGGTTGTTGCTCACCTGTAGGACCTTCTACAGAGAGGTGCCTGCCTTTCCTAATCATGTCCAACAAAGTCAACTGAGCTTCCAAAAAAGGTTTAGAAACATCTCAGTGATGATTCACTGACTTCTCCATTTCTACCTGAAAGTTAAAGTCAAAAGAGAGCCTGCTCTTTTGCAATCCCTCATTGTTCCAAGACCAGTCCAAACTGTCATTAATATGGACCCCTGATGTAGAGGTGCTTTGGTGGGGTGAAAGTCAATAAGCAGATCCTTGGTTTTGCTGTCATCTCCACGTGACTCGCACATCATTTGCTAGTCTGCCATTTAGAAGCAGTCAATCAGAGCCATTTCAGCCTCCAGGCTCCACTGTCCTCACTGTTCTGGTGGTAGCAGGTTGCGTCTAATAACAGGCTTATAGCTGGGAAGAAGATGAATACAGTTGTGGCCAGATCATCCTGAAGGTTCCAGGAGATTACACTTAAAGGCTTTTTTAACATTTGAATACTGCTGGTCCAGCTTGGTATTTCCTTGAGTGGAACCTGTCATGAGATGATAGAAATTTGACATCATTTTTTCTAAGGTACCTTGGCAATGACATTCATGTCTCTGGTGACTCTTCCTGTGAAGTCAGTAGACGGTCTGGGAGAGCATGGGGGTGTCATGAGGTCACTGGAAAGGGGTGTGTGGTGCTCCTGATATCTATGCAAAAGGACGAAGGTCCAGTCTTTAGAGTCCTTGTGCTTCCTGTTTGTGAGACATGGATGCCATCCAGTGACCTGAGACGAAGACTGATAGATAGATAGATAGATAGATAGATAGATAGATAGATAGATAGATAGATAGATAGATAGATAGATAGATAGATACTTTATTAATCCTGGGCTCCTTTGGTACTTTGGTGTCTCTCCAGGAAATCCTTGGGTACTGTTGGTTTGACTTCATGTTGCTCATGGAGTCCCGAATGAGGCACATGATCTGCATTGTGAGGGAGCGTCAGTCACAGCACTACAGTCATATGGCGCGTTTTCCCGAGGGTGACCTGGCTCATAAGATCCTCATTGCTGGACCAGGCCAAAGGGTTGCCCACATAACACCTGGCTGCGGGAGATAGAGGGTCATTACAGGAGGGTGGGACTGGACTGCATGTCTGCCTGGGGGGTTACCAACCGGGAATCCCGAGTTGTTTCATTGCGTGGTGGGTGCGGTAACGTGTCGTACCAGTGCAGGCTCCCCAACTTGACTTGACTTGACTTGTTCCAAGGTCACACATATTAGAAGTGCAGGGCCGGAGTGAGTCTTCAGTAAAGGGTTGGTGACAGAATGAATCATTTCCATTGCTGGGCCCCCATTTGCGGAGGGAGGAATATAAACATTGATAAGGACGATGTCATTTATCTCATTGGGCAAATGAGGTGGACAAATTCCAACAGACAGAATTTCAATGTCTCAATTACAAGCTGTACTTTTTAGCTGTGCTCTTTTACACCATTGCTCATTCTCGTAGATGTCCAGTCCCCTTCTGTCTTTTTTCCACACCTCACTGTGACTCTGTCTGCTCAAATAAGATGAAATCCACCCATCGATATTGCAGTGTCAGGTATATCAGGTCTCCATAAAGCGCAACACGTACTTGTATGCATTGTGACCTGCTACAAGTGCAGACAGTTCGTCCATCTTATTAGATGGCGATCAAACATTTCTCATTACAGCAGAGGTGACAGATCAGTTCTAAAACCTTTTCACTTTGCTTGTACTCCCCTCCATTTGAGGACAAACAGCTCCTGTGGTAAAGTGTAAGTGAGCCGCTTGGGCGCTCACGATCGCAGTGCAAGTAGCCGATTACCAGAGGATCTCATACACCTCGCTTTTCACTGTTTCAGGTGTTGCAGACATAAGGCAGCCTTTGGGTCCTCTTTGCGACTCCATCCAGGGTCGCAGCCTATTTAAAGGGGGCCATCAAGACAAGCCGGCGCCCGAGTTTGAGAGCTTTGACATTTGTCGGTAAATTGAAGAGCCAATTAAAATCCATTTATCCAATTTCTAGTGGCCGGTATTAGTGACAAGCCTGGTCAAGTCTAATTTTAAATAAGACTACGACTATTTAAAATTAGACTAGTAACTGGTAAATAAGTTTCAAAAATAACAAGCGGTGAGAAATATGACACTTCTGTAAATAGTAACTGCCTGCATAGCGCCCAGAAGTGCTGACTTCCTTCACATGTTTTACAACTCTGTGGTCTCCAGTGCGGCTTTCTACGCTGGGGTGTGCCGGGCCGGTAACATCACTTCAAGAAGTGCCCACCAAACCAGCAAACTGCTGAAGAGTCAGGCTCAGTTATGGGACACACTCTTGACCTCGAAGAGAGAGAGAATGAAGACACAGCTATCTGTCTTATAGGATGACATCCATCTTTGGTGACCGACATGCTCCGCTAACTCATAAGAAACAGTTCCAAAATCACAAAACTTTGTCATTAATAAAACAAAACAAGCTAAGACGGGTTGATTAAATTGAGCTCCATCTATTCAGCTCTGCTACCCCCTAACCATGTGGGGGAACTCAACCAACCTTCTGCCCACCTCATGAAACTCCTCTTCCTACATTTTAGGTACCCTTTAGGCACCAGTCATTCAAGGGGGCTTTCCTTTTCCCAGCACTTCTCTGCCCATTGCAGCTCCTTGTCAGTCAGTGTGAGCCACACCGCGTAGATGCTGCCGTTTGGGGACAAGGACTAAGAAAGGAGGAGAGGAGTAATGACACCAAAGCAGGCCAGGCTGTCACGGAGTGTCATTAATGCAACACAAGTGAGGCCCGTCATTGGTCTGAGAGAGAGGATCATGGTAGACATGGACATTCACTAAGCCAAGAGGGGTGACTTACAGAGAAGGCAGCATTAGTGACGGCACATATACTTACGTAGCTTAGGCCAAATAAAATATCACCAAGGCAAACGGCTCATTTAGAGCTTTTAGTTTGAAATGTAGGTGGCCAATTTCTGAACTATGACAGAAAGCGTAAGCACAAGGAGTCTGCCAGACTATTCTAGCATATTCTGAAAGCGGAAACAATGGAGAAGTAAAGTACAAAGTGCTATTTAAATAATGTGCATTCATAAAACAAACACGACTGAAACTCCTTAAAAGGCGAAAGTCATCGGCTCAGTAAATATTCCGTCTAATAGTACACACACACATACACACACATATGTATTTGTAAATCATTTCCATACCATCACTGGGTACTATCATAGCACTGGTATCTTCGCACGTAAGACTGTTCGGCTCTCCAAACTCAAAATGGTCGTCCACTTTTTTTGTGCAGTAGTATGTCCCGCAGTCGTCTTCAGTCACTTCTTCAATGGTTAACTCTAACTTTGGTGCCTCACCGGAGGGTTTCATTTTCTTACTGGTGAATCCATTGAGGTATTTTGGTGGTAGAAATGATTTACTGTTGTAAGTCAGAATTGCTATGGGCTGCTCGTCAGGGCGTTGTTGATACCAGGTGATGACATTGACATTCTCGAGACTGCATGTGAACTTGGCTTTCGATCCTGAGGTCATTTTGATTGAGTAGACACCTTCAAGAAAACAAATCACAGGAACGTATCACATTAAAAGGTCATTCACACATACCATACCATAAATGAGTTTCCATTGACAGCCTTAGTAGTTTTTACTAAACAAGCGGGTGTTCTGTTGAGGGGTTGAGATGGGCGTACAAAGAGTTAGAATTCGGACACCATAAGTCAACTTGGGCTTCTTGCCTGGCACACTTGTGAGAGGTCTGGATGAAGCCTTTGTAGGATGTGTAGCTTTCTCCCTTGGAGTTTGGCCTTGTAATAACTTATGAAACATAAAGGTCTGTGCACACTGCATCTCATTAGTACTGAAATAGAAGTGATGTGATATTTAGAAATTGTCACTGGCCCTCATCTATTGTGCTTCACTTCTACGTATCTTCAGGTGGCACTTGGTGCCACTGCTCCATTGTAATTGTATTGCTTGGGCTTAGCAGCCCTATATTGTATTATTATTATTATTATTATTATTATTATTATTATTATTATTATTATTATATCACTCTATTAGAAAAAAAATCTTGGAAGGATACGATACGTGATCTTCTCGGAAGACAATTTGACGTCCCACGAGACAAGGGAGTGAGACACAAGGACAGCTGCTGTACAGGCGTTTAAATGATCGACGGGCAGCGTGACAAGCACAACACGCAGCTTGGCAACAGCAGCTGATCAGACCGCATCTCCTTAGCGTGCCCCCACCTTCACAACACGAGTGGGAGAGAGACGCAAAGTGGCAGGAGCATAGCACGCCCCTTGGGGCAGCAGAGCAAGCAGGGGGCAAAGCCCCTTAGTCTTTCTAATAAGAGAAACCAAAAATTCAAAGTTTATTTCTGTGCTGGACGAGAAAGAAGGTAAGCGACACAACGTTTCTTCTGTAACGTCTCAGCGACACGCCGCACGAGGGCCTTACAGCCGAAACATTGAGTCGCTTACCATCTTCCATGTTCTGCATTCAGGTTAACCGTGGCCTTAAAAATGAAGGAAAAACTACAGCTTATTTGAGCCTTAATTTAATAACATAGCACATCTGTTAAAGGGGGCTAGCGAGCCCCCCTGGCCACTAGGTGAACCCTGCTAAATGTCTGTAGTCCTTTAGGTTCACATTCACTCAAGTCTGTGTGCCCCCATGGTTTGAAAGTAAAGACATCACTCAGGCAGGAAGTGGGCCTAATTTATATGGTGATTGGGTCATGAATATTCAAGCAGGGGTGTTGGCATGTGATTACTGGTGGGCGGTGACAAGGAGGGGCTAAAGGCGTGTGCACCAAAGCATAGTTGTATGCTGATTTGAGATTTATAAAGAAACTTGGGACCTGACATATGTTGAGTTTTAAAAATCCTTTTTTTTTGTGTGTGTAAGTAAAATGTTAGTGTGGAATCTGAGCAATGTTTTATACATGAGGTTGCAGATATGCATTATGCTGCCATTTTAAATACCCTCCAGAAGATGGCATCAGAATATCCTGTCATTAGAAGCCCATTGTTAACAAGAGAAGATACAAAATGGTGTCATCCACAAATTAATGGAAGGAATTATTAAGGATAAGATTGAGCAACACCTGGCAAGGGCAGGACAGTCAGCATGGGTTCAGAAGAGGGAGGTCGTGTTTTACTAACATGCTGGAATTCTATGAGGAGGCAACAAAAGGATACGATCAAAGTGGAGCAGATGAGATGATTGATCTGGACTTTCAGAAAGCATTTGATAAGGTGCCACATGAGAGGTTGGGCATCAAATTAAAAGAAGTGGGAGTTCAGGGTGATGTTTGTAGATGGGTGCAGAGTTGGCTCAGACACAGGAAGAAGAGGGTGATGGTGTGATGAACCTCATGAACTGGCCGATGTTAAAAGTGGCGACCAGCAGGGGGCAGTGCTAGGGCCGCTGCTATTTTTAATATATAGAAATGATTTAGATAGGAATATAAGGAACAAGCTGGTTAAGTTTGCAGATGATACCAAGATAGGTGGATTAGCAGATAATTTGGAATCCGTTATATCATCACTGAAGGACTTGAATAACAGACAGGCTTGGGCAGATTTGTGGCAGATGAAATTTAATGTCAGTAAATGTAAAGAATTACACATAGGAAGTCAAAATGTGAGGTTTGAATACACAATGGGCGGTCGAGAGTCCACCTTATGAGAAGGATTTAGGAGTCACAGTGGACTCTAAGCTATCAACTTCCCAACAGTGTTCAGAAGCCATGAAGAAGGCTAACAGAATGTCAGGTTATATAGCGCCTTGATGTGTGAAGTACAAGTCACAGGAGGTTCTGCTCAACCTTTATAACACACTGGTGAGGCCTCATCTGGAGTCCTGTGTGCAGTTTTGGTCTCCAGGCTACAAAAAGGACATAGCAGCACTAGAGAAGGTCCAGAGAAGAGCGACTAGGCTGATTCCAGGACTACAGGGGTTGAGTTATGAGGAAAGATTAAAAGAGCTGAGCCTTCACAGATTAAGCAAAAGAAGATTAAGAGGCGACATGATTGAAGGGTTTAAAATGATGAAGGGAATGAGTCCAGTGGATCGAGGCTGTTATTTTAAAATGAGTTCATCAAGAACACGGGGACACAGTTAGAAACTTGTTAATGGTAAAATAAAGGGTTTTCTTTACACAAAGAATGATAGACACTTGGAATAAGCTGCCAAGTAGTGTGGTGAACAGTAAGACGTTGGGAACTTTCAGAACTTCACTTGATTTTTTTTTGGAAAAAATAAGTGGATAGGACTGGCGAGTGTTGTTGGGCTGAATGGCCTGTTCTTATCCAGGGTGTTTTAATAAAATAAATCAGAGGAGGACATATAAACATACTTCTCAATATTTATAATACATAATGAATGGAACAGAACATGTCCAAAACTTCTATGTGGACACCCTGAATCATAACACCCTCAGACCGAGACTGATAATCCATCAAGTGTATCCGGTCTGCCCTATGGCTTCCCGTCAAGGCTGTTTCAACTCCTCAACGGGCTCACGTCTCACGTCAACAGCTGCTAGAACTCCGTGAAGCGCTCAGTCCAAATCACGACCACCACCAGTTCTCTGTTTCCTCACTAAGTAAGAAGTCGCCGATCTCTCCTACCTTCATCCTGCTTACCTCCCGAGATCGACTGGCCTGAGGAGGCGACCCTTCGGCCGTCTGGTGTCACACAGATAGCTGTGGTGGACATCATTTCTGCTTTAAGTGGCCGCACATTTTAGATTCTCGTCACTGAACGTGTGAACGTGTGTGCGTCTTCATGGCTCTGCTCAGAACTCACGAGAGTCTACATTGAATTACTTCATACGCCTTCCGCAGATCAGTTTCCTTTCTTGCCATTTCTAGTCTGAGGTTTCCATATTGTAAAAAAATTGTGATTTATTGAAGCAAATTATAGCAAACAAACATGTGTAAGGAATAAAAGCTATGAAGGCACTTACATGAGATGGAGAGGAGCAGGATTAGGCAACACGTAGTATGCATTGGGGCTTCGGTCAGAAGGAAGGATGTTATAAAAAGATTTGAAATCAAACTTAAATATTCCTTAAAGGAACCTGAAATAAATATAAAAAAATATGAATTAGTTTATATCATTAGCAGAAATGACCCCTGCTGAGTGTGACAATTTAGATATTTGCAGAAATCCCCAAAACGCGTTTCTCTTTTTCAGAGTTAGACCCTCATAGTTGTTTTCTCGTTCTTCCTTCCCTGTAACACAATAAGCAGAATAATTGAAATATAAAAAAGAAAACCTTAGGCTGCCACCATCAGATTGTCACTTGTGCTGCCACTTCAAGGCGACCAACACACACACAGAATCCTCCAACACCAAAGGAATATTGCTAACAATTAATAATGTTAATAACTCTAGCAGCCCCTCGGCCCGACACCCAGTGTGTTGTTTAGTGAAGTTCTGTACTTAGCTTACTGCCACCTACTGGTCTTACGTGCTGCCATTCACAATGCTGCCACCTGTTGGTCTTATCTGGCACTGCAATTCAATTTGACATGTCAACGTAAGTTCATTAGCAATAAAAATAGGGCAACGATTACAAAAATGGCTGAAACGAAAGCCCGTAGCCACTGCGGCCCACCAGGATTGTAGATGGATACCCCTGACCTAAGGGATCAACTCAGAGAGAAGTTCCACCACATGTTTGGTAGCGTAGCCATGCCTGGTAGGATATGTGAGAAGAATATAAAAATAAAGTCTATAATTAACCATAGGTCAATGCAATGCTGCTAAAAGAGGAGTAATCGGGGGCCTTCTGTGCGTTCTCGTTAAAAGCCGTGCAGCAGCATTTTGGACTGATTGAAGATGGTCCACCGGTGAATTATTCAGGCAAGCAAAAAGTCCATTAGAAAAGTGCTAGGAGATAAAAGAGTGAATAAGCATCTCCATCTCAGCCCTGGACACCAGAGTCCTCAGCCTGGCAACACTTCTTAAATGAAAAGAGTCGACGACCTAACATGTGGATCGAAACTCGGGGACTGCTCAGAAATATCACCTGCATTATGAAGTGTAAGGTGAATACAAGAAGAAAATGTGCCAAGACTCAGCTTACAGACAATTGACCAAGGTCATCAGGTTTAAGGGGAAAATAAAGCTGGACATCATTTGCAATAAAATGATAAGAAACACCATTAAAACTATTAATAACCTGTCCAAGTGGGAGCAGATCTAAAGAAATCAAAAGAGAACCACAAAGAACTCCCCATGAACCTGCAGCAGCGTCTGACCCACTGAAACACGAAAGACAGGAGGCCAACCAACCCAAAGCAGCACATGAAGGACCAAGTACGAGTCAGGGGCTGATGGTCTGCAGAGTCAAACGCTGCACTGAGATGCGATCAAATCGGGACAGAAGATTCTCCTGTGCCAGCAGCCGTGACAAGACCATTGGTAACCTTCAGCAGAGCCATTCAGTGGGATGCATTGCACGCAAACCAGCTTGTCATCAATCTCACGCACCTCCAAGAACTCCGCAAGCTGCATGGCGACAACCTTCTCTTATATTTTAGACACGTCAGGTAGCTTAGATATCGGCCTACAGTGCTTAGGTGGAGCTGAATCGGAGTAAAGGTTGAACAATTTGCCTCCTCAAACTACTTGGCAGAGCATCACCAGAGAAGACCCTCAGCACCTGGTAGACTTCAAGCAGTCATTGCACACGAGGGATATGCGACAAATGGCTTTAATAGACCTGACATTGCTGTGTCCCAAGCATTATGGGGACCACGTAGAAAATGTGGTGTGTGACCAGAATCTCGTTTATCTTCTTTTATGAAGGAGCTTTGGCTTTCACTACGACTCACCCTGGTCCATCGTTCTCGTCTTATTTAGAGACATTGAGGTTTTCGGTGCCTTTGCTCAGAGTCTCTAGTTATTAATAAGATATGACTAATATGGGTGGCACGGTGGCGCAGTGGTAGCGCTGCCGCCTCACCGTAAGGAGACCCTTAAGGGTTCACTTCTTGGGTCCTCCCTGCGTGGAGTCTACATGTTCTCCCCGTGTCTGTGTGGGTTTCCTCCCAGAGTCCAAAGACATGCAGGTGAGGTGCATTGGCGATACTAAATTGTGCTTGGTGTGTGGGTGTGTTTGTGCCCTGCAGTGGGGTTGCGCCCTGCCTGGGATTTGTTCCTGCCTTGTGCCCTGTTCTGGCTGGGATTGGCTCCAGCAGACCCCCTATAGCGGGTTGGATGATGACTGACTGACTAATATGAGACAGGATGAGACGCTTCCTTTGTCACAACAACAACATTCAAAGTGCTTCACTGTGCAGATATTAACATGTGACGCGCCCTCCATGATGTTTTGCCCATAGCCCCGTCTTCCTTGATTTCAAATTAAAAATCAAGCAATTCAGACGTTGTGATTAAAGTGCCCATTGAAGCTTTTCATTTAAGGGGATTTGCAGACATTTCCGTCACATGACCCTTTTGTTACACAGGCCTCATAATGTTTTGGACAATTGGATGTCACAGGTGTTTGTGAGTCCTCAGGTGGGTTTCTTTGCTTTATGAGATACCCCAACTTCCTTCTCCCCTTTGGAGTCTGTCGTTGTCATTGCTCAACAAGAAGACAAGAACTGTGCCAATGAAAGTCAAAGAAGCCGTTATGAGGCTGAGAAACAAGAACAAAACCATTAAAGACAACGGTAAGACCTTCGGACTGGACTGGTAGGCTGAGGAAGAGCTCCACTGCTCCTCACTGTGGTCAAGAAAAAGCCCCGGCAAATCAGAAACAGGGGGCCAATGTGGACGTGTCAGAGACGACATGAACAGAAATCCAGAGGCCACGCAGGAAGATCCAAACCACAAAAACTGGATGGTGAGATTACAGCTGGTAAAAAAAGGCTTCAAGGAGCCTGCAGCATTCTGGGAAAAGGTCTTGTGGACAGACGAGACAAAGATTAGCCTCACCAGAGAGATGGCAAGAGCAAAGTGTGGAGACCAAATGGAATGGCCAAGACCCAAAGCCGACCACCTCATCTGTTAAATGTTATGGCTTGGGTGCGTACGGTTGCCACATGTCCTGGCACATTTCTCTTCACCGACGATGGCGGTGCTGACGGCACGATGAATTCAGAGGTGTGTGCAAACATCTGATCTGCTCGAGTCCCTCCAAACACACTGAACGGCACTTCATCATGTAACAAGATAATGAGCCAAACACACTGTTACATGGCCAGGCCAGTCACCCAGTTTAAATCCAGTTGTGTCGGCCTTCCATATGCCAAAGAGAAAACTTAAGGGGACAAGACCCGAAAACCAGCAGGAGCTGAAGATGGGAGCATGAGAGGCTTTACAGAGCTTCAGGCTGAATCGCAGAATTCAATCAGTCATTGCACACAAGTCCTAAATATGACAATGGCTTTATTAGACCTGCCATTGTGGTGTCCAAAAATGATGGTGGCCTCCTGAAATGTGGTGTGTGACTAGAATGTCTGCAAATCTGCTTAAAGGAAAGTCTGTCAGTCAGTCATTGTCCAACCCGCTATATCCTAACACAGGGTCCCGGGGGTCTGCTGGAGCCAATCTCAGTCAGCACAGGGCGCAAGGCAGGAAACAAACCATGGGCAGGACACACACACGCACACACACACACGAGGGACCATGTAGGATCGCCAGTGCACCTAACCTGCATGTCTTTGGACTGTGGGTGGAAACCCACGCAGACACGGGGAGAACATGCAAACTCCACGCAGGCAGGGAGGACCCGGGAAGCGAACCCGGACGGGTCTCCTAACTGTGAGGCAGCAGCGCTACCCACTGTGCCACCGTGCCCCCCAAGTCTGCAACGTGCCCTCCAGAATGTTCCTTTAGTTTTTATTCTGGTCCATAACAGATTCTACTGACATCAGGTCTGTGACAGCCCAATGGACTCCTGATTTTAGAAGGACCCTCGCTGCATACACAGACACAACAGGTGAAGCTCAGGTTTTCTGTATCTGTTGGTTCCAGAGAGGCCATCTCCTCTACTTAAAAGATTTCAGTTTTCTCCACATATTAGGGACCTTTTCAAAGCTCAAAGACCCAACATGAATTGGTGGAAACCCTTCATAAAATGAAATGATTCTTTGTTCAGCAATGAGGAACCACACAACCCGCAAAGTGCCATTAAAGAACCAGGATGTTAAGGGCACATTTTCATACAAAAAGTGTAACTCAAAGTGATTTGCAACAACTAAGATAAAGAATTACAATCTCAAAGAGAATAAACAAATACATAAATAAGGCACCCTAATAAAATGCTGTGTCTGTGTATCCGTGAGTCCGTCCAGTTACTATGTCTCTGTTATAGGGGTGGGATTCGTAAAAGTACTGTTAATGTTTGGGATGTGCATCTGTTAAAATGACAAATGCAATGCATTTTATTATTATAACTGTCTGTGATGTACCATCTGTTGGAATGACAAATGTAATATTTTTTATCAGTGCAAATGTTTGTAATACACAGTCTCTTGGAATGACAAATATATTGCATAGATTTTTGTAATGCACCATATGTTGGAATGAAATGCAATGCACGTTATTAATAGGAGGAGTGCTAATGTTTATGATCTGCCACCTCTTAGAATGACAAAGGCAATGCATTTTATTGCTACTGATGTTTTGAAATACATTCTAATCAGTGGTGCACAGGAAATGTTAACACTCAATACTTCCAACAGAGGGTAACTCATCCCCCTTAATAATAAAAGAGGTTCCTGTGTGTCTGTGTAATCTGTGTGTCCATCCGGTGCCTATGTCTCTGTTACATGCCTTTTGGTATGAGATTCTTTAAAGCAGTGCTAATGTTTGTGATGTGCCATCTGTTGGAATAAAAAATGCAATGCACTTGATTATTAGAACAGGCATTACAAAGTACATTTCAATAGATGGTGCACTACACATGTTAATGCTAAATACTTCTAAAATAGAGTAACTGCAGGACAGCTACTTAAATCAGCTTATCAAGCTACAGTACATAATAGGTCATGTGTCTGTGTGTCCATCTGGTTGTTATATGCCATGATGAATATGAATGTTTATGATACGTCAACTGTTGGAATGACACATACTGTACATTTTATTACTAAAAGCAGTGATAATGTTTGTAATGCACCATCTGTTGGAATGCAAAATTCAATGCATTTTATTATTGCATGTTTGTAGTTTCCCATTTGTTGAAATGCATTACAAACTGCATTCCAATAGATGGTGCACTGCAGACCTTAATGCTGAATTTGCTCAACAGAGAGTAACTACCAGGCATACAGAAATCAGCCTGTTCACTTTAGTAATTAAAGGAAAAGTTCCTGTGTGTAGGTCTGTCTGTCTGGTTGCTATGTCTCTGTTATATTCCTTTTGGTATGGGATTCGTAAAAGGGTGCTAATGCTTGTGATGCGCCATCAGTTGGAATGAAAATTCAATTCATTTTATTACTACATGTATTACAGAATACATTCCAATAGATGGTGCACTACAGACGTTAATGCTGAGGTCTAAGTTGATTATTTAGATTTCAACCAGTCTTTGACTGATAAAACAGCTGACAAGTAAAATAAAAATATAATTAGTAATAAATATTAAATAGATAAAGTAGTGCAGGCATACACTGTAACAGTCTGCATGTTACAAAACATTTAGCGTGGTGTAAAACAATGAACAATGCCATTAACATATTCGAGGAGTCGTATTATCTTTAATACAACATAAGGACTCTGACAAACGAGAGGAGACCCTTCAGGCTGTTGGGCTCCTTTGTTTAGCTGATTGCCACACTTGCCCAGCTGCCATTTATTTATTGTACTAAGCCCAACCTATTGATTCTTACTGGCTGCTTTATAATGGGTTCATAAGATAAAGGATGACTGAGGATTTTTCTTTTAAAATGTAAAGTCATAATTAATAAATGCTGTCAATGAGGATCAACACAAAGTGTTTTTTAAATTAATCTTCTGACAGGTTCCTCAGATAACACTGGTGACGCCAAGGTTGCTGCTTTAGAGCCAAGCACGAAGGCTGCACTTGCTGCTCAATCCTTCAAATTTAAATGTCTAAATCTTGTTGCTGTCCCATCTCCACAGTTCAGTGGGATTCAAGTACAATCAGTCAGTCATTACGCAACCCGCTATATCCTAACTACACGTTACGAGAGTCTGCCGGAGCCAATCCCAGCCAACACAGGGCACAAGGCAGGAAACAAACCCCAGGCAGGGCACCAGCCTACCGCTGGGCACACACACACATACCCACACAATTTAGGATTGCCAATGCACCTAACCGGCATGTCTTTGGACTGTGGGAGGAAATCCATGCAGACACGGGGAGAACATGCAAACTCCATACAGGGAGGACCGGGGAAACGAACCCGGGTCTCCTAACTGCGAGGCAGCAGTGCTACCACTGTGCCACCTTGCCACCCACAATACACACAGCAGCCTTTAAATACATCATGAGATGGTAGATAAAGCCAGTTGGAGAAATTCAAACTCTACCTGAATCCAGTGGTGTGAGTGCCGACAGCTCTTAAAAGCGGCTGTGCAGGATGGTGAAGGTCTGTTGGCCTGTTTTCTGGTGACCCCTGGTGCCAGTGATACTCTTCAGTAGCCTGTTGCCCTGAGTCGTAACCGTGCCACGCTAGGTTGTTACAATGCAAAGACAAATTCAAAGAGGTGAGCCTTACCAACAGCAGACCACTCTGTCTTATGACGGCCGCCCTTCGAAATGATCTCTGAAGTCTGCTGAGCGGATTGGTTTGAGGTGAGCCCAGCAGGCACGACAGGAAACATATTTACATACCATCATAAAAAAAAAACAGAATTAAAAACAAAAAAAATATGACAAAGACAGTAGAAAGAACCTCAGGGAGAGCTGCAGTGAGCAGAGCCCCCATTAAGCCTGTCTCCCTCAGGTCCTGGTGGTCCCGGACCCCCGTTTTGCATTGAATCATCCTCCACCTAGCGAATGTGGTCACACAGTGGAAACTGCGGCAGGGACTGGAGACGCGTTCATGGCAGCTGCTGCTGCTGATTTTCTCTGCAGGCAAATTTGGGTACCCTGGTTTGTCATGTAGGGTCTTAGGGTCACCCCATCTTCATGAGAAAGAGCTACACTTTGAGCGATATACTAAAAGTAATAAGTTTTATTATAACGTGACTTTGCAAACAAAGAGCATAGAGCCCAGTGATCTGAGAGGTGTGGCCTGAGGTGGCCCAGTAACTTGTGGTGCCATTCAGGGCTTCCTGTTCACTTCATCACGGCACCAGGCGGCCTACTTTCTTCAGGACTCAACATGGCAGAGAGAGACAGCAGTGTCCCCTCCATCAAAGCCTCTCAATAACACCCAGCTTCATTTTACTTTGACCCCATCTGAAACTGTCGTCAGTTAATTATGTGCATCAGCCTGCCCCAAGCGGTGCCACTGACAGTGATAATCATTTTCATTTCTCCAGGCTAGTAGCTGAATTTTCAATGCTCTTCTTTAGCTTGGCACGACCACGAGTATTCTCTCCTCCGGTGTAAATGACAAGCAAAGATCTGCACTTATGAGAGTGTTTCACAATAATGGACAGTTTTGTCCAGAGTTTTGCGTTGAATTAATTCCGTTACATTTGTGATTCAGATGTTATCAGCAACATCAGCTAGACGTCTCGACAGGTATGATAGCTAAATTAAATGACCGATGGCACAGGGGGTGAACCAGCTCAGGGTAGGGAAGGCTTTAGGGATCTGTGGTATCTGGGTGAACTTCTCCAGGCTGGTGGTAAGGCTGTCCTCCTGGCATGGCAAGCAATCTTTACTTACATTTGGGAGACACAAGTCTGACTGGAAAACGGGACTTGTCGTCCCTATCTGGAAAGGGAAGGGCGATCAACTACAGGAGGATAACACTGCTCTCGGTGTCAAGTAAGGTCCTTGTTAGGGTCGTCCTCACTGGCTCACCTACCAGCGACTGGAACAGTCTAGTTATACGCCTAAGAAGTCTACCATCGACCGCATCCTGGCGCTGAGGGTTCTCATGGAGGGCAAACCCGATTATATCGGCAGAGTTTCTTTGCAGCCTTTGTCGATTTTCATAAAGCGTTTGACTCAGTTGACCGAGCTGCCCCTGTGGGACATCCCCTCGAGGTTGCTGGATATCATGGCTGGCCTGTACACTGGTGGAGGCAGGACCTCTGTGTTTTTCCCAGTTGATTCTGGGGTCCGTCAGGGGTGTGTTCTGCTCCTACTCTGTTCAGTGCTTGAATGGACTGGGTGTTGGGCAAGGTCGGGGGGGGTCCAAGGGCTGTGGGGCATCTGTTGGTGAAGAAAGATTCACCGATCTTGACCTTGCTGATGATGTTGTGATCTTCACAGAGTCAACGGAGGCTGTGCTCAGGGGTCTCGAGAGACTGAGTGAGGAGTCTGAGTGTCTGGGCTTGCGAGTGTCCTGATAAAAACCAAAGAACCAGGCCTTTAATGACCTCCTGGGCACGGCCATCAGCAGTGTGTCTAACTCGACCTCGTCATCGAGAGGTTTACTTACCTCTGCAGTGACATTCATGTGACTCTGGTGACTCTTCCTGAGTCCAGAGCGTGATGTTCCTGTGACACTGACACTGCTGGAGCAGTTTACTCAGGACGACCTGTGGACAGGCGCAGGGGTCTCATGGGGGGGCTCCAGGAATCACTTGTGCACAAGGATTGCAAACTCTAAAGGTGGTGCAGCCAAACATTTGGTCACGGGTCCCATCATTTGTGTCCATGCCATTTTCATGTGTGTTATTATTTGTTATATTCTGTTGAACCAGGGGTCCTCAATCCCAGTCCTGGAGGGCTGCAGGTTTTTGTTCTAACCCAGTTGGTTAATTAGAAAGCAATTCTTGTCAATAATTTAATTTCATGGCTTGTTAGAGCTTTAAATCTGCTCTGTCCGGTAATTCTCATATCCTAGATTTTCAAAGTCAAAGTGAACTTTATTGTCATCTCAACCATATACAAGTATAAAGATAGACCAAATTGTGAAGCTCAGGGTCCACAGTGTAACATCATGAAGTGCAAGTAATACATTAAAAATAAATTACAACCAAATTTTAAATTAAAACACAAAGAAGACAAGCTATTGTGCTAAGACAAGACAAGGAAGTAGCAGCAATACTGACGTGTAGTAAGCAATGTCATCCAAATGATTTGAAGGCTAAAATGGAGGAGTAATTCTCAGTCCTTCACTTTTTTGTCTTCACTTTCTTTCCAAGTATTTCATTAAACTCAACAGTGCCTGATAAATACGCACAGAGGTGTAAATGGTAACAAGCTAAATGGAGAAATGCTGGTCTCTTTTGTCATTTGCATGTTATTGCTAAATACGAGCAATTAAAAACCAAGAATACGGCTGTTTAAGACTAAAATATGCAGTAAGGGTTCCAAATCTTAACGAGCGAGACACCCAAAGTGAAGCAGAAGTGTTACTTGAGCGATAAGGGCTTCTTATTAGGCAACTGGGCTGGAGCAAAAACCTGCAGCCACTGCGGCCCTCCAGGACCGTCATTGAGGACCCCTGCTCTAAACCAAAGTCTGATTTTTGTTGACCGCAGAGCAAACAATGACAGGTGTTGATAACTTTTGTCAGTTTCGAGGGTTTCAGAGACAAATGTGGGTTCTTCTTTTTTCATGGCTGGGCAATAATACCAAAGAATGGCTAAAATCTACCATGAAAAGGACACCTCTGGTAGTTTATGTGGCCATGTGGTTAGTAAGGTGGCAAACAACATCACAGAGGGTATGCTGTACATATCTCTACACACACACACACACGTAATATGAAGTATTACTATAAACTCAGGCCAAACACACTGAAGTACCCCAATGAGGACACCAAACAACTGTCTACCTGCGTTTTAGGGAGGTGACTCTTAAGTCACCAAAGCAGAGACAGGAAGTGACCTGGCATGACAAGCTGGCACGTAAAGTCCAAAGACCGTACGGAGCAGCTGAACTCTCTCTGCAGCTAGAGAGCATGCCATCGTCCTTCAGGCACTTCTTCTTCTTATCGTCACACATAGGTGGCTTAGGTGGTACATTTTGTTTTTGTTCTACTTTGCAGTCGATACGCTTCTGACGTTCGCGAGCAGACCACACTTGGCATTCGGCTATTTTTTTTTCTTGATAAAGGAGTGCTAATCTGTACCTCTGTGCCCACAGATGTATCATGCAGTCAGTTTAAGGCAGACTTTATAAGACACAGCAGAAAATGTCTTTATACAAGTTATCAAGGCGAGGCATTTGTCCATTCTCTTAAGGCAGGGGTGTCGAACTCCAGTCCTGGAGGGCCGCAGTGGCTGCAGGTTTTCATTCTAACCATCTTCTTAATTAGTAACCAGTTTTTGATGCTAATTAACTTTCGCCTTAGCTTTAATTAGCTTAACTTTTCCTTAATTATCAGCTGAACAGTAATGAGACATAAAACAAGCAGGACACGACCAGCTCACCTGTACCCATCAAACAAAATCTGAAATTAAAGATGAAGGTCTCAGCAAGGTGTTGATCTCTCAGGTTACCAAAACATTTTAGGAGTTCTTAGAAAAAAACAGAATATCAACAGTTTTGGAAAAGAGAGCAGCAACAAGCCATGGAATTGAATAACGGGTTTAATGAACAGCAAGAATCAGCGTCTCATTAAGGAACTGGTTGGAGTTTGAAGCCCCAGTTTAGCTGCTCATCTATCTGTTGGCTCGTTTCATGTCTCATTTCTGTTTGGCTGTCATTTAATGAAGAATCAACTCAGAAGACGTAATCCTTCAAAACAGGGCTATTAAAATAGAGGGGAAAGAAGTTAATTAGCAATGAAAACTGGACACTGATTAGGAAAAGGGTGAGAAAGAAAACCTGCAGCCACTGCGGCCCTCCAGGCCTGGAGTTTGAAACCCGTGTCTTAAGGGATGGAGCCCAGTTGTGCAGTCACGTCAGTTAAATTGGCACAGCTGACGTTCTTACGTTGAGTCTGCCTTTATTACTGCATACAACCAAACGGCGGTGCAGACGCGAGGGCAGGGTACTCAACTCCGGGCCTGGAGGTCCACAGCGGCTGCAGGTTTTAGCTTTAACCAACTCTTTAATCAGAACCCATTTAATTATTACTAAAGCAACATTTGCTTTAAAGGTTTGGTTTATTTAACCCATTTGTTGCGATTCAGACCCCTTCATTGTCTATTTCAGATTTAAACAGATGCATTAAGGTGTGACGGCCCAGGACGGCTGTAGCTGCCATGTCCGTCTTGACAGTCGTAAGCCAAGATGAGCCGATGCGATGAGGACAGTCACACACAAGTGACGGTGCAGAGTTTTGCTTTTAATCCGAGAAAAAAATTAAAATCAAGGGTTCAAAAGTCCAAAGTGCCAAAAGTGAAGATCCTCTTAAGAAAGAAATAAAAGAATTTGGCTTCACGTGCAGGATAAAAAACAATTAATAATTTAAATCTGCAAAGGAAACCATCTCGGGCAGGTGGTCACCAGCCAGTTTGTCACAGCTTGCTCTGCCTCCCCAGCTGGTGGTCCCTTTATCCCCAAATCGGCCTCTACTGGCATCTGCCTGGGCACACAGATAACTGGATTTCGTTCCTGGGGTTGTTTTGGATCCCCAGTAGCTTGGCTCGTTCCCACTCCAACACCATTGCACTGTGGGGACACCCCTCAGGGCTCCACTGCTTCACTCTCTTTCACTGCCGCTTGCTTGCACTCTCAGCCTTTCCGTCTCGTCTCTGGTTTCCTTTCCAAAAGCACCCAGTTCTCCTAGCTCAGGCTCTCTTGTGCCTCCGTAGGCATGGCATCTCAATTACGACCCCGTGGTAAGTCAATGAGGCAAATGGGGGCATTGAGACACAAACACCCCCAGGGCCACATGAGGATGAACACTCACGGAGCCATTAGGATTATTATTCAGAATAACTCAGGCACCACCTCATGAGGGTTTGAATTGCTGCCGTAAGGAGGTGCAGATGACAAAGGGGCCACCAGCTCTCCGACTAGACTGCTTCTATTCAAATCTGCACCGCGAAGCATCTGTGATTTAAATAAATGAGAGAGAAGAGAAGGACCAAGAGGCGCCACAAAAACAAGACCTATGGATGACGTGCTCAGAAAACGCATTGCAACATCTTCAGCGTTGTTTAGTGCTGTTTCTTCGGAGTTAAGGAGATTGTTCCAGAGTGTTTGGATTGAGTGTTATTTTGGGGTTCAGGTGTATTTTACACCAGCAAAGAGTGGATTTGAATTGCGGCGCCAGAACTGCACTTCCTTTCTCCTTAATGGCGACCGTTACTGAACGCATTGCGAGAAGACAGCTAAATTAAGGTAAGAATAATACTTATAGTTAACAAATTAACAACTGAAAAATGATTGAATGGCAATCATTGCATTTTAATAATACCCAGTATTTCACCAATTTATTCTTATAAGTGAGATTTAGAATGTTAGTGTTTCATGCCAAGATTAGCACATTAAAGCCCTTGATAAATGGGAATAGACTTCTTCTTATTTTAGCAAATTCATGATTGAGCTGATGTTTCAGTCCAAATACGGCTCAGTACCGGGCTGACAAGGCTTCAGATATGTTTTAAAGCACCTTTTGCCACATCATTCAGACTAACTACTGTACGCCACGCACCGACACGATTGAAAGCCACGGGCCTCCACTGCACACTCATAGTGAGCTCAAGTGTGATTTCTATGTGTTGTCGTATATCACTTCAGAAAGGAAAAGCAAATAAAGACATGTTGTATATCAAAATTTACATCCGCCTCTGCTGAATAAAACAAGCCCAAGCTCGTCACCGTGGGATAAAGCGTTAGCGAGATATTCGATGTTAGAGAGCGGATGGGTACGGCAGCTCTGGCTCATTGCTTTGTACCGTTTGACCGCTGCGAGTGAGACGACTGAGACATCGACAAGTGACAAAGATGAGGAAAAAAAAATACAACCCACATGTGCCATACTTATGTGTTTGTGTGTATATAGATATGTGAGAAACTGCTTATATGTTCTAGAAATATTTTGTATTATTTGAGATGAATTTTATTTTAAAGTCAAATGTTATGGTGCCAAATGCTGTAACGATTTATTTCTTTGCGATATCAATACGAAACTTTTCACAGGTACAGTTGACATGTCTGGGAACACCGTAGAAGAGAAGAAAATGTTTAAACTTGACACAAACAGAATTTCTATCACATTTGAGAAGTTACATGTCAAGTTTTAGTGAACCAATAAGGCTTTGTTATGGTGTTCTCTCCTCAGGCGGAAATTACTGAAAAGTGCCTTCAGGTGGCAAGGGGTTAAATAATACATAATTTAATACATGAAGAAATAAATGACATATATACCTTGTTAAAACTTACATTTCATGCCATTGTTATCACCCCTAACAACATATATTTAATTAGTAATAGATTTATTTGTTGGCGTATTTATTTTTTCATTTTGACCAAAATATCCTTCTATCTAGATCTCTCTCTCTTTCTCTCTCTCTCTATATATATATATAAATTGTGAAAAGGCGCTATATAGCGCCCGACCCGGCACAGACTATGCAGAGGCACGTGTTCACACTCAAAGGGCTTTATTTTTGTTTCTTCAGCCGTGGGCACATGTCTTCCCCGTGTCCCACAGGCCCGACAGAGTTCAAGCACCAAAACTCACACAAACCAACCGCTTCCTGGCACCACCACTCCTCCCAGGCAACCTCGTCCTCTTCCTCCCAATTCTGGCCCCGATTGCTGGGAGGCAGGCCCTTTTATACCCCACCGGGAAGTGTTCCAGGTGCCTGACCAGCTGGTCTTAATTGCACCTTTGGGTGGGGCTGATAAACCGTCCATTGTGGTGGCTGGTTCTCCGCAGCACCCCCTAGCGGCCACCCTATCTCCCAACTGGGCTGCTGTGGTGGACTCCATGTCCCATGGAGCCACGGGGGAGATTGAGGAGGGATCCATGGCCAGGGAGACTGCCCCCAAGTGCCCCGGGGAAGGTACTGCAATGTCCATGATGGCTCCCCCGGGACGTATGCAGCAGAGGTGTCCCGGCCGGGCATGGGACCCGGCTGTCCGTCACAATATATATTTATCCATCCATCCATTATCTAACCCACTATATCCTAACTATAGGGTCACGGGGGCCGCTGGAGCCAATCCCAGCCAACACAGGGCACAAGGCAGGAAACAAACCCCGGGCAGGGTGCCAGCCCACCACAGATATATTTATATATATATATACAGGTAAAATTCCGTTACAATGAACATCTTTACAGCAAACGTTTCATTACAATGGAGTATTGTTATGCTCCTGACAGTTTCCCTATATGACACGAGTCTATAGAAGTCTTGTTACTATGAAATACATTCAGCAGATACTTTCATTACAGCGAAGTGCCCAAAAGACCTTGAAAAGCCTGAGTGAATCTCCCACAGAGCGGTTACTTTGAACTTTCCTCGTACTTTTTTTTATTTCTTTGCCCTTTTTGTGTTCTGTGGTTTTCAGTGATATCTTTTTGGCTTATCGCTCTTCAACACTTGAAAAACATCCATTGGAATTTAACTCATTGTCACCCTCCTATAGAAATGGCAGACACAAAAAAATGATAACAGTCCGTATTAGAAAACAAAACTTGCGGCAAACACATGCAAACTGCTGCATTTGAAGATCCTGAAAAATCTGTTTTTATGTGGTTCACTGATGCTCCTTCAAGAAAATGTGAGGTTTGTAAACTCTCTTGGGATCTCCCCCAACTAGACAGCACGCCGAAGAGCATCCCGAAGTGCAATCTCCACATCTGTACGGGGTAACAGCAGGCTCACAGCTATACTGCGTCTCTCCGCCAAAGTAAACAGAAAAGATCTCGATGGGTGATGCAGCCTGACTGCTCTGTCTGTGTACAGTACAGCAGAGTGGCAGATCACGCTATGATAAATAAGTGTGCCGTTCCTACTTCAAGTACTGAGACTCAGCCTCGTGTTTTGGGGCTCAAGACAGGGACTCATAGCACGATCCTGATCTTTTATGATTTGCTTCTGTGTTGCTTCACTGCACCGCTGTGAGCCTCCTATTCCCCCGCCCCGGCAACAGACAAACAATCTTCCACAGACACTGCAATTGCTCTTCGGGACGCACTTCAGAGTGTCATTCCTGTTGGGTGGGGAGTTGGGGGGGGGGGGTCTCAGAAGAGTTCTGAAACCTCACAATATGGAGAAGAAGAAAAGGATGATTCGGCTCCTGATTGATAACTGTGCTGCCCACAACATGCTTCCACATTTAGATAAAATGTTCAAGTTGAATTCCTCTCAGCCAATTACACAGCAGTGCTTCAGCCATCGGGTTTGGGCATCAGTCACACCCTGAAAGTGTATTATAGCAAGCAAATGCTGAGAAAAATTCTCATCAGCATAACTATTAAAATTAACGCACAAGAAGCTATTGAAATGATCGCAAACACCTGGGTGCAAGTTAAAGAAAGCAGTATAGTGATAAATACTGAATCTCATTACAACAAAAGTTGTTGTAGTTCGTTGTAACGGACCTTTACCTGTATATACATACAGGGCGAGTCAAAATTATGTTAACACTAATGGTACTGCTATGTACAGACTTATATCCAATTTTTGTGGACAATTCATGTGCAACATGTGGTCCGTATGTTGAACAGGATGGGGAACAGGTTGAGACATTCCTTTCAATCATCTCACACTTATGAAGTACGTTCTGTGAATAAATTGTTTCTGCCATTCAAATATTAACCTAATTTTGACTCACCCTGTGTGTATATCTATCTATCTATAGATTCCATTCCTAAACATTCACTTTATTCTTCTTGAACCATTCTTTGGTAGAACGACTTGTGTGCTTAGGGTCGTTGTCTTGCTGCATGACCCACCTTCTCTTGAGATTCAGTTCATGGACAGATGTCCTGACATTTAGAATTCTCTGATATAATTCAGAATTCATTGTTCCATTAATGAAGGCAAGCCGTCCTGGCCCAGATGCAGCAAAACAGGCCCAAACCGTGATACTACCACCACCATGTTTCACAGATGAGATAAGGTTCTTATACTGGAATGCAGTGTTTTCCTTTCTCCAAACATAACGCTTTTCATTTAAACCAGAAAGTTCTATTTTGGTCTCATCCGTCCATAAAACATTCTTCCAATAGCCTTCTGGTTTGTCCACGTGATCTTTAGCAAACTGCAGACGAGCAGCAATGTTTTTTTTGGAGAGTAGTGGCTTTCTCCTTGAAACCCTGCCATGCACACCATTGTTGTTCCGTGTTCTCCTGATGGTGGACTCATGAACATGAACATTAGCCAATGTGAGAGAGGCCTTCAGTTGAGGTCCTTTGTGACCTCGCCGACTATTACACGTGTGCCTTGCTCTTGAAGTGATCTTTGTTGGTCGACCACTCCTGGGGAGGGTAACAATGGTCTTGAATTTCCTCCATTTGTACACAATCTGTCTGACTGTGGATTGGTGGAGTCCAAACTCTTTAGAGATGGTTTGGTAACCTTTTCCAGCCTGATGAGCATCAACAACTCTTTTTGTGAGGTCCTCAGAAATCTCCTTTGTTTGTGCCATGATACACTTCCACAAACATGTGTTGTGAAGAGCAGACTTTGATAGATCCTGGTCTTTAAATAGCACAGGGTGCCCATTCACACCTGATTGGCATCCCATTGACTCGAATTTCACCTTCAAACTAACTGATCATCCGTGAGGTTCACATACTTTTGCCACTCACAAATATGAAATATTCGATCATTTTCCTGATTAAATATATGATCAAGTATTATATTTTTGTCTCATTTGTTTAACTGGTTTCTCTTTATCTACTTTTAGGAATTGAGTGAAAATCTGATGATGTTTTAGGTCATATTTATGCAGAAATATAGAAAATTCTAAAGGGTTCACAAACTTCCAAGCACAACTGTGTATATATATATATATATATATATATAGTCACAAACTCCACAAAGAGCCATAGCAAGGTTTGGGGCAGCCACCCGTATATTAATTTCCTGGCTGCAAATTGTAAATAAAGGACAGCACTGATGTGCACAAACTGGAGTCCAAACAGAACTGAGGGAATAGGGAAACAGGTGGAGGCTTTTAAAGGTCAGGGCAGGAAGTGACGTCAAAGGGGCGGGGATCGGAAAGGTCTTCAGCCATAGGCTTGAGCCCTGAGTGACACCTAGGAGGCCGGAGCAGGCAAAGCCTTCCTCTATAGGTCCGGACCCAGAAGTGACGTCAAAGGGGCCAGTTGGAATTTCCTGTGAATGGTCTGCAGGAAAGCGAGAAAAAGAGTCAGTGCACTCTGCCCCATCCCGGTCAGAGTTAGAATTGCCCTCACGCAAGCCCTTTAGCTGCCTCCCATGCGCACGTGTGTGACAATATATATATATATATATTTTTGTATATAAAATCCAACATGGGTGGCATGGTGGGTAGTGCTGCTGCCTCACCTCGCAATTTATTTACATGAATCCAAGAGACTTGCAGCGCCCCAGGGCCCTCCTCACTCCCGTGCAAGTCTCCGTCACATGTTGGAGTGCACCTTGCCTCCGCTTAGCTAGTGATACCTGTTTGTTCAGCAGACATTATCATCTAGAGACTGTTAAGGAGTAATGTTTGATGCTTTTGAGAGAGACATCAGAGCTACACACGTTTTAGAGGGTACCTGCTCATTGGCAGAGATGTCACGGCCACATGCTCTTCTCCTCACACGGAGGAAGCTCTCCCATCAGAGCTGAACACGATCAATTACAGTGCCAGTGCTTGACGTCAGAGCGTACCCGCCTTCCGATTGGCTAGAATTGTTTTTTCTTATTTTTAATGTTTGTCCTGTTTCACTACCTCGTGGGCGGAGCTAGCATTAGATATAATAAATCTGCTCTTAAATAAATGTATTTTGAAACAATGAAGTTTTAAGTTGCATTAGCCAATATTAACCTGTTCTGCTTAGATTAATGAAGAGCCGCTCTCTCTAAGCTAACACTGAAGTTCATTTATCAGGTTTCATTATGCTGGTGAATTACCTTCAAATGAAGAGATACATCGAATTTCAAGATGGGTTCACATTTGAGGAGTTTCTAAACGAAGGTAAGTTTGAATTGAATTAAGCTTTAGCTAACGTTTCTTCAGATTTGAAAAATACCATTTATTGACATTTATATTTAAATGTCTCTTGTTTTAGTGGAAATAAAATGTGGGCTTACAGTGAATGAGGCACTTCAAGTCTTTGATGAGACAGATGCTGATGTGGAGAAAGATATTTTTCAAGAACTGATTCAGAGCAACCCACAGATGAGCTTCACAGTAAAATGTCCTTTTTTGCTGACCTGGATGTTTCTGATGGCCTATAATTCCTCTCAGAAGTGCTCACGTGATTTGATGAAATATTTGAAAATGAATCCGTTTTGATCTCTCCTCTTTGAATAAAGAATTTTCAGGCACAGCTACCGACCTCAACCCCAAGTCCATGCACTGATGCGCTTTCAAAGCCCAGTGATGTAGAACCCGTCCGCAAGCTCACGCACTGGAAATGGCACAGAAATGGCAGGTGCAGAGAAGGCAAAGCAGGTAAATGTCGATAAATCCGCCTTCATGGACAACGTGTGCGTGATGTCATCATAACGTTCCTTCATATATTAGTTATGTTTAATAACTAACTTGCTGAAAGAAAAACCTGATGATGTGGATGTTCTTGAAGAATATGAGCTAACTAAGACACTGAAGCTCAGCTCCAGATGGCAGCTTGTTAACGGTCTTGTCAGCCATATGACAGAGGTTCATGGGTAAGATACCATCCATCTATTGATTATCCATCCCACTATATCCTACTACAGGGTCACGGGGGTCTGCTGGAGCCAATCCCAGCCAGCAATGCAGGAAACAAACCCGGGGCAGAGCACCAGCCCACCACAGGGCACACACACTAGTGACAAATTAGTAATGCCAATGCACCTAACCTGCATGTCTTTGGACTGTGGGAGGAAACCCACGCAGACACGGGGAGAACATGCAAACTCCATGCAGGGAGGACCCGGGAAGCGAACCCAGACAGTCTCCTAACTGCGAGGAGGCAGCGCTACCCACTGCGCCACCCTGGTAAGATACCAGAGCATTGAGAAATGCACACAATCTCAGGCTTGCTTTAGGTCTGTTCATATACAGTAGATATGGAGGTTTAAGTTTTGTATAACTCATTAAGTTGTGCTTAATCTTATCAGGTATCCGGCACCTGTAAACAGATAGAGACGTATGCCTTGAGCTCTAAGAGCCCCTTATTCATCATAAGCCCACTTTGTGTACTTTTATGTAATTGAATACTGTTTAAAATAAATACATGAACTTTATTTATTAACATTTTTGTTTTGCAGGTCTTTGACATTTTTCATTTGGTATGATTTTTAACTGCAGCCTTTATACAGTTGTAATTTACTGCTGAGATTTAATAAATGTACCTTATTGCTTCCTTGTTTGTCCTTTCATTTTAGGAACACTTCTATGATCCAGAGAAGGGAACGGGATTTTTGTGCATGGCGGCCGAAAACTCTTTTTATTGATAATAATTCTTTGCATTTATATAGCGCTTTTCTCACTACTCAAAACGCTCAGCAATTGCAGGTTAAAGGCCTCACTCAAGGGCCCAACAGAGCAGAGTCCCCTTTGGCATTTACGGGATTCAAACCGTCAACCTTCCGATTGCCAGTGCAGGTCCCTACCTCAGAGCCATCACTCCGCCGATAGATCAATTGATAGATTACAAATGCAAGCTTTCGAGGCTGCTAAGGCCCCTTCATCAGGGGAGGTGTAACAAAAAAACTGAAAAATACTCTCACGCTTATATTGGGACAGCAACGTGATTTTTTTCTTTCATCTTAACAACCTTTTTATTCAAACGTTAGTAAAATTAATAACCCTTAGATGAATTAACCCTGAAAGAAGAGAACAATGAACTAATAAAACGTAGAGATAAGATAAGCATGACTAGAGAAAGTCCTGTAAGGTTTTGTTTGAAGTTCATTGGCGAGCGAGATTAGACAGGAGTCACCATGGACGGTGATGTTTGCTGATGATGTTGTGATCTGTAACGAGTGTAGGGAGACCCTGGAGAGGTGGAGATATGAGAGGAGAGGAATGAGGGTCAGTAGGACCACCGAGACAGAATACATGTGTGTGAATGAGAGGGAGGTCAGTGGAATGGTGAGGATGAGGGAGTAGAGTTGGTGAAGGTGGATGAGTTTAAATACTTGGGATCAACAGTACAGAGTAATGGGGATTGTGGAAGAGAAGTGAAGAAGAGAGTGCAGACAGGGTGGAGTGGGTGGAGAAGAGTGTCAGGAGTGATTTGTGACAGATGGGTATCAGCAAGAGTGACAGGGAAGGTCTACAGGACGGCAGTGAGACCAGCTGTGTTATATGGGCTGGAGATGGTGGCACAGGAGACAGAGCTGGAGGTGGCAGAGTTAAAGATGCTAAGATTTGCATTGGGTGTGACGAGGAGGGACAGGATTAGAAATGAGGACATTAGAGGGTCAGCTCAAGTTGGACGGTTGGGAGACAAAGTCAGAGAGGTGAGATTTCGTTGGTTTGGACATGTGCAGAGGAGAGACGAGGGGTATACTGGGAGAAGGGTGTTAAGGATAGAGCTGCCAGGGAAGAGGAAAAGAGGAAGGCCTAAGAGAAGGTTTATGGATGTGGTAAGAGAGGACATGCAGGTGATGAGTGTGACAGAACAAGATACAGAGGACAGGAAGATATGGAAGAAGATGATCCACTGTGGCAACCACTAACAGGAGAAGCCAAAAGAAGAAGAAGAAGATTGTCTGTAAGATTAGCCTCTGATGTGGTCAGCTGGTCAGTCAGTCTGTCAGTCCACATATCTGCTCATAAAACTCTTGTCTCTATTCAGACCATTTTGTAGAGTGTTGAATTTAAGCAGAAGTTTGTATTCCCATTCTCTCTGCTCCTGTTGGGTCTTGAAATTGCCCATAAGCACAGTGACCCTCAGATCCTCTATGTTAATGTGTGGTGCCACCGGATCATAGATTTCACGTACAGACACTGTGCCAGCGAATGGACTCACATAGATTTCATATCAATCAGAACAGTTTCGATCTTCCGGTGGCAGCCGCACATTCATTCCTTCTTCACACAGCTGACGAAATGGAAGTTAGGCAAACCTGTAGGCATCGTCGAGAGTTCGTTCACAACCCAGAAAGGTCAGCTGACATCTTAGAACTCTTTCCAAGACTTTTGGATGTAAAAAAGTTGGTAAGCGTAAATATTCTCTTCGATTTAAGGAATTAAGTGTAATTCAGACATGATGGCTTTGTGTGCAATTCAATTAAGTGAATCAAGACTTTATTTTGCTCTTCATTTCTGAAACATCCACAAAATTGCCTGAGCAGCGGGAGAGAGCATTCAAGCAGAAAGCCGTCAAAGAAGTAAAGCCTCTCATCTTCAAAGTCACATGAGTGCGGCCAGCCTGAACATGGTAAGTGGCATTTTGAGGTTTTAACTGGCAGCCGAGGCTCTCTGTTCTACGTACTAATTCATATTTCTCAGTATTGGCCGCTTCTCATCCTCCATCAGACTGGCACGGTGTCATTTCCTCTTTCTTGCTGCTGTTGCGTTTGCATGGCACCTTCTGCAGCGAGAAAGAAGGGTTAAATCAGTCCGAGTGATGCTGCTGACGGCTCATACGTTTTCATAAGGTAAATGGAGCCTTGCGGGATCAATGCCTTTGCAGTGTGTTGTTCAGTCAGAGGTGAATGTCTTTGGTTGATCGGTCCTGAAGGAAGTTGTTCTTCTTGCTTTTCACCCAAGAGCGATAAGTAATGTTCTTTGTTAGTCTTATTGATGACATACAGACTCAATATCAGTTTTATCATCACATGTCACCACAGTGGTCTGCACTTGTCTTTGTTTTCTAGCACATTTTCTTCTTCCCTTTGAACATGACAGGAATTACAAACACTTGTGACTTGCAACTGCTGACCACCTCCAAACTTACTCTGTGTTAAATTTTATCTCTAGCACTTTTCAGATTTTCGTTATTCTTTGTTTGAAGCGTTTAACGTGTTAAAGAATTCTGTTCGGCTCTGAAAGTGCTTGTCATTCTCTTAAAGTCCTGTACCCGCATTGAAGAACATCTCGGCGGGACAGAAGGCCACCAACCATACCTACCTGTACTTGGAGTAGGACAAACCAAGAAGAGGATTGACAACTTGGATGTGCTTGTGGACGATCAGCTCATCCTTTGTGCAGGGACCACCTCCCTGGGTGCCATCGATGAACATTTCAAAGTCTGTTACGCCTTTAACATCACCGATGAAGAATCTCTGGCATACAGGTGCATCTCAATGAATGAGAATATCATCGAAAAGTTCATTTACTTCAGTAATTCAGTTCAAAAAGTGAAACTCGTATATTCTA
>JANRMT010028174.1:8183992-8209697 GCA_026402145.1 Polypterus bichir lapradei
TATCTATCTATCTATCTATCTATCTATCTATCTATCTATCTATCTATTATATAGTGCCTTTCCTATCTATCTATCTATCTATCTATCTATCTATCTATCTATCTATCTATCTATCTATCTATCTATCTATCTATGGTGGCTCATTCAGCACTTCATTACTGATCTCAGCTAATATTTACGACTTAATCTGAATTGAATTACGAACATTCAGAAAAGGCTCCTGTTTCAAGATTGTTTAAAAACACTTTAAAATGATTTCAAGAAATCTTGAACTGACGCACTGTACATTCTGACATTTCTCAAACGCATTTGGGGATATGCGACGTGCAATTCAGATATCTGAACTTGACATCTTGTAGGATTGTTTGTTTTAAAGACGGGAACTCCCATCATTTAAAATATCTTGAATTGTACAGGAAGCTATTCTAAGCTACCTTGAAATGCATTTTTGACATCTTAAAGAAATGTTTCATCCAAAAATGATTTTATTTTATAAATCACTTACTCCATGTAGTTTGTAGTGATGACCAAGAAAACATTTTAATGTCGTGTTTTCATGTAGATCAAAGATAAAAGAAAAAAGTTTCTGATACAATATAAGCAGACCAAGGTTGGACAACAGCAAACAATTTAAAAATGTTGTCACACACAAACACTTAGGAAGCCCCCAACAAGTCCCAAGGTCAGTGATATTTCGCGAGATAAAGGGTTGATTGTAAGTACTAACGTCTCTCTCTCTCCATCTACAGAAACAAAGAAGAAAAACAATAATTCACTGACCATACTTCCAGGGTCTCAAAATGGCCACGATCCCATAATCCAAACCATAGATGACATCACTTCTGGCGCCATCACCATGGCGTCACTACCGGCCATCCCTGATCCCGTTTTATCATTAACTGCCACCATTTTCTGCTCTAAAAAATGGTCATGTCCAACATGTTTTGTTGAATGCCTCATATTTTGATTATTTTGACTGTTTTTGTTTTTCATATTGTCAGTCAGACAATGTACGGACTAATTCCCCAACTCTTTTTTTTGAGTATTCCAGCATATTTCTTTAATTCACTGTCCATGAACAAGTCTCATGTTACTTGTGTTGCCATTATCCATATGTCATGTGATCCAGTTGTACACTCACAACATCTCCAACATGTATATTTTTAGTAAAGTATTATATGAGTCACTTCTGGAAAAAATGCTCAAGTGAACTAAAATGGCACACACTCAAAAGAAGTCGAGAATGTGAAGTAAAGAATCTCCCCACCCACGCACATCTCTTTCATTGGTCAAGAGTCCAGCCCACTAACTGCATATTCATTGGCTAACAGAGTCGTTCACTGAGTGACGTGCACAGCCAAAGATTAACAGTTCAGGAGAAGCGAGTCCGCACATTATGAGAAAGAAAATATAAGTCCCATACTTGTGCACTTCTGAGATGTTTCAACAAGCCTAAGGTCAACCAAAGACACCCTGAGTATGGTAAAGGCGCTATATAACTGAAAGGCATTATTAATACTATTATCATTATTATTACAGGGGACATTCAAAAAGTTTCTGCACTTTTATATTTTTGTTGGAAGTGCTGAAGGCAGGAGGAGTAGTGATTGGTCGTGTCTGAGAGTGTCATGTGACTAGTTCTGTGTGGCAAGCCAGCAGCCCTTGCAGTTTAGTATAAGAGATGTCACCCTTGTGGTGAAGATGGCTGCGAAACTTTAAAAAGGCACCAAAGAGGAACAGCGTTCTGTCATTTGCTTTTTGTGGGCAGAAAGTGTGCCGGGAGCAGAAATTCATCTCCGCCTGTGTGCTCAGTATGGGGATAAAGTTCTCGCTCGTAGAGTCGTCTATGAGTGCATTGAAATGTTCAAAAATGGCTACAGCTACGACCACGAGGAATGAAGAAAGAACCCTGATGTGAAAGCAGCGATACATCAGTGGCTCCAATCTAACGGAGCTTGAGAGGGCCTGTCAGAAAGACTGGGGTGATCTGCCCAAATCCAGGTGGGCTTACCTCATAACTTCATGCTGGAGCTGCCGACAAAGGGACTTCTATAAAGCAGTGAATGAAGGGCCTCGATTCCTCTACAAATGAGAGTTTTCAGTTGGTAGTTTGTAATTAACTTGCAAACCTTTTTGAAAACTCTGTTCACTTTGTCATTCTGGATTATCGAGTGTAGATTGATGGGCAGAAAATGGCAAACGTATCCAATTAAAATCAAGTATGCAGAAAGTAATGGCGTCTGAATACTTTCTGAATCTGCTGTAAAATGTATCATAAACCTTTTTGTATTTCTATTCTCCATGAAAACATGAGAGTAAAGGTTTTTTTAAGTCATCACAACGGGGATTGGGGGGGCTGAGCAACAACTAACAAAATATGGAGTACCCCTCTGAGGCGCATTTCAGACATTTACACACTGAGTCACATTTAAGATTGCTAAAATACGCGTCACACTCATCTAATGTTATCTTAGGTCTCTTCTCAATTTGAGATAACTTAAAATGTATTTGAGACATCTTGAGTATTACCATTAAAAAAGACACATCCTGATTCAAGGCATCTCAGATGCATTTCCAGATATCTCAAACTAACAATGCCTACACTTTGAGGTATCTCAGATGCTTACCTCATGCATTTCAAGATGTCTTCAAATAGTCACCAAGTCACATTAAATTTACAGGCATAGAAAAATGCATGAAGGGTAATTTGAGACATCCCTGCATTTATTTGAGATATTGTAGTACGAGGGTGTCGTACCGTGTTAGCCATTATGAATGTAGAGAAAAGTCAAGCCAAATGACTCCTTTTATTGGCTAACTAAAAACATTACAATATGCAAGTTTTCGAGGCAACTCAGGCCCCTTCTTCAGACGAGATGTGATGTAATACAGAAACTGGAGTTTCAACTAAAAGACAACACCTTTGTAACTTCTGTTTTTCACAAACTGACAGACAGACAGACCTACCTGAGAAGTGACAGCTTCCACCCCAAACATATAAGGTGCTCCATTATTTTCAGCCAAGCAATGCGGTACAATCATATTTGCTCAGATCAGACAGACCAGGATCAACAACTGCAGGAGCTCAGACGAGATTTCATCAGACAAGGTTATACCCCAAAAACGACAGACCCTCAAATAAGAAGAGCGACTGCCATAGCCAGAGACCACCTTCTGGAATATAAAAACAAAGACAACAAGAACCGCATCCCCCTTGTCACCTACAACCCACATCTTGAAGCACCTCAAAAAATTATAAAAGAACTTCAGCCAATGCTAAACAAGGACCAAATACTGAAAAATGGATTTCCTGAACCTCCCCTCCTGGCATACAGACCACCACCAAACCTTCAGCCATTAATTGTCTGAAGCTCCCTAAGTGAACCGACAGAAAATGGCACATCACCTTACCTACAGAAAAGATGTAAAACGTGTGCCAACATTTATAATACAGACCGTATAGTTATACCACACGGCCGACTAGAACATCACATAAAGGGCTCATTGTCCTGCAGATCATCTAATGTGGTCCACCTCATTCTCTGTATGAAATGTCCTAACACTGCACTCTGAGTGGGAGAAACTGGACAAACACTCCACCAGAGAATGAATTTCCACAGGTGCCACGTCAAGCCTGGTGACACAAATGTTCCTGTAGGTCCCCATGGACACTGTGAGAAGGTCTTTAAAGTCACAGGGCTTATGGGCAACTTCAAAACAAAGCAAGAGAGAAGAGAATGGGAAGTTAAACTAAAACTGAACACATTACAAAATGACGTGAACAGAGATGAGAGTTTTAGGGCCCGATATGCGGATTGTTTGCATCTCTCAGACTGACAGACAACCTGACTACAGACACACATTGTATGGAAAAACTCATCAGAAACCTCAGAAGACTTTGCTGGACAGTCATCTTATCCAAAGATCTTGACCAGACATTGTTCTCCTCTCTTGCTACATGAATCTTAGCCTGAAGAGGTCCATTAATTTGTGACATTTAAGACGTCTCCCTTAAAGGTTTTCTAATGTTGTTTCTGTATAAACACAAGGGACTCCAGTTTCTGGATGACATCTCGCCTGAAGAAGGGGCCTGAGTTGACTTGCATATTGTAATCTTTTTAGTTAGCCAATAAAAAGGGTCATTTGGCTTGACTTTTCTCTTTGAGATATTGTGAAATGCACAGGAAATCATTTTGAAATATCTGAAAATGTACCCGTGATTTCATGAATTCCCTGATCCCTATTTGAGGGATCTCCTAATGCACTGTAGATATTTTAAAATATAAAAGAACGTGTGTGGAGAGATCTTGAAACAGGCTGCAATATCTGAAAAGGTGAACTGCTGCTTTAGGTATCTGGACCTCGTTCTGAAATATCTCAAGATGGCCTGCAGGTGGTTAAACAAGAGATGAAGCAGAGTGGCGAGCTTTGTTGGGCTGAATGGCCTGTTCTCGTCTAGAGTGTTCTGATGTTCTAATGTGACAACAGCGTCCTCTGTCCTCCTATTAGACAGGCAGGCCAACTGACATGGATCTAATCAGCCCAGAGTTTTCTCTGTCAGCTTCTTCTTTTTCCTACATTTTTCAAATGATTTCCTACCCAGTGATGTCAGAACAGATGGTCTGAAGTGTTTTAAGGCTTTGGAAAACAGCTCTGGGGCCTTCTGCTTTTCTAATGACAATGAAATGTCGTGAAAATAAAATTTTAAAAATGGGGCTGGTTTGCCTCCCACAAAATTTCAAATGTCTTCCACCAAGAAGGTCTGGCTCCAGACTTTTATTTGTTTTTAATTTTTTTAAAAATGTTCTCTTCATCACTGTGACTAAAAAAAAACTCTCTTCCTTTTTCGAAACCTTCAGCTCCAAGTGTTGAACGTGTTCAGTAAAATGAAACTGTGCCTGTCTTATGAAGCGAAATCAGAATTGGTGTTAAAACCACAGCCACATGTGTGCTTCACATTTCTTGACTGATGCTGGCCGGCTAAACAGTAACGCCTGACGATGCCGAGCTCACACTAAGTGTCGACAGTTCCTGTTCAGTGTTATACTTGTCACCATCTTCACACATTATGAAGACTTTGGAAGGCTGATATTGCCTCACTTACAAACCCTGGTCCAGTATGAGCACTTGGGGTGGACAATGCTGTCATCTTTCTGCTGATCTATCAGGTCAGCTGAGTGAGGACCTTGACTTCTGTTGTGCATTCAACACCACACGGCCCAAACTGTCAGTGTAACTAGTAGACCACAGCGTGTGAGGCTGAAGAGTTATGTGTATCAGACATCAAGTTCAAGATTCTTTATCCGTCGCATGCACAGTTATACAGGACAACACGCAGTGAAATGCATCCTGATCCGCTTATCAAAACTGTGCAAAGTCAGAAGAGTATCAGTTAGATTAACAGAAAGTCCTGGATTGAAAGATATAATAGGACATAAATAAATAATTAAAATTAAGTGAAATAAAGTAGAATTAAGTATTAAATTGCAATAGTGCAGTGATTATTGTGCAAAACCAATGTTAGACAGGTGCATAGTGTTAAAGGACAGACCAGTTTCCAAAACAAGGTAAGGACAGACGACATGGTGCAATTACACTCCAGTCCAAGCACACTGGTACTGTGAGTGCTGTGCAGAGTGGAGACGGGACCTCAGCGTTTTTTCCAGTTGACTCTGGGGTTCATCAGTGGTGTGTTCTGCTCCTACTCTGTTCAATGCTTGTATGGACTGGGTGTTGGGCAAGGTCGTGTGGTCCAGTGGCTGTGGGGTGTCTGTTGGTGAAGAAAGATTCATGGATCTTGACTTTGCTGACGATGCTGTGATCTTCAATGGAGGCTCTGATCGGGGACTGAGTGAGGAGTCTGAGTGTCTGGGCTTGTGAGTGTCCTGATAAAAAACAAAGAGCCAGGCCTTTAATGACCTCTTGGGCACAGCCATCAGCAGTGTGTCTGTCTGCAGAGAGAGTGTCAACCTCGTCGAGAGGTTTACTTACCTTGGCAGTGACATTCATGTGACTCTGGTGACTCTTACTATGAAGTCAGTAGACGGATTGGGAGAGCATGGGGGGTCATGAGGTCACTGGAAAGGGGTGTGTGGCGCTCCTGATATCTATGCAAAAGGACGAAGGCCCAAGTCTTTAGAGTCCTGGTGCTTCCTGTCTTACTATATGGTTGAGAGACATGGACGCTATCCAGTGACCTGAGACAAAGACTGGACTCCATGTGTGTCTCTCCAGAAAATCCTTGGGTACCATTGGTTTGACTTTGAGTTGCTCATGCCTATTGAGGCACATTACCTGCATTGTGAGGAAGTGTCAGTTACGGCACTACAGCCATGTGGTGTGTTTCCCCAAGTGGCTGGACCAGGCCAAGGGGCCGCCCACATAACACCTGGCTGTGGCAGATAAAGGGTCATTTCCGGAGGGTAGGACTGGGGGCTTGCCAACCAGGATCCGAAGTTGTTTCACCATGTAGTGGGAGCGGCAACGGGCTGTACAAGTTGCTCCCCAACTTGACTTGACTTGACTAAGTATGTGGAGGGTTAGGCTTAGGGTTAGGGTTAGGTTAGGGTCATGGTAATGAGTAGCACAAAGGTTCCACAAAGAACTGTAGCTGCACCCTTCCTGTTTATCCTGTACACCTCAGTTACGATACTAAAGTACTGTACACCATCTGCAGATATTTTCTGATTGCACAGCCATAGTTGGGGATGTCAACAGTAGGTAGGAGAATGAATACAGTGGACTGGTGGACTTTGTTAAAGGGTGCAAACTGAACCACCTGGAGTTTAACATCAGTAAGGCAAAGGAGATAATCATAAACTTCACAAGGACCAAGCCCACTCATCCCCAGGTCTCATTGATGGTGAAAATGTGGAAGTGGTGAGGACATACAAACACCTCGGGTGCCTCTGAATGATGGGCTTGAGTGGAATATCACCATCTGTATACAAAGAAGGGTCGGAGTCACCTCTGAAGAAGGTTGAAGTTGTTTGGTGTATGCAGGCCACTCTTACACGTGTTCTACCAGTCCGTAGTGGCCAGTTCTGTCGATGTCGATGTGTTTTCGCGATTGTATTGGTACAGGTAATGCTAACAGACTAAATAAAGTAATTAAACAAGTTGATTCAATTTTAGGAGTCAGGATGGACACACAGGATGAAATGGAAGGACAGACGGTCACTCAGAAAGCTGTTGAATATCATGGACGCTGATTCTCAACCCCTGTATGAGGTGTTGGCCTAATAAAGGAGCATATTTAGTAACAGCCTAAGGCTATGGAGGGCCATGTGAAGTCATTTCTACGTTCAGTCGTAAGGTTCTATAATGAGTCACCCATTGGCTGAGGTCGTCTTGTGTCCTGTTCTGTACTGAGCTGTCCTAGCAGATATCTCAACAAACAATGACTGACATTCTTCACTGTGGAATTGTAATGGATAAGTATGTTCAATTCTATTCACGTTAGGGTTAGTAAAATGCCTACACTTTGTTAATCAACTTTAGACATTAGCACATTAGAAAGATTTAGACGAGAACAGGCCAAGTAGCCCAGCAAAACATGTCAGTCCTACACACCAAATTCCTCCAAAAGAACGCCAAGTCGTCTCAAGGTCCTTAAAGTCCTCCTGTCCACCACACTACCTGGTCAGTTATTCAATGTGTCTGTGGTTCTCTGGGTGAAGGAAAAACGCCCTAATGTTGTTGCAAAATGTACCCTTAACAAGTTTAGAACTGTGTCCTCGTATTCTTGATGAACTGCTTTTTGTAGGTGAAGGTGAAGGTCCTACTGGCTTCATCAAGCTGTGACCTTAGATAGGCTTTGGGGTGATTTGCAGTCAAGTGTGAAGCAGCTGGAATGAGGATCAGCATCTCCAGGTCAGAAGTCATGGTTCTCTCTCGATAAAGAGTGGATTATCTTCTTAAGGTTGGGGTACTGCCTCAAGCAGAAGACCTCTAGTATCTCAGGATCTGGTTTATGAGTTGGGGAAGAAGGAAATTAGGTGGCACTCCTATGGTCATGGGTGACTTCAATGCAGCCACTGGTACTGACAGGGCTGGCTATGAGGATTGTCTTGGTCCCCATGGTTCTGGGGACTGTGGTGAAAGTGGCTCCATGTTCCTTAACTTTGCAAAAGGTCAGGGGCTGTGAATTGCTGGATCCTGGTTCCAGTGCCCAGGACCGCATCGATGGACTTGGTACTCCAATACTGGTGGTGTGGTAAAGGAGAGCAATCACATCCTCGTGGGCAGACACTGGAGGCTCTTGCAAAACTGCGGGGTCTACAGAAGTGCCCAGTTTGTGAATTCTGACCACAGACTTGTTGTTGCTACTCTTAGGATCTGGCTGAGGTCCAGTGGGTTACCACCTACTAGGAAAATGAGCCTGGACTTGGCCAGATCCCAAGACCAGGCTGTTTCTGAGGTGTCTGCATGCAGTCTGTGTGAGGAGCTTACAGATTTGGGTGTGACTACCAATCCTAATGTGATGTGGGAAACCTTCTGTTACATGACCCTGATGGTTGCTGAGGGTTGTGTTGGTATTACCGGTGTTCTCAGAAGGAGGTGTTTCATCTCACAGGGTATCATCGAGAGGTGTCGCAGCGACGATGCTGTGATCTTCGCGGAGTCAATGGAGACTCTGATTGTGGCGCTCGAGAGACTGAGTGAGGAGTCTGAGTGTCTGGGCTTGCTAGTGTCCTGATAAAAACCAACATCCAGGCCTTTAATAACCTCTTGGGCACGGCCAACAGCAGTGTGTCTGTTTGCGGAGAGAATGTCAACCTTGACGAGAGGTTTACTTACCATGGCGGTGACATTCATGTCTCTGGTGACTCTTACTGTGAAGTCAGTAGATGGATTGGGAGAGCATGGGGGTTCTTGAGGTCGCTAGAAAGGGGTGTGTGGCACTCCTGATATCTATGCAAAAGGACGAAGGTCCAAGTCTTTAGAGTCCTAGTGCTTCCTGTCTTGCTATATGGTTGCGAGACATGGATGCTATCCAGTGACATGAGACGAAGACTGGACTCCTTTGGTACTGTGTCTATTTGGAAGATCCTTGGGTACCATTGGTTTGACTTTGTGTTGCTTATGGAGTCCCAAATGAGGCACATTATCTGCATTGTGAAGGAGCGTCAGTTACGGCACTACGGCCATGTGGCGCATTTCCCTGAGGGTGATCAGCTCATAGGATCCTCATTGTTGGGGACCCGAGTGGCTGAACCAGGCCAAGGGGTCACCCATGTAACACCTAGCTGTGTCAGAGAGAAGGTCATTTCTGGAGGGTGGGACTGGACCGCGTGTCTGCCTGGGGTGTTGCCAACCGGGATCCGGAGCTGTTTTGTCATGTGGTGGGTGCGGCAATGCACTGTACCAGTGTATGCTCCCCAACATGACTTGACTTGACTTGAAGAAGGTAACATTGACAGGTGGATTAGAGCAGCATCAGCAGCAATGTGGACATTGTCAGTTGTGGTGAAGAGTTATGGCTCAGCTCTCGATCTACCCTCACCTACACTCTTAAAAATGTTGCTTCTTCAGGGGTATTTAGGGCTCTATACTGGCTTGTGTGGTTCCTCGTAGAACTATTGGTTGACTAAACACCATTTCATTTTGGGAAGGGCTCTCTGCATATGAAGTTGGTTCTTCGTGCATTGAAACACTTCCTAATATGTAAGAACCCTGAAATCTTATGGTGCACTGCGTGGCAAGACACCGCCACATTAAGAATTGGCATGTGTTGTATGTTACAAGAGTCCTTTTAAAATCAGGACCCATTGGTGCTTCACAAATCTGTTACCATCTATTCATGGTTATTTACTTTAAGGAGCCTGCTACAAAATTAAATTAGTAATGGTTCTTTCTAGAACCTTCATGTGGATAGGTCTTTTGGGATTTATAAATGGCATCACTTCGACAAAACACTTTGACGCCTTTATTTTAAAGAGTGTATGGTCACGAGCTGTAGGTAGCGACCAACAGAACACAATCATGGATGCAAGGGGCAGAAGAGTTAACTTCACGGGGTGTCTGGGCAGAGCTTTAGAGGCAGGATGAAGAGTGCAGACATTAAAGAGGAGTCTCTGCACCTTGTAAAATGAAGGCGCTATATTGCGCCCGACCTGGCACATACTGCCCCAGAGGCACGTGTAAAAGCACAAAGACTTTTATTTTTCTTCACCTGTGGGGCACGTCTTCCCCGTGAACCCCACAGGCAATACACAGTCCCACAAGCATTTAAGTCCCCGCAACACAAGCCTCTGGCACCACCACTCATCCCAGACAACCTCGTCCTCTTCCTCCCGATTCTGGCTTCTGCGTAGTGGCTGCAGGCTCTTTTTGTAGAAGTGCTCCAGGTGGTAATTGACCTAATTAGGCTGCACTTCCAGGTGTGGCTGCATTCCAACCCACGGAGGCTCGTTAAGCCATGCAGCTCCTCCGGGTGGTGGCCATGGAGCCCAACAGAGTCCTGAAGTCTCACACCTCAGGCCCCAATGTAACCCAGGAGGGCTGCCACCAAGCATTCCGAGGGATGTAGAGTGCATCCCATGGCTGTTCCTCTAGATCCAGTGTTGAAGGGGCGTCCAGGCCGGGCATGGGACCCGGCTGCCCGTCACAACCTCCACAACAAAAGGAGTCAGTTGAGGTGCTTTGGACATCTGATTAGGGTACCTCCTGAATGCCTTCCTGGGGAGCTATGTCAGGCTTATCCAACCAGGAGGAGACCTTGGGGCAGGACCTGGACAGACAGGAGAGGTTATATATCTCGGCTGGCCGGGTAAACCTCAGAGTTAGAGGAGATGGCAGGGTAAAGGAGTGTCTGGGTGTTATTACTTAGAATGGCTACCCCCATGGCCCAGACTTGGATAACAAGTATAATAATAGTAATAATATAATAACAGGATAATAGGTATCACGTCCTAGTGAGCTGAATGACTTCCGGCCTGTCGCTCTGACGTCACATCTGATGAAAACCATGGAGCGGCTGCTACTTCACCACCTGAGGTCACAGGTCCGCCACGCCCTCGACCCTCTGCAGTTCGCATACCAGGAGAGGGTGGGAGCGGAGGATGCCATCATCTATATGCTACACCGATCCCTCTCCCACCTGGACAGAGGCAGTGGTGCTGTTAGAATTATGTTTTTGGACTTCTCTAGCGCCTTCAACACCATCCAACCTCTGCTCCTTAGAGACAAGCTGACTGAGATGGGAGTAGACTCACACCTGGTGGCATGGATTGTGGACTATCTTACAGACAGACCTCAATATGTGCGTCTTGGGAACTGCAGGTCTGACATTGTGGTCAGGAATACAGGAGCACCGCAGGGGACTGGACTTTCTCTGGTCCTGTTCAGCCAACATACATCAGACTTTCAATACAACTCGGAGTCCTGCCACGTGCAAAAGTTCACTGACAACACTGCTATTGTGGGCTGCATCAGGAGTGGGCAGGTGGAGGAGTACAGGAAGCTAATCAAAGACTTTGTTAAATGGTGCAACTCAAACCACTTACATCTTAACACCAGCAAGACCAAGGAGCTGGTGGTGGATTTTAGAAGGCCCAGGCCCCTCATGGACCCTGTGATCATCAGAGGTGACTGTGTGCAGAGGGTACAGACCTATAAATATCTGGGAGTGCAACTGGATGACAAATTGGACTGGACTGCCAACACTGATGCTCTATGTAAGAAAGGTCAGAGCAGACTATACTTTCTGAGAAGGTTGGCATCCTTCAACATCTGCAGTAAGATGCTGCAGATGTTCTACCAGACGGTTGCGGCGAGTGCCCTCTTCTACGCGGTGGTGTGCTGGGGAGGCAGCACACTCTGGCCTAGCAATGGGCAAGCACTCTTCTACAGACGTAGAAAGCACACCTCGGGACGCACTTCGGCGTGTCGTCTCATTTTTTAAAAGACTTCAGAAACCTCACAATGTAAGCAAATCCAATGAAAAATGTGAAGAAGCAGATTATTACTTCATTCTCCCCAGCAGCTTGACTACAAGTGTGCATGTGAATGAGACCCCTTGAAGCAGGGCACCATGCAGGGTGCAGGCTTAGAAGGACAGGTGCCACAAATTAAACTGTGTCTCGTTACGTTGTCCACGCTTGTCGCACACAACGCATTTAGTAGTTGGTGATTGTTGGCAGTCAGTGGCCGGCAGAATGTCCATGTAGTGCTGTCCTGACAGTTCGAGAGCCCCGCAGGGAAGGGGAGACGCATGGCGACTTGATTGGAAAATCCTGTGCATTGCTTCAGGCACTGAAAACTGTTTTGAAGCACATGACTAAAACGTGCAGCTTGGGTGCTTATAACGGATGGTAGAAAACGATGAAAACTGAAAGTGACACAGCTTATTCTGTATCATCGATCTGTTGTTATAACGCCGTGGCTTATCATCATATCGTCATCATATAATAAAATGTTCCTTTTACAAATCAAATAGTTGAGACTTGCTGGGGAGCCTGTGGTGATGCAGCAACATGCTATACCAGTGCATGCTCCCCAACCTGACCTGATCTGAGAGGGACTTGGACAGAATACAGGCTTGTGACACATAAAATATCAAAAGTCCACTTTATGAGAAGGATTTAGGATTCATAGTTGACTTGACACTGCCAGACAGAAGCCATTAAGAAGGCTAACAGACTGGCAGGTTATATAGCGCCTTGATGTGTGGAGTACAAGTCACAGGAGGTTCTGCTCAACCTTTATAACACGCTTATGAGGCCTCATCTGGAGTCCTGTGTGCAGTTTTGGTCTCCAGGCTACAAAAAGGACATAACAGCACTAGAAAAGGTCCAGAGAAGAGCGACGAGGCTGATTCAGGGCTACAGGGGATGAGTGATGAGGAAAGATTAAAAGAGCTGAGCCTTTACAGTTTAAGCAAAAAAAGATTGGCCATAATTGTCCTATAAAGTCTATTTTTCCACTCCACAGCTAATCAGTTTCCTTCTTTCAGCCCCTGAGGATGCCGAATGCCTCTTTGTTTGTTTTGGACGGCCCCTATTTTATGATGTCAGAATTAGACCGCCTAATGACTGAGGACAGACAGTTCACATGATGTTCCAAGAACAGCAGAGACCCGAGGACGTGAGGTGGCCCCTCAGCCTGAGCGGATTTCACAGTTTGTGAGTCTGTGGCTCTTTGTCTCTTTCATGCAGAAGCTCCGCGCCCGAGCTGTTCACACCTCACGTTTTAACACTTGCTTATCAGATGAAGGTACTTTTTATATCCTGTCAGTGCGGACATTTCCTGTGTCTCAATGATAGCCATTACCTTAATATACAAATGTGCACGCATTTAAATGACTCGATATTGTGGTGGATTCACATGCTTCTGCGTATAAAATGACTTTCAGTAGACGTCCAACAGAATTCAGTCATTCCTTGTTTGACTTGAGTTTTATGGTAATGGAGACTGGAACCCGGTGCCTGGCAGCATTCCAGCCACCTTGTAGATCTGAAATTGAATTCAGGTCGCGGGCTCTGGTCAGAGTCGGGCCGTCCTGTTCTGTATTAAGTTGTTCATTTGAGTCTGAAATCAAGTGATTAGTCAGTCCTCCTTTTGACACTAAAGTGTCCCTCCAAGAGGTTTAAAGCTGTGGTCCATGTCTGCTTGTGCACGTTAACTGTTCATTTATTTGTGCTTTATGAGTTTGTATTTTTTAATATTGTATATTTCTCTCAACATTTCTAAAATGTAATCTCCCTCAAAATACTCTCCCTGAGACACAATACAGCCGTGGTCAAAAGTTCTGAGACTGAGTCAAGTGTTGCTTTTCACAAAGTCTGCTGCTTCAGAGATTTTAGATCTTTGTGTCAGATGTTTGTCCTGAAGTACAATTACAAGCAGTTCAGAAGTTACAAAGGCTTTTATTGACAAGGACATGAAGTTTACAAGCAAAGAGTCCATATTTACAGTGTTGGCCCTTCTTTCTTCTTCAAGACCTCTGCAATTCACCCTGGCAGGCTGGCAATCAACTTCTGGGCCCAATCCTGACTGATGACAGCTGCCCATTCTTACATAGTCGATGCTTTGTAAGAATTTGGGGGCTTTTGTTTGTCCACCCGCCTTCTCAATGGGATTAACGTCTAGGGAGTTTCCTGGTCATGGATCCCAAAGTTCCCCGAAATGTTCCCTGAGCCACTTAGTTGTCACTTTTGCCTTAAGGCCTGGTGCTCCGTCATGTTGGTCACCAAACTGTTCTTGGATGGTTGGGAGAAGTTGCTCTCGCAGGATGTTGTGGTCCCATTCTTTATTCACTGCCTTGGCTGACATGAATGGTCTCAGGATGCTTTACTGTTGGCACAGTGACACAGGACTGATGGTGGCGCCGCTCACCTTTTCTTCTTTTTTACCGGATGCCCCAAACAATCGGAAAGGGGATTCATCAGAGAAAATGACTGTCCCTCAGCACCTTAGCCCTAATTGGATCTCCTTTTGTGAAGGTGACCCCTAATTACTGACACGACTTCAATAGCACCAGAACATACACACACACACACACACACACACACACACATATATATATATATACATACATTTTAAAAGACAAAAAAAAGGCAGAAAAAGAGTCGGGGGTCCATCCAGTATAATGTACACGATGGCAGGCAACGAAAGTAACAGCAGCAGAGAAATGTCTGGTTCAGCGTTCAAACAGGAACAAACCAGCAAGGAGAAGATGCTGGGCTGTTATAGTCGCGGGGCAGGAAGGGGCGGGTCCTTGGGAGCTTGAGCCGGAAGTGAGGTCAGTAGGAGGCGTGGCTAGGGAGCGAGTGCGGGAACTTGGCTTCCATTCAGGTGATCTGTAGAAGAGGAAGAAGACGGCTCAGTGCACTTCGTCAGTTCCCGCCCTCGGTGAAGCCCTTGGCCTGCCTCCCAAGAGCACGTGTGTAACAACATATATATTTCAGACAGACATCCCCACCTGTGTTTTACCCCACGATAAAAAGGGACCCCCAGTTTTCCTATCTCTGTGTATTTTCTAAAAGTTCCAACCCAACTGGCTAACCCAGTTAATTGCAGGGTACAAGAAAAGTGAAACAAGTGGTGTGCTTTCCCTTTGCACTATACTGGAGTGTCCCTTGAAGCCACTGAACGCCTCACCCGGTTGTTGAGGTGTCAAGCGTCCCTCACTGTGAAGCGGAAGACGTCCTCGATGACTCGCTCACAGACCAGTCGACACACATCGGAATCTCGTTTGTTAAATGGAGCGCCCCCTGAACTCCTTCTCCAGATTCCTCCTTTCCTTTCATTCTGCATCCCGTTGCCCCACAGGACAGCACATCACGCAAGGACCCGCAGGCTTGACCGCTTGACCACCCCCTCCCCTTAAAGTGATTTAATTCACAGGACATTTACTTTCAAGCAGAAACAGGCAGCATGAACACAATATGTAGGACCCCCTACAGACTTTTTACTTAAAGCGGCTCTGCTTTGGGGGACTCCAGCATGCGTCTGCTTGAGTCCAATATGAGGCAGCACCTTCTGGACTGAAGAGGTGGCCATTGAGGGAGGGATGCAGTTGCTCTCATTTAGGCGCTGTACAGGAAAGAAGTGCTGATATATCCACCATGGGTCCTGCCGGAGTCTCCAAACTGACAGTTCGAAAATAATAAACTCCATCTGATCCAGTTCTCGACATCTTCGATGTAATTTAGGCGCTGACTACAGTGTGTTAGTCAGCCTAGCCCGGTCGGCTAACACCGTTGCTAAATGTGATAACGCCATTGTCAACTTCAGTCTGCTGAACATCCGCTCACTCACGAGCAAGGGGCCTCTCATCCACGATCTCCTCACTGATTGTAAGTTTGACTTTTTCTGTCTAACCGAGACATGGCAACAACCCCATGACTTTTCCCAACTTAACGAATCCACTCCCCCGGGGTTTGTGTACATCTCTCAACCCTGTGGCTCTGGCCGAGGTGGAGGTCTCGCGTTAATGAATCGTGAGAAGTGGAAAGTCCTGCCGTTGTCTGTTCCTGCCTTCAGTTCTTTTGAATCTCTTGTGTGTCAATTAACTGGACCTATTCCTACTATTATTACAACTGTTTACCGGCCCCCTAAACCAAATAATGACTTTGCTGTTTTTCTTACACACTTATCTACTGTTTCATCAAACATAACACTTCAGGGGGATTTCAATATATATATGGATAATATCAATGTCCCTCTTACTAGAGACTTTACATCCTGCCTTGAGAGTTTTGGATTCCAGCAGCACCCCGATGTTCCCACTCATTCTAAAGGACACATCTTGGACTTGATTTGCTGTTCTGGAGTTACGCCACTTGATTGTACTGCAGATGAACGCCCTTAACTGATCACTTTCTTATTTCATTCAATGTTAATCTTGCACTTGCTTTCCCGTCTCATGTCTTTCCATAATATTAAGAATATTAACTTAGACTCTCTCTCCTCCAGTATTGATTCCCTTATGCACATTCCTGATGAACTGGTCTCACACTATAACACTGGACTTAATGGTATTCTTCACTCCATCTCTCCATTACAAACTAGATCTGTTTCCTTCTCCTTTCCTGCTCCCTGGTTGACACCTGAACTTTGGCTTTTGAAAGCCAAAGGCCAGCAACTTGAACAGTTATATAAAAAACTGGACTCCTTGTTGACAAAGAGATGTACAAAAACCATACACTTTATTACAAGGACTGTATTGCCCAAACTAAATCTAACTATTATACTCTCATTATTTCATCCAGTGAGGGAAACACCAAGTCATTGTTTTCACTACTTAATAATATCACACAACCCCTGGATATTTTACCTTCTCACCTTTAGTTAACTGATTTGTGCAATTCCCTTATGCCCTTCTTTAATTGAAAAATCCAGAAGATTCCCCAGTCTCTCTGTACGGATTCCTCCAGTACTTTATTTGAATTTCACCCACCAACTCACTCATTTTCCTCTTTTCAGTTTCCTACTTTCTCAGAAATCTCAGATCTCATCTGTAAGTCTAAGCCCCCAACCACCTGTCAACTGGACCCCCTCCCTACAGTTCTGGTCAATGCCTGCCTCCCCTCTCTGGACCCCCTTATCTCTGCTATAATCCACTCTTCTCTCACTACAGTCCTTCATCTTTTAAAACTGCTGCAATAACCCCAATACTGATCAAACCTGCTGCCGATCTGACTAATTTTCTAATTCTATTCTCTCCCTTCTTTTCCAAAATTCTTGTAAAACTAGAGACTATTCCACTTCATTCTCATTTATCTCAAAATAATCTGTATGAGCAGTTCCAGTCTGGTTTTCGTCCCCTATAAAAATTACTAACGACCTCCTTATTGCAGCCGATTCTGGTTTAATTCCTATTCTCATCCTTCTTGATCTGAGTGCGGCCTTTGACACTATTTGTCACACGACTCTTCTCAATAGATTATCTTCGCTTGGCGTTACCCACACTCTACTAGACTGGTTCAGATCTGACCTCTCAGGCCGCACTCAGTTTGTTCAGCTTAAAACTTTCACATCCCAGCCCACCGCTGTTACTTCAGGTGGGCTCTGTCCTGGGACCCCTCCTCTTCATTATTGACCTCCTTCCCCTTTCTTAAATATAACCTAAGCTTCCAGTGTCATGCTGATGACCCCCAGCTCTGTCTCACTAACAGTAAACCTACTGCTGACTTTCCACCCTCCTCGCTTACTGATTGCATAGCAGAAATCAAATCCTGGTTTGCTTCAAACTTTCTTAAATTAAATAACAAGTGACAAGATGGAGGTTCTCTTCATTGGTACAAAATCCACATTATCCAAAACTGACCATTTTTCATTTGTTACTGATAATTCCTCTGTCTCCCCTTCCCCACAGGTGTCATCCTTGACAGTACTTTATCCTTTCAGTCCCACATCAACAACATCTCCTCGTCTCCATATTTCCACCTGCGTAACGTTAATCGTATTCACCCCCCCGTCCCTCACTCCCCACACCACTGCTATCCTCGTTCATAGTCTTGTCACTTCTCGTCTCCATTATTCCCTTTTCTTTGGTGTTTCTCACAAATCTCTTTATAAGCTTCAACTGGTCCAGAATTCAGCTGCCCGCCCTCATCATTACTAGAGCCCTCTATTCACCACATCACTCCCGCCTTATAGCAGCTTCATTGGCTTCCAGTTCAGTTCTGAATTCAATTCAAAATTCTCCTGTTAACTTTTAAGGCTCTCCACACCCTCGCCCCTCCATTTCTGTCTGACCTCCTCCATGTTGCCATTCCCTCCCGTACCCTCAGATCCTCTTCCTCCATCCACATGAGTGTCCTCTTCATCTGCCTCACCGCTATGGGGGGCACAGCATTCAGTTGCTCTGGAACTCACCACCACCTGAGATTAGAGATATTGAATCATTTTCACTTTTCACATCTAAACTTAAAGCTCATTTGCTTTTTCCGACGGCTTTTTCTCTTTGATTACAATGGCTCTGTCTGATTTTAACTTTTGTATTTTACTTTTGTTTATAATCTGTGATCTGTCTATTGTTTGGTGTCCTTGAGTGTTTAGAAAGGCGCCTACAAATAAATAAATAAAATGTATTATTATTACTATACTGTTAGTGACAACAGCCCAGCTCATCCTGGAGTGGTGTCTCCCACCCTAACTGAGCCCAGAAATGGATCCTCAGGTGCCCATAAGTGACACTGTGTATGACCCAAACAAGCACAGTGCATGCGGCAGAAACACAAATGGGACACTCGAGGGGAACAAGGCAGCTAAGGAGCAGCAGGAGCCACAGGAGCCTCTTTAACTAGGGACTAACAGCTGCTTGTGTCTTCAACTAAGGTGTCCGTGAAACTCTGATGAAGCCCCCAAACATGTAAGCATGGCTCAAAACAGACCAATGCACAGACCCCCTCCAAGTGCTCAGGTTCAGCACTTTGGGCAGCAGCAGAGGGCTTAAACTCACAAGCTACGCGCCCATCAGCTCACTCGGTGACCACAAAGGAGTCGTGCAGCAGTCAAAATGAAACAAAGCAGCCGCACGGTGTGCAGGTCTCATAACTTACCGAGCGGCATTGTTACAAAACACAGGAATGATTCAGGCGGCTATCGCTGCCTCATCTGAGATGGCAGTCTTATCAAACTGGCACGGAAGTCGCATCTGACATCACGGAGTTGACCACATTTGGTCTCAAGTCAGTTTTTAGAAGTACAGTAGGAAATGACCACACGCTTCCGCTTTTAAACCTGCAGAGCCCAATTAGATAAACTGTGTGGTTACTATATGCACAAGAACGACTTCGTGTTCGCCTTCTTTTATATTATTATCTTTATTTTATTGGAGATTTGTCTCAGCGAGTATTAGGAAGCAAACGTGTCTGCTATCGAACGTGCACTAATACGGCGTGGGGATGCTCTTTTCACATCCACATACACAGTTGTAGCGGGGCGACTGATGAGGCCAGGAAAAGCCAAATGCTTGGGATGCCAACGGGGGCAAAACCCAAGAAGAAAACTCGCGTTCGATGGCACTCTCCGGTTGGGAGGACAGCTCCCTTGAATCAGTGCTCTTTAAGGGGCGCACTTTCTCAGTTTCTCTTGTGCTCTGTGCGGTGGTCAGCTCCACAATGAGAGCCCACCTTTGTGGAACGTCTCCTTTTTACACCAAGCGGACTGGCAGGGGGCTTCATGGCCCTCAAGGGGGGGGGGGGTGAGAGGGTAAAGGAGACAAGACCTCTTGTCATGGGGTGCTATTTCATATGAACCCAGAAGGTGACATGTGGGACAACAAGCAAGCAATCAAGTAAGGGTGGGCTATGTTTTTATGTCCAGGCTTTACTATTATTCCCTATTTTCTGCCATTTATTGCATATTGTTCTATTCTCAATAATCACTACTTTAAATTTCTATACTTTGTCTGCTCAGATTCAGTGGCTGCAGTAATAAAGAGGTGTGGATAGGCTGACACTTTCTTTCTCACAGGATTAGAAGGCTGAGGGGGCATCTCAACAGTGGTGCACACAGCGGCAGTTACACGTCGTTGGTCGGTAAGTGGCATTGCCAATGTCATTCTCAGGGGTCAAGGTGTGCCAGCCATTCATCGACTGATTGATCCACTCAGTTGTTTCCGACATGTGGCGACTCTCTGGGCCAGCTGCCTGCACTCCTTTCTGTCTTGTGTGCCATCTCCTAGCTGCTGCCAACTCATGCTTGTGTCACTTGGGATGGCATCTGTTCAATGGGAACGAGTCACGTGCAGTGTGTGAAGTGTCTCGAGGAGGGTTAAGCAATGGACAATACTCCACTACGAGTGTCAGTGACGGATCTGAAGGATCGGACATGACCCAGTCTGACTGATTAAAGACACTAAGAAGGGCAAGATTGGGTTACAAGAAAAGGGAAATTGGAAGAAACATTCGACACGCATCACATGACCAACAATAAGCCAGTCTTTGCTGTCTCTTTAACGCTCACCAGTCTCCTAATGCGGACCCTCGGGTGAGACGTCTGAGGGATTGGAAACCTGGGGCAGATCACAGCTATGGGCTCCGGCGGCACACGCTGCATGATATCTTAGGCTACCCAGGTGGCCCTTCAGCTGTACATTTGCTTTGTTGACACCAAAAGACAATGAAATCCCCAAAAAGTTTCCCAGGGTTGCTGGACTTTCCTTTCCTTCAATGCCGAGGGTGGCACCACATACCTGAAGTGAGCCTGGCGTGCATGTGTGACAATACAATACAATTTATTTTTGCACAAGGGGTGCCATAGTGGGCTTTAACAGGCCCTGCCTCTTGACAGCCAAGGCCTTGACTCTCTAAGAAGACAAAGAAATAACTCCCAAAAAAATGGACGGAAACCTCGGGAAAGGCAGTTCAAAGGGAGACCCCTTTCCAGGTAGATTGGGCGTGCAGTGGGTGTCAAAGAGAAGGGGGACAATACAATACAACTGTAGCAAAGGACCACTGTATCTGTAGTGCGTTCACTCTGGAGTGTCGGTCAGGAGATGCCCAGAATTCCACACCGCAGCTCAGAATGAAACGGACTTATTTATTCAAAGATATCCTCACCTGCATCTGCACAGGTGTATACAGTATGTGTGTGCGTGTGCGGTTTACAATAAAAAGAATACCTAAAACTGATTGGTCAATTACACAAACGTCCACTAGATGTCAGTAATACTCAAAGTAGGCCCTAGCTAATCCAACTCAATGACGTTCACAGGTCTAGTGAGGTAATCCCATAAACTATTATTCAATAATATTGCTGCACGTAAATAACACCAAGGCCGACTTTGCATCTTAACGTATGTAACAAATTGACTCCAGACAGTCACAAAGGTTTGGGGCAGCCACCCGTATAATATGATCCCGGCTGCAAAAGGTTTGGAAAGTTGAGTTGTTTACAAGACGGAGTCCAAAACAGAACTGATAAAGTGGAGGTAAGATGGCGGTTTTAAGGGCTAGAAGAGGAAATGACGTCATCAAACTTTAGTGTAGCCGCCGAAGTATAAGGCGAGATCAGGCACGGCTAAAACGTGTGCCTAAAGAAACCTCTCAGTCCAAAGGTTTGTTTCAAAAATATTTAATGAAAGTTAAAAGCAAATAATCCACACAAGAATAAAGGAAAAAGTAGTTACGCACGTAGAATAAAAGGCAAACAAAAAGGAAAAAATGTATCTTCTCTAAACTTAGCTTTTCTTGAGAAACTTTAGTTATTTCTGTACTTAAAAGTTCTTTACTTAAAGATTCTTAACTTCTTTTAGTAACATCATCAAAGACGCTGGGACCAATAGTGACGTCATCGGGGTGCCGGGACTGGAAGTGACGTCATCAGATGCACCGGGACCTGGCGGGATTTCCCGGGAATGGTCTGTAAGAGACTGAGAGAGACAGTCAGCACACTCCGCCACCCCCTGGTCTGACGTAGTATTACAGTTACTCAAGCCCTTTAGCTGCCCCCTCATCGCACGTGTGTGGCACGTATAACAAACATACAATACAAGTAAAACGCAGCGAACCCTCCTCTAGTCATTAACGCACACTTCTTATTAATTCAGGACCCTAATGACTCTTAGTTATTACAAACAAATGTTTCTTAATGCGGAAATGACTACTGTAGTACACGTTCATCTCTTTCGCTTTATGAACATCCCATAATAACGTGCAGGCTGGGAGGTGCACCTTGAAATGTGAGTCGCTGTCTCTCTCTAAACACAACACAAGTCATCCTCGATACAACAGAAGTGTTACAAGTACAGAGCAGAGTTCAACAGCAGACGATATCCCATAATAGGATTTGGACGACAGATTAACGGCATGAAGGAGGGAGAATTCCACAGTAGGAGTATTCTCAGCTGTAGCTGCCAAGTTTCCTTTTATCTTTTGGCCCAGAAATACTCTTCCTGAATGAGATGGTCAAGCAGGCCAACTCCTGGTCCACCGTCACGGCTGTAACTCTGTGCCAGCAGGAGGCCCTGGCATGTGTCACCAAGATCTGCTTTTCTGCCAGCCAAGGCTGTGAATTGGCGAGTGGGTTTTGTGTTTTCTTTAACATTCTGTTTTTTGTGTTCGTCTCCACCAGCCTGGCTTCTCCTCGTTGAGTGACTACGAGATGCCCTAACAGTGCAGATCTGCCACACGGGGCGTTCTCCTTTCTCTATGCTTGTCCCGTTTGGTGATTGTTAAATGTTAATGACGATGGATTCCTGGATCGTCTGTGCCTTTAGACAGGTTTCCACGGATGTCAATGGGCTCGTTGGGTTTGAAGTCTGTACTCATAAAACCGGAAGAGAAGGTTGTGGTGGGACTTTCTGACATTTCCCACCAGCTTCATCGTCAGAGGCACCTGAACCCGTTTATGAGCTGGACGAGGAGGACTACAGGGGTGGCGGTGGGTTCTTTTTTACCCCCAAATCCTGTCAACAGTTGCGCCTTCTGGACTCTGGTGGCACGACTGTGCTCATTGTCTGTTTTTCCAAAAAGCAGTCCACGGTACTTAGGGGGGTTGTTCCACCACATCTGTCCACACTCATCACTTACCGTTAAGGCTTATTCTGGGCTGTAAATATCTTCTGGGGGGGGTTTGTTCGTGGCGTTCATTTGTATTTTTGTGATTGCTGTCGTTGTAAATAGTTACGAGGGACGTTCAAAATGTTTCCACACTTTTATTACATTTCCGGTGGAAACGGTGAAGGCAGGAGGGAGGAGTAGTGATTGGTCGTGTCTGAGAGTGTCATGTGACTGGGAACATTGCATCGCAGAGGAAGGTGACAGTGTAGAAAAGTGACGTCACTTGTTTTTAAAATTCTTTATGAACGTCGCTCGTATTATAGTCAATAGTTCATATACTGTAAATATTAGTTGCTGAATATATTTAATCTGTTTGGACGTTTTTCTGGTGTGTGTCGCTAATATTTGGGTGTTGGGGGCTTAGGTGTTGGCCTGATTCCATTCGTCCCTCATTTTAAAAGCTTAGCGCAAATCTGTTTTACGACCTTGGTACCCCCCAGAAGTAAGTCGAGCTTCACTACACCCATCGGTGCTTGTAAGAGGGGGCATCACGACTGGTGTCCCAGGTACTGCCTGTTACGTCACAGGAGACACAGTGGCACTTGTCACTGGAGTCCCAAACATGCTCATTTACTTGAAGAGTTTCTGCGTCGCATTCACTCGATGTCTGTGATTCAAACATATGCAGATGCTAGTCAGTCTAAATTAAAGGTCACGTCAGATTGCGTTTCCTAATTTGTCATTTGTATATTGTCACCGGAGTCGCTGCTTTCACTTTCAGGGGGTGCGTTTGCTGCCACTAAGCTCACTTTCTCACTTCACCTTCAGTCGCGTTGACGCAGAATCACCTGAAGCAGGAGGGCCGCGTCTGCACATCTCGCTTCTCACGTTAATAAAAGTCTTTCTAGTGCACCAAGTCTTTAAGCAGCTCTGGTGACAATGATGATGATGATGATGATGAGTCAGTTGAATTCTCCTGGGTGTGGAGCCGACTTGCCCTGGAAGACTTTCTGAGCTTTTCTTTTCCTTTTCATTTGCTTTGCTGTCAAGTCTGCAATCAAGTGTGCTTTGCAAAGAGCTTCCTCTCCGGGCCATTTGTGCAAAACGGGGCCTGAGAAAACCACAGAGCTTTTATCGTCCTGCCAATTTTTTTTTTTTTATCTTATCTTATCTTTTAACTTTTAAACATTTCTTGTGTGTGTGTTGTTTTGTTCTATTTATACTTTTATTGCTTTAAACTTTCCTAGACTGGTAGCGAGTCTCCAGAAGAATGAAGTTGAAAAAGTCAAAGAGCTTAAAGCGATAACATGGCCATCTAGTGGAGGAGGAAGCTTCGTCAACAGGACAGCATATCCTGGGGACGAGCATATGGGTTAGTGAGATGAAGACCCTGCTGCCATCTCACACGCCACAGAGATCGAGAAGACCTCCTCAGGCTGGCACATGCACCAGAATTGGGGGCATCCAGATGGCATTTTCCATCAAAGATAATAAAAGCAGTAAACCTAAAGACTCACGTTACAAAATTCATGGGCCGATAACCCATAGTGCCGTGTTTCCTGCCCATGCTGCAGCTCTGCTTCCGAACTTCCAATTGAAAATTCTGGAATTTTATATCCCACTGTGGCCATTAGTGAACTGTTAAGCCCTCTTCCTGCCTTTACATCCTTCAAACAACCCACAGGAGGTGAGCAATTAAAGTGGCATTTCTACCCTCGGTGGCATTCCTCCCACACAAGGCTCTGAGGGCAGCACCCCTCTTACTACTGGCTATGGTGAGGCACAGCGTTGCAGTCAGCTTCAGAAGGTTTATTAAACTAATTTAAATGAATCAAATGAATAAAGGTCAAGTAATCCATCTATCCCGGACTATTTGAAGCCAGCTTTTCTGGGAGACTCGGGCGTCTGGTGCATCGACATCCTGCTCAAAGCAGAGCCCACCGGACCACCACAGAGCACACTCGGCACACGTCATTCCTGCTCTCAAGTTGTCAATGAACTTCTGGAGATTTGAAAGGAAGCTGGAGTGCCAGGATAGACAGACACAACGAGGACAGGCAGAAGCTTTTGTCACTGGGGCCTCCTGATGGCACAGCAGATGGTCCTGCTACAGTGAGAGCAGTCAATGAAATCAAATTTGTGGTCAAAGCCTTCCTTCCCGGTGGGCTACCTAATACATAGAAATGAAATTCACATAAGCTGCTGTTAACGATGGCAGCAGGAGAGCAGCGCTGATCTTTATTGTTCTGTGCGGTTCAACCTGTAAGTTCTCAGCACTCGTGTTAAATTTACCTGAAGAACATTCTTCTTCCATGTCTTGAAACTCTGTGTGTCTGTGTTATTAGTCACTCTTGCATGATCAGATACTTCTCAGCTCCTCTACACGTTGTGATGGGCGGCCTGGGCCACGACCTGAGTGGGACGCCATCCGGATGGAAGGACCGGGGAAGAGAGCATCTGTGAGGAATGCTGAGGGCAGCCCTCTTGGGCAACTGTGGCACCACGGATTACCGCAGGGCATGCTGGGAGTTGGAGTTTGGTGCAGCCCTGTTGGGTTCTGTGGCAGCCACCAGGGGGAGCAGCTGAGCCCTAAAATGGACTGTGATTCCAGGTAATACTGATGAGCCCACCTGGAGCACTCACTGGGGGGGAGAAGAAAAAGGAGCCACCTCACTCCATTTGAAGAGTCGGAAAGAAAGAAAGAAAGAAAGAAAGAAAGAAAGAAAGAAAGAAAGAAAGAAAGAAAGAAA
>JANRMT010028174.1:8209707-8229531 GCA_026402145.1 Polypterus bichir lapradei
AAAGAAAGAAAGAAAGAAAGAAAGAAAGAAAGAAAGAAAGAAAGAAAAGGACCGTGTTTTACTCTTGTGGACATTGTGCTCTTGTGGGGAGTGAAGAAAGCGCTTCCCTATCTATAAATAAAAGTGAGCCAATTTGTGCCCTGCCTGTCTGTGTCGGGCTCAGGGTGGCTGTCCACTCTCCGGTGGTCCACAACATGTTGTCCCAAAGCTCATCACTCTAGGATCCTGAGAAGAGATAGAATGTGACCTGCAGGACATCGATGTGGTCAACTGGTACTGGCAGCACCCTGCGGAGTCCTCAGTGGCTTTAGGGACCGATAGCAGGAAGTCACTTCTTCCACCCTAAACATTAATGGGACTTCCTCAATAATAATTCTTTATATTTCTATAGCACTTTTCTTACCACTCAAAGCACTCAGCAATTGCAGGTTAAGGGCCCAACAGAGCAGAGTCCCTATTGGCATTTACAGGATTTGAACCGACAACCTTCCGATTGCCAGTGCAGATCCCCAGCCTCCGAGCCACCTCCTCAGGTGAAAATGCAACTGGAAATCTGCTTTTAATACCTGAAAATGTCGCCAAATTTGATGCTGCAACATATTATGGTGTGAAGAAAGAAGATCAGAGGTTTGTGTTTGGAAAAGGATAAGTATAAAATCCTCAGTAATTTGATCAGTTCACTTTATTTTTAAATCGTGAGCGCTGTCTTCAAAGATTTTATCTGATCTTCCACAGGCGGTAAAGCCGTGGCTGGCTGTGCGGGTTCACGGCCCAGCGTGTCTTTGGTGTCAAGTCTCTCTGAATTCTTCAGGGTGTATTGTGTGTCTGTGGCTGTTTAAGACCTGCAGGACTCACAGGATCCTTCAAAAAGGCAAAGGCCAGATGGGTGGCAGCGTTAAGGCCTCTTGAGATATGGGACCCTCCTTCAAGTTGGAGTGGAACGTTTACTGGACAACTTATGCCAGATTAGGGTCACATTTATATGACGCGTCGTTTATTGGTCAGTATGAAGCATTTACATTTGCCAATAATAGTGAGTCATTACTAGATAATAATAGAAAAAGTAAGTGCACCCCAAAATGCATTGTGGACTGAATTCCAATTTAAATTTCATGTGAACGATACCTGTAGATCAAGGTGATGTAATTGAAAGAAATAATTACAAGTTGACTTTGTCAAAATGTAATCAACAAAAAATGCACAGATATGCCATCTCCGTCTCGCCCACTTGTGCCCCTCGAGTCTGCAGAAGTCCCTGCCACCGACTGGCTTTTCTTTTCCAACTCCTCCAGGCAGAAGTCTTTCAACTGATTATCATCTGAGGATAGTCTGGTATGCACAAATCCCCCCACCGTATTCCGATGGGATTCAGATTCAGGCTTTGACTTGGCCATTTCAGAAACCTTCCATTCCTTTCTTTTCAGTTATTCCTGTGTGGATTTACTGGCACGCTGAGGGTCATTGCATTTCAAAGGGTTTATCTTTTCATGTTGCACTGCCGGTCTGGTGGGCAAATTAAATGAAAATGAGTTAACCGAAAAAGAAAAACACTCAGATAGATTACCATCACTGTGGAATTTTCTTGTAATTCCCAGCCAAACAGCAACACAGGGCCAACATACAACAAATAAAAAGTTATGCATGTGCTTGTCCACCACTTGACAGTTCCAAAGTTCAGGCATACTTGACCAACCAATGGAGCTTGCATACAGCATGAGATGAACAAGAGCCTATCATGCAACACCTCGGTCCGATTTAAACTGGGAATAGAGGTTTAAACATCAGAAAGGCCTCAACGTCAGTCGGGTGAGACGGCCCACCTTTACCATTGTTATAATACATTTTTCTTTAATATTTATGTCACTATATCTGGACAATACTGTTAAAGGATCCATTCACATGTGCATGCTACGTTTGGCACACAGGGGCTCAGCAGTTACAATTGCTAGCCAAGCATTAGACTAGATAGCCAAAGACAACTGGAGGATTGTATAGTCAGCCTAAACACAGAAGAGTGTATTTCTGTCCTCTGTCAGCACAAAATCTTCTTTCCTTGTTGGGAGAATAAGAACCGCAGTGTGAGCAGGATCCTATTCTTGTTGGAGGTGGGGTTACGTCTTTCCTGCCCTTGTGTGGAAACCAGAGAAGCCCAGCAAGTGAAGCAGACATTATTTAAAGGCTTGGACAACAGCCAGACCCTTGGAGGCACGTGTAGGCAAAGTCCGAAAACCCTCCCAGCGTGGGGACGAAAAATGGCAGACTGCGTAGATCCAGACTCCCACCTGGATAAAGTCTTTGTCATATGCTTCCCGTCTGTAACCGCGTCAACCGTCAGTAAATGTAAGATGAAGTATATTTTTTGTCATGTGATTCTTGTACCGCCGTAATCACGATGGGAGGGATATCGCCTTTTCTGGTATACTAAGCTGACCCGACTTTAAAGTTTACTACTTCTTAAGGCAATTCAATATGTAGATCAATTTGATATTTTATACACACTCATTCATTTAGTTATATTGCATTTGAGCGGTATTACTTTAATACTCGTAGTTTCTGTTATTTTTGTGATGACATTTAAACTTTTTTTCTATATTGAGGTCGCCCTTTTGAACCCCCCTGATATTTACTACGCGGTGAGGCATTTGTACTCCATCAACATTAATTATTTCCAGAGACATAATTTTGTCTATTTTTCCAGCGCATCGCGCACAAAAGCAAGGGAATGATGGGAGCACCAGAACTCTGCTCACATCATGTCGCTTCGTACCGCAAGCTGCAAGTAGTAAGTCTGTGATAAGCAGAATACCGCTACGCTTTCCACTCACGGGACGGAAGGACAATCCCAACCGCTTTTATATAGTAAGAAAGAAGAAGAAGATATCGCACAGTCTGGAGTAGAAAATCATCTTTTACCTGGAAAAACGAAACTACAAATCCCATCGTGCATTGCAAAATGGACGGGGCGTGTGTGAAACTCCGCGCCTGTGTAGCACTCACGGGACGGAAGGACATCCTGACCGCTTTTATATAGAAGGATTACTATATTGTTTAGTTACTTAATGTGCCGCAATTTCAAAAGAACACATTTCCGGAGAGCTAATGCCTCTTAAGGAAACAACCATCCACAGCCAGCATGCTGAATGTCAGGGTGAGCGTGAGGTGAGGTGAGATGCTCATCTATGACACGGTTATGCAGGCCGCTGGTGGAGAAGCCTGATGTGCGCGCTGTGGGGTCGGTCAATCTGAGGCTCTTCTTCGCACTCACGTTCAGCAGCTTATCTCACCTCGGCTTTGAGACGCTGTGCACTTTCTAACTGTGCGTTTAACACAGGGCAGATCTTTATCAAGCAAAAGTATTGCTGTTGCAAGCTTGACGTCATCAAAATGGAAGTGTTTGGCCTGTTCTATCAAAATTATACACATCACTTCTACTTTATGCAATGAAGTTTTTGTTAGACGGGTGAAAAGTTGAATATTTCTGGAAACAACATTAACTAAAGCAGTTTTTAGCAGATTGACAAAATGTAAAATCCAACAAATGCTAAGCTGGAAGGAAACAGCAGAAAGAAAACTGGAAAAGTGAAATGGAAGCCTGCAATAGCAGTAGCAGTAATGTCCACCCCAATCCAAACTCTGTGCGTCAAGTCGACTTTATTATCACGAGTGCAATGAAGTGCTTAAATAACACAATGACAGCAAGTGACAGACATGCAGAGAAGCTTGCGGTATTTTGTGGATGGTGAAGGTGATAAGTCAGGACCAGCAGAACCAAAGAAAATTTGGAGTGCCAGCCGGGCATAATAACTGCCTCTGTAGCCCCAATGGCTTTTCTAAATAATAAGCTCCTTCGAGTGGGTCTGCTTCAGAAAGCTTGTGCATGTGGGATGCCAGCCTCCGTGAGCCCTCAGCTTTATACTGTCCTGACCTTACAGTAAGGGTCATGACTGAGTTGTGAGAAAAGAGAAGATACGGTTAGCTGTGCTGCTCCCTCTTGTCCCGAGCCTGGAAGGTGATCCTTAGGTACCCATGTGTGACGTTATACAGAATATCTCGCTATTATAATAAAAAACCTCTTGGGAAGAGAGACGAGACGTCACTTCTCAGAGAGACACTTTCACGTCCCGTGAGACGAGACTTTCTGCCAAGAGATTTAACTACGCCCGGGGCCAGAAATAAAAGACAAAGAGTAGATGAGAACGTCGGAAAGAGTTCAAAAACATTGGCGCGATACACATGCAGAGCAGGCTAGAGATAATGAAAGTAGTAAAATTGAAAAGTCTCAAAAAAAAGGAGAGAAAAGAAAATGGAAAATATTACTCGGTGAAATAACGGAACAGCGAAAAGAGATTGAATATATTGTTCGGATTTAAACTTTAAGTCAGAGACTTGTAGATCGTCTAGTTTTTCCATCAGGGAAAAGTCGTGTTTCTTTCCAATGAAGAGGCGTATCTGCAAGAATGAAAAGATTTGTTGTTTGGTGAAAGTGAAATCCCGTGAGAGAAAATTTCAAGCCCCACGAGACAAGACTTTATGCAAAGAGATTTGGAAAAGTCCTGCCCACATCTAAGACATTTACCATCACGCCCACGGGTCAATCGTTTCTCATTTGTGTCAATGCTATTGTCAGACGCAGTCTGTGTAGAGAGAAAGAAATGAAATTCACTCACGGGCAGTTAGACGTTGCGTTGTCACGACGAAAGTCCAAACACAGAATTAAAATTCAATGCGATATTGACGAAAAGGTAAAAGCGAAAAGAGATCGAATATATGGACACACAGTAGGTGATATGACAGAAGAATGTAGATATTGTTCAGCTTTAAACCTTAAGTCGGAGACTCGTAGATCATCTAATTCGTGTTGCCATCAGGGAGAAGTAGTGGAGGCGTATCCGTGAGAATTAAGAGTTTTGTTGTTTGCGAGTGGTTTTAGATGCGAAGTTGCTGGTGCGTTGCACAGGCAGGAGGGTTGGCGAGCAAAGCCCCCTAGTACTATATATATATATATATGTATATTTATATTGTGAGGCCTGTAGTGGCATGGCAGCCCAACCCGACACAGACAGACACAAGTGGCACACTTATAGAAGCTCATGCTTTTAATTTTCCTTGTTCTTTCTCACACAGCACCTTACTCAGAGCTCCAATCACCATCAATAACTCAGTCGTCTTCTCTCTTCTCTATTTTCTTTCTCTTCGTCTCTTCTGCCTCCTCCACTCCTCCCTTTACAAGCTCTGTCCTTGCGCCTCCCGAGTGATGCGGCCCTTTTAATGTTGTGCCCGGATGTGCTCCTTGATGACCTTCCTACAGCACTTTGTAGTGTGGCAGATGTGCTGCATGGGCACCCGGAAGCACTGCATTTGTGGCCAGATTCCTCGTGTAGAGAAAGTGTTGCCATGCAGGGCCCAGGAATCGTCCAGGTCTCTGAAGCGGCCGCTCGGTCCATCACTTGATCGAGATGTCTCTGTACCATTCATTTGTGTGACGGGTCACTCCAGACCCTTCACTTTGGTGGGTGCGAGCCTGCTGTACCCACTGGCGCCATTCTCTCATCAATGTGCCCACCTTCCACCCAACACAGATACAGATTGTCCAAATAAAGGATTATCTACTTTCCTATATATCCACAGTTCTCGAGAGCTGAATGAACGGCTGGGCAAAGGGCACATACCCTTTGCTGGCTCCTCTTATGCCCACCATGCGAAGGTCGTTTTGTAACTCACACTCCTTATTTTCATATGTGCTGTTCTTGTCACCATTTTCACACTCGACTACAGTATGAGCTACCGTACCTGTGACTCAATTCTAATGGCCTGCAGTGTCTATACTGACATGAACAAATTTGCTGGCCCCCTTGGAGCTCATTAAAAAAGTGCTGTATGTCACCTGAAAAGGGATGGAATGAAAAGCAGTCGTCCCCTGTGTCCCTGCATGCCCTTGACATGTCACCGAGTGTGACAGGAGATCAAGTATTGCTTCGTCTACAGAGATCTTCTAAAATGGCCTGGACCCCTAAATCATTGGATTTGTGTGATTTGTCAAACTCGTTGTCTTCTCAAATGTTCATCTCACAAGTCTCCAATCTTGACAAGTGGGCTCAGTGGGAGAAGACCCAGGAAGAGCAAAACATAAAAACACCAGAGTGGAGTTCGCTCAAATGCATATTGACGAGCCACAATTGACCTTCAGACAGATGGCTCAAAACTGGAGCTTTGCAGGAAGTCCCATCAGCATAGAAGAGAACAGCAGGCCTACTGTACTGTGAAAGATGGAGGTGGCTCGGTTATGTTTTGGAGGCTGCTTTAAAGTGTCTGGCATTGGCTTAAGTTTGCACAGAGCACATTGACATCTCAAGACAACCAAGACATTCTGGAGAGAAACGTACTGCCCAGTGTCAGAAAGCTCCATCTCAGTCACAGGTTATGGACCCTCCAACAGGACAAGGGCCCCAGCAGGGTTGAGTTTGCATGCTCCAAACCCATGGCCCCGCTGCAAGCCGGGATGCCCACTAGAGTTACAAGGGAGATAGTGTCCGAAACAAGCTCTCTCCCCTGGTCCTTCCATGGGCCCTGGAGGTCCACCACACTGTTCACGCTTCATTAGGTTCATATGATTGGCCGGTTCAGCAAGCTTCTGACTTCTGGGTAAAAGCCATCCCTAAATCTACTGCTGTGAGTGCCAAGAGTCCTGTACTGTTTGCCAGAAGGAAGGAGTGATAAAACATCTGGGCTAACAGAGACCTCTTTGGGAAGAAAAAGAAGGCAAGGGGGGGCTTGTGATGGCTCTGAGTCATCTTACTGTTCTGGAAGAGAAGAAGGTCAGCAAAAAAAAAAAACAGAAAAAAAAGAAAAAAGAAATCCGCCGCACAAACACAAAACACGCTTCTGAGCCGCAGCCCCCATGTCTGCTGGGACAAGTAAATCCATCATTTTAATGGAAGCTTCAGATGTTTAGTGCTGTTACTTTAGGCAGCCCAGCTAAACATCTGTGAATGTCTGAGATGACTAACGGCACTTTCGTCAGGATGTTAGCTGGCACTCATAACTCTGTGCGGGACCACCGCCAGGGTAAAACCTGTAGGGGCGGGCACCAGTGCTAGGGTTTAAATTGAGCTGATGAAATTGGCGATGAGAAGACGTCACTTTCACTTAACAGTGAAGTAGTCACTACGTGGTTCTGCAAAGTCATTATTTCACATTTATTTAATGACCTCTCCTTGAGCAAAATGTGAAGAGGTTGTGTGTCTGATTTTTCTCCTATTTTGATTTTTTGGGATTTCAGACTGGCTTTGTTTATTTACGGTTTGCCTGTCAGAGTCTTCTCTTTTCATGTCATTTTTCTTGCTAGTATATTTGTTTCATTATATTTTGATAATAATGTTTTAAATATTATGCAGCACTGCTTTTGTTATTGAGAGACTGGGAGAAAAGAGGAGGTCAGACAATGGAGCAGGTGGTCCAACTTGGAGATCAAAGGGGAAAAAAAACAACAAAACCAGAAATGTTAACCCAAAAAATCAAAGTCCAAAGCTGAGATCACGTGGCGAACGAAGCCTTCCTATCTTGGGATTTCTCAGACTTGCCGACCGCAGTCACAGATTACGTCAATTTAAACGACTGAAAATCTCTGGCTAAGTCACGTTTACCAATCATATGCTGACTTTCCAGCCCAGTTGCGCACACCCCTTTTTCTCACAGCCAATAGCGTGCTGTCTGACTGAGCCAGGGCAGTATAAAGGGTTGATAGCTGCGGTGACTTCAGCCCCCATCTCGGCCGTTTATTTCTTTTTTCTATTCTGTTATAAGCTCATCCGACAGACGAGCTTCTCTTTTATTTGCGAGGTCCAAAACACCGTGTTCCTTATTCCTTATCTTTACAGTCTATTCACTGGGTCTCCGGATGAGCGCTCACTGGTCGTCAGCTCTTGCTTACACCGAGTCCATCCCTACGACGAAAGTCGAGATCAAACCTGTTTGAGGGGCGAGTCGGAGCGGGTCTCTCGGCGTGTCATGCTAGGCCGCTGGAATCACGTGAGCCCATTACTGACTCAAAGGAAGGCTAGGACTGAAAATCACTGGAAAAGTCAGCAAATGTGACATGACATCAAGCTTAGAGCGAAAGAGCGTTGTGAACCGGCGATAGGACAACAATTCATTAATAGACAGATGTTATTGGTTTCTATTGATCTTCTTCAGTTGCTGCTTTGCTTTGTTGTGCATTTAGATAAATCTTGTGTACTAATTCTGCATTTCGTAATTTGCAAAATTTATACTTGCATTGTACCTAAGAACTTGCCACGGTGCTGTGCGACTGAACTAAGCAAAAATAAAGAGAATTGAATCAAAAAAAAAAATCTCATAGTTCACAAATCATGTGAGGCTGCATGAGGTCACTTGTTATGTGGCCACGCCAATTGTGACACCACCTCGTATACCCAGAAGCACATCGGGAGAAATATTACCATTACAATGGGAGACATAGTGGGGCCTGGAAGAAAAGCAAAAAGATGGGAATAAGATTCAAAATGAAGGCTGTAAGGCAATGACTCTCTGGCTCAAAGAAAAACAACAACAGGTATTGTCATGCCACCTCGGTCTTACTTGAATAAAGAAAGTCAAGACTCAAACAGGTTACTGAATGCAATGCATGCTTTTTATTACTCAATCCAACAACTCCCCAAATCACCCTTCACTCCCACAGTCCCCATATGTCCTGTCTGAAAGCATCATGGGAACTGTAGTGCTTATTATCTAATTATATACAATTCATTTATATATATATATATTGTGACAGATAGGGGGTGCTGTCGTCCCCTTGAACCCTTAGACAATGCGTCAGACACCAGATACAAGTCCAAATAATTAATACAAATAACATGCACAGGCACCTCCACCTCCACTATACTCAAATAATAATAAATTATAAACAATACACAATAATATAATCCTCCAATCCACCCAGCAGCTCAGTCACCCTTCCTCCCAACTCGGCTTCCTGCTGGGATTTCCCACAATCCTTTTAAAGTCTTTGACCCGAAAGTGTTTCTGTCCCTCAGTCCATGTGACTTTGTAACATTTCCAGGTCAGGTGAAAACTCCTTTTTCTTCAGCCCGGAAGTACGTCATTTCTTCTGTCCCCGTGACTGGAACGTGCTTCTGGACTATACGGAAAATACAAGTCTTTGAGCCTCCCTGCAGCGGCCCCCACAGTATCCAGCAGGGCTGTGAATTAAAACTCCAAAGTCCTTATATATATATATATATATATATATCACCACAGGTATACTGTAGATGGTCTTTATACTTTCAAGTCAGCCTGAAGAAAATTAAGCATTAGCAGGAACTGAAACAGGATTATGGCACCTCTCTGGTTATGGAAGCCTGATGGGTCTGTGCAGGCCGAAAGTCTGCTACTTGAGTTTGGGGTGCAACTCGTTTTTGTTATGAGACTTGATAAGCTAAAAGAATTTTAAATGCATTGCAAAGGTCATATATTAGATGGGAAAATAATTTTTGATATTATGTTAATTTTAATTAATTAATTAATTGATTTATTTATTTTTGTACATAGATGAAAAAGTAAGACCTTTTTACCATTAATTTGGCCCAGACTCCTTTCTGGCTCAGAGGTTGTCAACCTCGTGGTAAATCAGGGTTAGGGATGATAACTACAGGACGCCAAGTGCTGGAGAGGCAGTGCCAATCGGAGCACACGTCTCACATTTCAGGGCTCACGTCACAGGATGCACGATAATATTATGGGATATTTAGCTAAGCTAAAGAGCTGCACATGTACTAGTCATTTCCACATAGAGCAATTGTAACCTGTAAGAACTAAGAGTTCATATTATACCGAATCACAAAGAAAGTGTGTGTTTAATGACCAGAAACTGCACACACATTCTCAAATGCACATATACTTAACATCCAATAAATTGTGTCGATTGCTCTGAATCCTTTCCCAGTTCTCTGACCGACACTCCGTGTCTTGAACTCCTCACAGAAGTGCAGTCCTCCTTTGCTACAACAAGTCACCAAACAGCCACAAGGCCGCCATGGCCTCCAAATCACTTGCTGCATGCAATGGGATGATCATTAACTCCACGCTGCAAGGACGATAAAAGCTGAAGTGTGCAGCCAAAGTTTAAAGGAGCGTTGGAAAGATTCTGGACGGCCGGCACAGACTCCACTATAGAGGACCCAGAGGTCTGTAGGTGGTCAGTATGGCCGAGGTCTCCCAGATGGTGAATTTATTTTTGACTTTCTCTTCTATGATTTTAATCTCCACCCTTGTCAACTGGCCTAAATTCATGAATTTAATTATTGAACAGATTTAGTTGGTTTCCACTTATGTTTAATTAGTTTCCACCTTGTTTTTTGTGTGTTTTAACAAATCTGCCTTTATATTTGTTCCTTTTCTGCTATTTAGTAATTAGTATCATCAATACTTGAACTTTAACACTGGAATTACCAGAGTCTACGAAAAAACTCGTAGATCCGGCCCACCTTAAAACCGTTGTCACTTCTCCGCCAGCATCCTTTGTCTTCTAAATGTGCCGATTAAGACGAGCAGCAAGCAGCCGGCTATTCCATCCCACACTGTCGCAGAACGTTCCCAGCTCATGCCTTGTTTGATTATCTAGGAGTGAATCAACTGCTGGAGTTTTAGAGTGGAAATAATAGATCGTTATTTGGAAAACATGCATTTCATGTGTGTTCAGTTTCTACAGTAATCTGTGTAAACACATTGTTAAAACAGAAACTTTGTCATATTTTAGTAATAAATGTTACAAAATGTAGGCATGAACTATAGAATGTGTGAAGCCTGAAGTCCAAAGATCAAATAAACACTTTCACCAAAGGCTCAAGGATAAGATTACAGCTCCCGTGGTGTAAGATTAAGATTTGCTTCTCAGAGTGCAGCATTCTTACCGTGTCTCAGAGACTCGAGTTTGATTCCCTGCCAGGGAGAAATTGTTACTTTGGGTTTTTTTTTAACCAAGGCCGCACTGCCTGCCTGCCTGCCTGCAAGCGTCTGCTTTCTGCGTGCTGGGGCGTTTTTCTTTTTTTTTTTTTTTTTTCCTTAAGTAGATATTTAAGTTTAACATGTCGATTGCGGTTATTTCTGTTGATTAATTCATGATTTCATTCATTATAGCTAATACTGTTATCAAGTGGTCGCTATTTTTGCCTGTTGTATACAATCTATCTAGCGTCTTTATCTCCACTCTCACTGCCCGCTTGCCTGCATGCAGCGTGTGTCGATTGATATATGATTTCATTTATTTTCTTTAAAACCTCAAATGGACATAAAATTTATAAACTGGTATGTACTGCCAGTTAATGAGATCGTTATATTTTCATGTGGTATGCTAGTTTTAAAATATTTTTTAACAGTTGAGACTGCGATTCACATGAACAAGTGTCCTTATAACTGTTATTTTTAAGATCCATAACACACAGACAGACAGACAGACAGAGAAGTTACTAGATATACAAATAAACAGGGAAGGCACATGTACTGAAAGAAAAAGAGATCAATTAACATGTGCTGCACTGAATAAGCTCACGCGCTGTAACACCCCCCAAAGCCGCCCCCCGATGTGACACTAAGTAACAGCGCAAGTACAGACGCAGACCAAGTGTATGTGTGTACTGTACTGTATAATATTAACACAAAGAGCAGCTCACTACTGAAAACGGCTAATATAGAAGTGAGTGGGGATCGAGCCGGGGACTCTTGATTACACTTGGTCTGCGTCTGTACTTACGCTGTTACTTAGTGTCACATCGGGGAGTGGTGGTGTTACAGCGCGTGAGCTTATTCAGTGCGGCAGGAGCAACACACATGTTGATCTTTTTTTTCTTTCAGTACATGTGCCTTCCCTGTTTATTTGTATATCTAGTGACTTCTCTGCCTGTCTGTCTCTCTGTTACGCAGTGCTCTGTCTGTCTGTCTGTGTGTTTTGGATCTTAAAAATAACAGTTATAAGGACACTTGTTCATGTTAATTGCAATCTCAATTGTGGAAAAATATTTTAAAAGGAGCATCCCACATGAAAATATAACGATCTCATTAACTGACAGGGCATACCGGTTTATAAATTTTATGTCCGTTTGAGGTTAAAAACGAAAAAAAAAAGTAACGCTTTCTCCACAGGAGGGGAATCGAACTCGAGTCTGTGACGCACAGCAAGCCCACTGCACTCAGAGTCAGCATCTCGCACCGCTCTGCTACAGAAGCTGTCATGTTGGTGAAAGTGTTTATTTGATGCTTGGACATCATGCTTTTACACATGCTATAGTTTATGCCTACATTTTGTAACATTTACTACTGAAATATGAAAAAGTTTCTGTTTTAAAGATGTGTTTGCACAGATTACTGTAGAAACGGAACACATTTAACAATCTTATTATTTCCACTCTAAAACTCCATATTGCTCCCAGATAATCAATCAAGGCAGGAGCTGGGAAAACTTAGTGAACGTTCTGCGACGGTCGGGGATGGAATAGCCGGCTGCTTGCTGCTCATCTTAATCGGCACATTTAGAAGACAAAGGATGCTGGCGGAGAAGTGACAACGGTTTTAAGGTGGGCCGGATCTACGAGTTTTTTCGTAGACTCAGCTAATTCTAGTGTTAAGTGAGAATTGTTCACACTGCTGTGCACCTGCACTTGGTGAAGAACAGGCGCCATACAAAAAATAAAGTTGTGTTGTATGATATATTTAGGCCCTTTGCTGTTCGATTTTAGGGGTTGAAAAAGCATCCCTTTGAGGTTATGTATTCTTGTCAGTGCGCTGGCACAACATGAGGGGAGCGTCTGGGACCTTAAGAACTCGCCTAAATGGGCTATAAAACAGAAGTTTAATGGGCTGCACCCTGCTGCCCTGTCCGCTGGAGTTCACAGCCGGTTGTGCTCTAAGAGGATGTTGATTGACACACCTTTGTAGTCTGGGGGTCCATTTCTCAAAACGCCCCCAAAGATCCTCTGCCAGTTCTCCTTTCACTGCCCTGTTCATGACTTCTTGATCCTCGCAGCATTTTCCACATGTTGGCCTTGATTTTGGGGAACAGTCAGAAATCTCAAGGGGTCTGGCTAAGCAAGTCGAGAGGGGCAAACAAAAGGTGAGTCCCACAGTACGTTTCTTCCAGACTCTTTTTGTAGAGGTGGGCAGTGGTAGTGATTTGGAGGTCTGCTCCAGTCATTTTGCGGCTGCACTCTTTTTGACTTTTCTTCAGCTTAATTCTAAAAGGGCAGCGCTGGCCTAAGCTGAGCAGTCGGACCTTCAGCACGGCGGCGGCTGAAGACGCATTGGAATGACGATTGGAATTTGCTTTCCTATGCAAAAGCCATGATGGGCAACTTAACATCTCATTTATGTTAACATATATTAATATACTAGCAAAATACCCGCGCTTCGCTGTGGTGAAGTACTGCCTTAAAAGTTTCAATTAAGAAGAAAATTAAACCTTTTTAAACTGAGGGAAAATATGCCAATAATTATTTGTTAAGGATCTCTTTGTATACCATGTTGTCAGTTCGGCCCTCCGGTTGTAACATGACCAAGCTGTGTGCTGAGCTTACTCTTGAGCATGTAACGTACAGTTGGCCATGTGAACAGTAATCTTGTCTCAAATCTCACAGCTTGGATTGCTGCTGTCATAATCGGTTTGAGTTTCATGGTTTGTTTCAATTACGACAGTATTTGCAGGACTTGTGTTGAAGTGACATTCGGCATCTGTCAAGCGTTGTAAGCACACAACCAGTTTCATTGATAACTTCACATCCAGCTTTTGAGAGTTTAAACATTCATAAACATCAAAGTGTCCACTACTGAAATCGTCACCTGTGAATCTAAGATGTTTAAGAGGCATTGGCGGTTGTCCAAAGGTGTAAAATATTTGGCCATTTCGGTACACTTGAAAGCGACAACTGAACAATTCAGCGGCAGCCATCAACTCACATGCAGAACCATAGGTGAAAGGCTTAAGCATTTCACTCTTCTAGTGCTCCTGTGTAGTATAATTATCTCTTGTACCGTCATCAGTCCACACCTTGAACCTGTCCCAGTCATTCAATATATAAGACACAATGTTCTTCCGGATATCAAGAGTGAGCCTGATATGGCCGTGCAATATGTAACACAGAGAATGGAAAAGGTAGGTGCCATCTCCGGGCAAGGAAACCACTTAGTAAGTGACAGTTCTTTGATCGATGGTGATTACCTCGATAGACATGGTAATGGGGGTTGGAATGATAAAGGAAATGGGTACCTGAGTAATGTAAAGTGTAAAATACCTACACAATAACTATAATCGTAATAAACAAACAATAAAACAGCGGAGAAGCCGTGGATTAAACAAAAAGGCTGTAGTTATCAGCAGGGAGACGTGAATCAAGGAAGGGAATGTAGAGACTAGAGCGACGGACGGCCTTATATAGGCAGGCAGCCAACAACGTGGGAGGCGTTGGGATGGATGACCAAACACCGCCTCACACGGTGACCGAGCTGCAGGCTATGGACGTATAAATGTACGTAAGTAGGATTCAGTTAGCATTGGGAACCCGCGTACCAAATTTCTTGAAGATGGGCCCATAAGTAACAAAGACCGTTGAAAAGTTCAATATGGCGGTCGACAGTGGCATCATACCACCGAAATAAGTACGTACATTGGTTTCGGTTAGTGCAGGGTAGCCAACTACCAAATTTCGTGAAGACGGGGCCATAAATAAGAAAGTTCAACATGGCGGACGTTGTTGACCGTTATGACCGTTACATGTAGAATTTCGAAATGAAACCTGCTTAACTTTTGTAAGTAAGCTGTAAGGAATGAGCCTGCCAAATTTCAGCCTTCTACCCACACGGGAAGTTGGAGAATTAGTGATGAGTCAGTCAGTGAGTGAGGGCTTTGCCTTTTATTAGTATAGATTTGTCATTGTCTGGAGACGTTGATTGATTGATTGATTGTTTGTTGTATTTATTTAGTTTAATAGCAGAGTTTTTGGAGTTTTTGGAAAGTTGAGGCATAACTGAAATTAATTCTTATTTAATTAAAAGTTCAAATTTAATTAAAAGTTCAAAGAAACATCCTATAAAGAATAAAAATAAACGGTGTTTTTCCTTGCCCGGACGTGGGTTGCCAGGGTCCCCCTCTGGAGCCAGGCCTGGAAGTGGGGCTCGATGGCGAGTGCCTGGTGGCCAGGCCTGTACTCATGGGGCTCGGCCGGGCACAGCCCGAAGAGGTAACATGGGTCTTCCTTCCCATGGGCTCACCATTTATCGGAGGGGCCAAGGAGGTCAGGTGCAGTGTGAGTTGGGTTGTGGCCGAAGGTGGAAGGAGGGGGAAGCAGTGCAGTGTCAACGCCTTATATGGTGGGGATGGTGCGCTGCTGACCACGACTCGGGACGTTGTGGGTCGGTGGGGGGAGTACTTCGAAGACCTCCTCAATCCCACTAACATGCCTTCCAATAAGGAAGCAGAGCCTGGGGACTCGGAGGTGGGCTCTCCCATCTCTGGGACTGAAGTCACCGAGGTGGTCAAAAAACTCCTTGGTGACAGGGCCCCGGGGGTGGATGAGATACGCCCGGAGTTCTTAAGGCTCTGGATGTTGTAGGCCTGTCTTGGTTGACACGTCTCTGCAACATCGCATGGACATCGGGGACAGTGCCTCTGGATTGGCAGACTGGGGTGGTGGTGGTCCCCCTCTTTAAAAAGGGGGACCGGAGGGTGTGTTCCAACTACAGAGGGATCACACTCCTCAGCCTCCCTGGAAAAGTCTATTCGGGGGTTCTGAAGAGGAGGGTCCGTCAGATAGTCGAACCTCGGATTCAGGAGGAACAGTGTGGTTTTCGTCCTGGTCGCAGAACAGTGGACCAGCTCTACACCCTTAGCAGAGTCCTGGAGGGTGCATGGGAGTTTGCCCAACCAGTCTACATGTGTTTTGTGGACTTGGAAAAAGCATTCGAACGTGTCCCTTGGGGAAACCTGTGAGGGGTGCTCTGGGAGTATGGGGTACCGGACCCAGTAAAAGTTGAACCCGTTTCCAGTGAGAGTTGGACTCCGCCAGGTCTGCCCTTTGTCACCGATTCTGTTCATAACTTTTAGGGACAGAATTTCTAGGCGCAGCCAGGGTGTTGAAGGGGTCCGGTTTGGTGGACTCAGGATTGGGTCACTGCTTTTTGCAGATGATGTTGTCCTGTTTGCTTCATCAGCCCGTGATCTTCAGCTCTCTCTGGATCGGTTCGCAGCTGAGTGTGAAGCGGCTGGGATGAGAATCAGCACCTCCAAATCCGAGACCATGGTCCTCAGCCGGAAAAGGCTGGAGTGCCCTCTCAGGGTTGGGGGAGAGGTCCTGCCCCAAGTGGAGGAGTTCAAGTATCTCGGGGTCTTGTTCACGAGTGAGGGAAGAATGGATTGTAAGATCGACAGGCGGATCGGTGCGGCGTCGGCAGTGATGTGGGCTCTACATCGGTCTGTCGTGGTGAAAAAGGAGCTGAGCCGTAAGGCAAAGCTCTCAATTTACCAGTCGATCTACGCTCCTACCCTCACCTATGGTCATGAGCTATGGGTAGTGACCGAAAGAACGAGATCGCGAATACAAGCGGCTGAAATGAGTTTCCTCCGCAGGGTGTCTGGGCTTTCCCTTAAAGACAGGGTGAGAAGCTCAGAGTAGAGCCGCTACTCCTCCACGAGTCAGATGAGGTGGCTCGGGCATCTGATCAGGATGCCACCTGGACGCCTCCCTGGTGAGGTGTTCCGGGCACGTCCAACCGGGAGGAGGCCCGGGGAAGACCCAGGACACGCTGGAGGGACTATGTCTCACGGCTGGCCTGGGAACGCCTTGGGATTCTCCTGGAAGAGCTGGAAGAAGTGGCCGGGGAGAGGGAAGTCTGGGCTTCTCTGCTTAAGCTGCTGCCCCCACGACCCGACCTCGGATAAGCAGAAAAGGAGGGATGGATGGATGGTTGGATAATTAGAACAGTAGATGTCTTTCATTTCAATGTGCTTGTTTCCTTTACATAGAAAAAGTCATTGATTAATGTAAGTCATTTTTATTTGTATTTTTTGAACTTTATTCGCTTGATGGGGGTCATCTCCTAAAACAATGTTGTTCACTGCCAATTTTGGAACATTCATGACAGTGTGACGTCCAGAGAGCTCCTCGTCACACACGTCCTCCAGTATGTTGTAGCTCAGACATGGCAATAAGCAACAAATTTACTTCCTATTGTGTTTTATGAATAATTGAGGATCCTCGGTTGGGGCTGAATTTGGATCTGCTGGGTCAGCGGCGTTTGGAGCAGCAGCAGCACTTTTGGTAGGCCAGCTTTATTTTGGGCGACCTGTGACATTTGACTGCAGTGGTGACGTTTTATGGTACACAACTGCACAGCGTGCCATTTTCAGTTGGCACCTTGGAAGAGGATATTTTAGTCAACAGGTGAACGGATATTTTAGGAAATCCTTGGTTCAGAGCAGAAAACACCAGCGACAGTGAACAAGATCCCCACTGGGGACAGGAATGAGTCTTGGTGTGCTGGAAAGTTCTCTTTCCCTTTTATGTTGTATTTGGTAGTGAGATTTGCTACTTTTGATAGGTTTCAGAGGTGGACACATTGTAACTGTATACTGTAATTTTACAGATAAAACTGTGGCATGTTACAGCATTATTCCAAATAACTGATACCTTCTTGTATAAGAGCAGCACTGAACATTTTCTTTCTCTCCTGATCATAGGGTAACCCAGAAATCAGAGGGACCCCAAAATTCTTCCTGCCGACTATGCCAAGGGTTTAATGGTGTAAAAGTGTCCAGGAAAGGTTCTCTTTGTATTGGTGGCCAAGTTAATACTGGAAATGCCTAAACTGCGAGAATCGATTCACATGAACAGCATGTCCTGCCAAACACCTTATTCAGCATTCACTCTACACAGACAACGCTCAAAGCTCAAACACAAAGAGCTCCCTCAGCTTCGACGCCTTGCCAGGGGCCAAAAGCCACTCCGCTCACGAGTTGCCCCCCTTGGGATTCGTGTTGATCCGACTTCAGAACGCTTCTCCAGGAAGGGCTTCTTCACTTCAGAATCTGGCGAGTTACTCCTGTGTATCCCCATGGCTGCCTTTGAAAGGGTTGGCACAGTCGGCTGATCGCTACCCCTGACCGTACAATACCTAAATCAGCACAGTTCATTTTATTAACAATCATCGGTCATTGCTAAATGTCAGCAAGCGACAGGACGACTTTGGTAAAGCAATACTCAAACCATTTCAAGGAGTACTTGCGTTTATTTGAAGGAGATACATGGTGTAAATGTCAGATATGAAAACGCACAATGTGAACAATTCAGATCAGGGTCACACAGCAAGCTTCGTTAGGGGTGGCCGTAGCTTTGGTTTCATAAATCAAGCATGGCGCTTGGGAATGAGGAGACAGTCTGTAGATGGTGAAGTCTGACTGAGTGGCCTCACTGGCAGTGCCTTTTAAAATCCTTTGAATTTATGGGATCAATCAAACTCTACCTTATGCAAGATATTGGGACAACAAAGGTTCCCATGGCCTGGTTGATTGTTAATTAAGTTACTTTTGGCTAGCCAAGACAAATGTTCATCTTAAAGTCCCAAGCCCCCGTTTTACATATTCTTATAAGCCTACACACAGCGGTCACTTTATCTTAGGTTACAACAAATATACTACATTCTGATAAATAATGACACACTAACAATTTATACTTATTTCCCAGAATGCCTGTCTGTCTATTTTGCATACACCTCAGAATTTTCTCTACTTCCAAAATTGGACAGTCTTGGGGAAGCACCTCATGAATATTAATGAGCCAATGAGGCATTTGTTACCCGCCTGCCCTTTCAGTTACAGAACAAGAGCTCTGAACCCACAACTTGAGGCATTGTCTAAGGAATTCTAAAATAACACCAAACCAAGTCTTATTCAGCCTACTGTAAAAGCTCAGTTTTCCAACAGCATTACACTATGACACACACACACACACACACACGCCTGATTGGCTACTCAGATACCAATTACAATTGACACCTTGACTGTAGTCATCCTGTAAAATTCAATTTGACCACAAAGCTTCAAACACAAAGAGGACACACACTTGTGGGGGGCATCCAGTGACCGGTGGAGGGTACTGGTGAGTGGTCACATGGTGTCAGATGGCAAGATTGTTATGCTGGAGCCATAATGAACCCCAAACCCTGGATAGAGGGGCTCAGTGAAGGAGGTGTTGAACGTGTGCAGGAGGGTCATTGTGGGTGAGGTGCTATAAAACGACAGAGTGCCAGCAGACCAATCCAGATACACGCCTATATTGACGCTGTAGGGGGCGCTGATGTCACTCTTCATGTTATTATGATTTACAGAGTACTGGGAATTAGACCACCGCAGACTCCAGGACTTGTCGTTATTTCCAAGGCGGCACTCGTCGCTCTTTCCTTTCCTGCCCAGTCCTTTATATGCGACTCCGATGTCCATCCAGCGTCCAGTGCACTCCACCTCCCAGTAACAGCGAGTCCCAGTCAGAGCGTCTCTGCACAGAACTTGGGCCCAGAGGTCAAATCTGTCGGGATTATCAGGATATTCGATTTTTCTCCTTTTGCGTGTCACCTTCTTGTTCTCTTCACACAGACGGAGCTCTCTGTGTGCCGTGTCGATGTCCAGTGTGAGCGGATAGAAGTCTGAAAGGAGAGAAAGGAAAACGAGTGAGGAAATCTGTGAGTGTGTAATGGGACTGGGGGCGGGGCATGGCACAGACAATTAACAAGAACCAATCAGGAGCTGCGCTGACAACGGTAAACAGCTCA
>JANRMT010028174.1:8229541-8244064 GCA_026402145.1 Polypterus bichir lapradei
CAGGAGCTGCGGTGACAACGGTAAACAGCTCAGCTGACTGGACAGAATCTTTTCAAATTAAAAATTAAATTCTGGAATTACGGTAGATGCCATAAGGTCACCGTCGTGGTCAAAGTCTGCACTGACAGCCGGCTTTATTAAATGACAATTTTTATTGTCACCATTCACCTCTTTAATTTAAAATCAATCCACTGTCACACTTCATCACAATCTGATTGTCCTTTCCTCACAATAAACTTCTGATCCTCGTTCTGTTCCTTCCATTCCCAGTCTCTTGCATTTCCAGTGGTCTACTAAATGCTTAGGGGTCACCCCGCAGGTCAGGGCTACACAGAATGTGAAAATTAAAGATGAAAATAAAATAAGAACCGCCCGAGAATGTAATGTTTGTAATACATTTTCGTAAAACTCGTGACTGACAGCTCAGTGATTAAGACGATGGCCGTTAAGTGCCGAGAGATGTGCAGTTCATGAAGTGAACTCAGTAAAGAAGACGATCCTCGAGTAGGAACGACCTTTAAAATCAAAACACGTGAGCTCAAAATAAGAGATGGACAGAAGTGGAGCCGAACTGGCAGAAGTCGAATCAGAGCAGCACGACGGCCGAGGGCTTGGAGCTGCGGCCTCACGACTTTCAATTTGGCACTCAGTCGTCGCCTTTGGCAGGTTTCTCCATTGATCATATAGTGCCTTTCACGTCCGTCTGCTGTATCTTTTCTTGTGCCTGTCATATTTGTCATTTTCTCTGCTATAGCACCTTTGTTGTCACTTATTGTCATACGGCTCTGCTTATCTTTGTTATATAGTGCCGTTCATATTTATGTGCTCTGTCTTTCACATTGCTCTATCCATCATATCAGTTCTTTCATATTTATATAGTGATTTTAAGATCTATGTTATATAGCGTCTTTTACATCTGTCGCTCTGCTATTTCTGTCACTGACATGAACCCAATAGTTTTGGTCTCCTTCCACTTTCCCAGTTTTCTGTCAGATAAGTGTGAACTGACAACACTGATTGTCATCTGCCATTTGATTTTGCGTTTAATTTTGGACATACAGAAAATGGCATGAACATAATTAGTTATTCGAGCCCTCACGGGATGTTCCTCTCACACAGGTGATATCTGCCATCAAGCACTTCGTGTAGCTCTGGACGAGACGTCTCCTCCTCTCACTGCCCACTTGGCCCAATCTTCTTGAGCTTTGATGGGCTTCTTCTCCCAGCTGTAACTTCCATATCTTTCCATGGATGTTGACTTGAAAACAGCTGAGCACTTCAGAATATCCCAAGGCAATGTCCACCATGCTGCAGTGGTCTCACTTGACCTACACCAGAGAGACAGAGCTTTGTGACGTTTGGCCTTGATGATCTTCTGGTTTTCTTGTGCCCTGCACAGATTCAGCCCAGTGGCCCCATAACATTAATGAGCCTCTGCCACGTCTCATGTGTTTTTTCTTTGGACACAGGGCTGCTGTGACTTACCACGAAGCTCTCCTTTATTTCCATCAGTTCCAAAGGACCTTCACCAGCCCAGAAATGGGGTCTTCTACCCCAGTGCCCACTTCCATTCACTCAGCAACAGATGGCGTGGCTTGAAGCTGTTGTCCCTTGATCTTTCAGGACAACCTGTGTCTGTTTTACTCAGTTCTTCTCCACCATTTAAACTCTTCAATCTGAGGTCAGCTTTACTCTTCTGGTCAAATCCATGAAGGTTTGTCTACAGTCCTGTGGGTCCTAAACATCTTGAGAATATTAGCTATGGTGGCAACTGGAACATGAAGCTCTTTGGAGATGGTCTTGTAGGATTCACCTTGAACATGCTTGTCTGTGACCTCCTCTTCTCTTCTCCACGTTCAGTGTGAAGCACAAATCACAGCTGAAATGAAGACCCCATTAAAACAATCCATCTGCTTGAGATGTGAGGACAGTCCACTCAGGTCTTCTGATGTCCAATAATTTTCTTTCTGCCATTTTCATTGGTTTAAAAGTTTAAAATTTGTGAAGTCGAGAACCCAAAAGCAAAGTGTCTGCTCTGTGGAATAAAGAATGATGGATGGCAAGTCCTTTTGTCAGCTTTCAATGGATTTCACGTCAAACTGCGGCTCATCATTAAACCAGTTCTTCTGGCTGTGCCATGTGAAAATGTAAGCGCCCCTCTTGAGACGGTTTTTTTCTTTTTTAAGACACAGGGCCCTTCAGAAGGTCTCTCTCGGACTTTACTTTGTTACTTTATGTTACATTTTATCCCTCAACACAAAACACCCCCAGAATGACAAAGAAAGCAGGATTTTAGTTTGTTTTTAGTAAGAGTGACAGAAAATGCAATGCTGCCACCTCAGACCCAAGAAGACCCCAGGCTGTGATGGCTACCAAAGGGGCTTCAAGTAAGTCCTGAGTAAAGGGTCCGATTCCTTGGCTCAGTCAGTGGGATATTTCAGATTTTATTTTTAATTCATTTGTCAACGTGTCTCAAATCCTGTTTTCATTTTGTCATTCTGGGTGTTGAGCTGAAATGATTTTAGCAAAGTGAAGCAATACAGCGAAAGGTGAAAACTTATTAAAAGGTCTGCTTGAAGGCACAGTTGGTGGACATATCCAGATTTGACCTTCTTTTTAATGGCTATCTTTAGTTAAAGATGAGATCAAACATAAGACACATTTAAAGCACATTCTGTAGTCCTTGGTGTCATTTATTTAAACATAAAAGTAAGTGCACCCCTCCATTGATCAGCACCTCAAATTAGAATCAGCTGGTGATGATGAGGATGAGGATCTCGTCTGAAGCTGTCCTCTTACTGAAACCTCCCACATTTAAGTTGGTTTGCTCTTTGGTGTTGAAGTGTGTGTTATCACAAAAGAGCTCTCTGAGGCCTTCACAGTGAGGGGTATAGATGCCTCTGAGTTTGGGAGGGAATTTCAAGAGACAAGGACCTCCTAACCCTAACCATCCCTGTCTGAAATCCTCCATCTTACTCCCATAACCTGCCTGAATGACTATCGGCCAGTAGCGCTCACCCTAGTGTTGGTGAAGTGTCTTGAGAGACTGGTCTGGAGTCACATCATGTCCTTCATCCCTCCCACCTTTTGATGCACACCAATTTGCTTACAGGGCTAACAGGTTTACGGAGGACGCTGTTGCTGCTGCTTTCCATGCTACCCTGTCCCATCTGAAGCACCAGATTTTAGCTCTACTTTTAACACCATCCTCCGTCACAGATTGGTGGGCAAGCTGCTAGGTCTGGGACTCCTGTATTCTATCTGACTGTGGCTTAAAGACTTCCACAAAGAGTTAGGGTGGGCCCTCACATCTCCTCGGCCATCAGCATCAGCACCGGCTCTCCTCAGGGGTATGTGCTGAGTCCTCTGCTCTTCACGCTTTACATACATGATTGCACCCCTGCCCATCACAGCAATGCCATCGTCAAATCTGCAGACGACACCAATGTGGTGGGGATCATCTCTGGGGAGGATAAATCCGCCTACAGGGATGAAGTGGAGCAGCTGACAGCATGGTGCACTGACAACAACAACCTGCTCCTGAACACAAGTAAGACCAAGGAGCTCATTGTGGACTTCAGGACATCAAACCATTCTACATCGGAGGGGACTGTGTGGAGAGGGTGTCAGGCTTCCACATCATGGAGGACCTGTCCTGGGGTGTGAACACAGCTGAGCTGGCAAAGTAGGCCCAGCAGAGACTTTATTTTCTGTGAACCCTCAGGAAAAATAACATACCCCAAAAACTGCTGGTGTCCTCCTATCGCTGCTCTATCGAGAGTATCCTGTGCCACGGCCTCTGCGTGTGGCTTTCCAGCTGCACAACAGCGCATAGGAAAACACTTCAGCGGATCGTAAAGACTGACCAGCAGATCATCAGCTGTTCTTTGCCCTGTCTGGATGAACTGCACGGCTCTCGATGCCTCAGGAAAGCAGAAAACATCTTAAAAGACTCCTCACACCCCGCTCATGGCATCAGACAAAACATAGAGGAGCATGAAAACAAAGACTAATAGACTGAATACCAGTTTCTATCCACCCATCCATCCATCCATTATCCAACCCGTTATATCCTAACTACAGGGTCACAGGGTCTGCTGGAGCCAATCCCAGCCAACACAGGGCACAAGGCAGGAAACAAATCCCGGGCAGGGCGCCAGCCCACCGCAGGATACCATTTTCTACCCTGTTACTATTAGGGCACTGAATGCCATCTCCTCACCTCCAGTGCAGCAGTGCAATGGATGACATCTTGTGCAATGAGGTTGAATGTTTGTGTTCTACCTCATTTCTTCTTATCCTTTCGTAATTAGATTTATTTATATTTTGACACCACACAGACTGCACCTAATTTCACTGTATTTGTTACAATGACAATCAAGATATTCTGATTCTGATTCTGATCTGCATGGGAGGTGTGCCAGGAGGAAACCAGACAACACTAAAGTTTGTCCACAAACACTTCTGGAACACTGTGCTCTGGGCATATGAGGCAGAGATAGAGATACTGGGTCAAAGTACCAGCAGACATGTTTAGTGAAAACCAAAGACAGTGTATGACTTGAAGAACCTGATACTAACTGTATAGCATGGTGGCAGAAATGCTCTGATTTGCTGAATCAGGGCCTGGGCAGTCACCAACATAGAATTCATTATCAACTCTTCATTATACTAAAGGGGGGTGAAGACAATGTGAGATGATTGAAGCTCAACGTTACAAAGGAACTAAGCATACCTGCAGGACAGAGCCAACTATACTTCCTTAGAAGGCTGGCATCCTTCAACATCTTCAATAAGATGCTGCAGATGTTCTACCAGACGGTGGTGGTGAGCGCCCTCTTCTACGCGGTGGTGTGCTGGGGAGGCAGCATAAAGAAGAGGGACACCTCACGCCTGGACAAACTGGTGAGGAAGGCAGGCTCTATTGTAGGCACGGAGCTGGACAGTTTGACATCCGTGGCAGAGCGACGGGCGCTGAGCAGCTGAGTGTCCATCATGGAGAATCCACTGAACAGGATCATCTCCAGACAGAGGAGCAGCTTCAGTGACAGACTGCTGTCACCGTCCTGCTCCACTGACACACTGAGGAGACCACACTATGCGACTCTTCAATTCCACCCGGGGGGGTAAACGTTAACATTATACAAAGTTATTGTCTGTTATACCTGCATTGTTATCATTGTTTAATATTGTTTATTATCAGTATGCTGATGCTGGAGTTTCTATCTATCTATCTATCTATCTATCTATCTATCTATCTATCTATCTATCTATCTATCTATCTATCTATCTATCATCTGTCTGTCTGTCTGTCTGTCTTGCGTAAGAATCATAATAAATACGAGGCTCGCCCACAGCAAGGGCCTCACTTCATTGAACTCAGACGAGCTTTATGTCGCATTATACAAAATTGTCTGTTATACCTGTATTGTTATCACTCTTTAATTTAATATTGTTCTTTATCAGTATGCTGCTGCTGGAGTGCTGCTGGAGTATGGGAATTTCCCTTCCTCCCTCCCTCTATCCATTTATCCATCTATTTAATCCACCAAGGAATGACTGGAAAGAAAGAAAGAAATGGAGGGTTCTAGAATGGCCAAGTCAAATCCTGGAATGAATTTCATCGAGATGCTGTGGGGGGATTTGAAATGAGCTGTGCACCCAGGGGACCCCTGAGGCATCACACAGTTGATGAAGGAATTCAGCTTGGAAGAGAAAATGAAGAATAAGAATCCCAGCTGATGTCAGTGACTGCTAGACATTCCCAGGAAATGCCAACTTGAGGGGCAACAGCGGCTATTAGAGACATGTGGAGGGGGGCTTACCCTCTTCACAGACTGAAACGCTATGTCTGTTCACTTTTCATTGAATAAATTACTGCAGAATGAAATTCTCATTTTTTTTCATTTCATTAACCTCACCATTATCTATTAATACTGCTTTACTACGAGGACCAAATGGTGACATGTCCAAATGTATTAAAAGGAGAACAGATCATGGGGCACATTACTTTTTCTCATGCCTGTATATTGACAGTATATATTAATGGTAGTTTATATGTTGTATGTGTGTGTACAGAACTTTGGGCTTTTGTTGCGTGGAGTGTGCTGCATAAATAAATAATTTCTATCAATGTTGTAAGGGAACAACTGAAATAGAAAGCAACACAAAAGATAAGACTGAAAAAAGAAAGAAAAAAGAGCAGCAACTGCAAAAAAACAATGGAGGCTGGCCTCGAGTGACAGGAGGACCTGGCGCAGTCGGCAGGATAACATTTTTATTCCCTGTGAAGTCACTTGACACACAGGAGAGTCAAATCCAACTACTTGGGTGATTGACTGCTTCAGTCTCTCTATCCCATAATGCACCACTCTCAGGACCTCCACACTTTCATCTCGGTCACCCAACACTCACACGGCTCGTTCTGCCGGCTGCCCTTTTGCACCATAACCTGGACCCAGATACTAAAAGAGAAACACTTTTTTATCGTGATGATCCAATCGGTCGAAGCACAAACTCACATTTTAAAAACTCGATTCTGCTCCGAGGCTCAGGAGGCTGGAGGGTGAGAACTGGAGCTTCATGACCTGAAAATAAAAGAAAAAAGATCTGTGAAGACGACTTTATGTAATGGTAGTTAAATTCCTAAACACATCTTACAAATACACGGCAGTTAAAGTAAAACAAAAAATGACAATCAAAAACCTGACAGTGCAGCAATAGTGCAGAAACGGCATGCAGCGTACAAACATACAAATCTCTAAATAAACGAATATAATAAAACTGCCTTGATGAAAGGCTGACAAATAAACATTAAAGAGCAGGCCTCCTACGTGCGTCACAGCACTCAATGTCCACGTATCGTCACTCTGGTCCTTCTCAAGAGGACAATAAGAGGACATTTAGTGGCCTTTCACAACAACAAGACCAGGCACCGTACCTGATGGAGTCCATGTCACTACGTCCCACTGGCTGACCTTCTCCAGACTCGTTTTCAGATTCGACAGCTCCTTTCTCAGATCCTCAGAAAAGAAATTAGCATTGATGTTGAAGTGGAGTGAGTCTCCATCAGCAGGCGGGACACAGAGAGATGTGAAATTCTTCATCAGGGGAGAAGCGGGGATGACATTTCAGGGAGGACCAACAAAAAGAAAACATTTGTTAGAAGATCTTTAGTGGATCAGCGTATAACACTTCAGCCTGTCCCGCATGATACCACCATAATTCACTACGCTTTATGCGATGTATTCGATTTGTAGCCCAAGTCAACCTCAGACTGGCCTTGGACCGCTTACTGTGATACAGAAAGATAATTAATATAAAAATAAAGATGTAGTGAAACAGACAGAGAGGAGAACAAAATGTAATGCAAAATGCTACAAAAGTCAATGACAATGATCCATAAGCTCACACCTACCCCAAGACATTCAGGATACAAATAACGCATCATGAAAACATGTTTGCCAAAAGACAACCCCCAATGTCCACAGAGTTGTGTCACTTTTGACGTGAAGTGGTGGCCTTTCTCCCAGTCTCACGACGCACTGTTTACCAGTGCAAACAGACTGTTAACAGCTCACCCAGTCTCGACCCTCCAAAATGTCCCATTCATTTCTTGATGTGCCCCATCAGCTCAGGAATAGCCACGTTGGGGAATTAGTCGTGGTGGCCGCCTACCAAACAAAAGAGGACTCCACACCCGAGTGAGACAATCTTCTCTCTGGTCTTAGATGGTCCGTGTCTGTTTCATCTTTTGTGTTTTGTTTTGCTCCTTTATTTAATTTTCATGCGCCTTATTTAACTGTAGGTTGGCATCTACCACCATGACCACCTCTCTCAAACTGTGACAACTGACCGTACTGCACAAAGGTCCTCACTATTGTAGTCGGCTCAAAATGCCTATTTAATTCCTTCCGGTGTTTGACACGTGTCCCGGTTTGGGGACAGAGCTCACATTTAGGATGAAACAACAGAAGACAAACCAATAAAATCCATTATGTGTCAGTGAGATAGGACAGTAATACAATTTCACTGGGGACATCCCCTCTCATTCATTTATTGGATATTAATGACAAAGTATTTCAGTGTAGTGGGACATAAGAGATCACAGACATGACTTTCAATAAGCTTTTCATGCAGGACTCCATGACAGCCGAGTCATCTGACTGTAGATAAGGGGACTGAGGGTACAGCGGGCAGGCAGGTGAAGAACTAACTTGACACAGAAAGCAAGACATTGGGCTTTTCAGAGTTCTGCGATGAAATTGAATGACATTAAATGTAAGCAATCACACAGTTAAGGGCGGAGTGGTGGCTCTGAGGCTAAGGATCTGCGCTGGTATCCTGAAGGTTGCCGGTTCAAATCCCTGTCACTGCCAAAAGAGATCCTACTCTGCTGGGCCCTTGAGCAAGACCCTTAACCTTCAATTGCTCCAGGGGCCCTGCGCTGTACAATGGCTGACCCCGCGCTCTGACCAAGGGCTATGTCAAAACTAACAAATTCCTAATAAATAAAATAAACAACAAAACAAAATGTAATTACACAATGAAAGTGTAACTCGTGATGAAGATTTGTGTGATCCTCAGCTAGACAGATTAGAGATTAGGTAGTAAGAAGCGGAGTTATACAGCAGCTGCGATGTGTGGGCTATAAATCAAGAAGACAATCTCCATAACCTGAAGAACACACCTGGGAGTCCTTCTGTTGGTCTCCATATTACAGAAATGACCCAACAGCACAAGAGAAGTGAGACGACACTGGAATTTGGGGTTTGAAGGATTTGAATTTTATGAGACATTAGGAGGTGACATGACATGATAAAGGGAGTTATGGCATCTTTTGTCACGTAGCATCTTTTAAAATATATTTGAGCATATATTTCAAGGCAAGTTTAGTTCTTCACACAGACAAGTGCAGATGCATGGAAAACGTGCAAATGGAAGCAGAAACTGAGAATATTGTGCTTTGTGACAATATTACGGACTATGGAAAGACATGCTGTGTTGGGCTGAATGGCCGGTTCCTGCCATCTGTAAAAACTCCTCCCTCACTTAAATTTCTTTCGAAATGTCCTGAGGTCCCACACACCCCATTCTGATCAGATTCCCTGTGAAGCGTCACTCTTACCTGCAGGAAGTGGATGTCATCGCTCATCTCCGAAAGCTCCTGCAGCTCAGCATCTCTCTTCTTCAGCTCCTCCATCTCCTTCTCTAGCTGCTCTATGATTCCTTCTGCCTTCTCTATTTGTTGGTTCTCGTGCTCTCTGATCCTCCCAACCAATTTCTTTCGAGCGTCTTCAATGCAGTGGATCAGATCAGTGAAGCTCTTCTCATTTTCTTCGATCTCTCGTTCCACTGATACCTGTTTGAATAAAGAAAGACAATGAATTGAGTCACCTAATAAGAATTACCTGTCATGAGTCACATTTGTTGGCATTTGATGTGGTGAAGGGTAGTTTGGATTGGCTGGCATCTTGGTCAAGATGTTTGGTGGTACCTCGCTCGCTCGAACTGGAAACTAGAATAATGTGGGGGCAGTGAGAGACTTGATTCCCAGTTCGATATGTTCATCCAGTGTTCAGTGTAGCAGGGTCCCTGTGCCAGTGCTAGCATTAGGTTGGGATATGACGACTGAATCAGCCCTTTGGAGGTCCTTCAGAGCTTTTTCAAGGATCTGCTGGAGAGAGAGCTCCATTATTCTATGAGGACTCTACTCCTAACCCAGATGGACCTCTGTGGAGTTTCTCACGTGTGAAGGAAGTACCACTGGGTGTTTTATTAAAAACAGTCTCTCCTGCTCAGCCAAGTGAGATGGACGTGAGATTAGAGGAGGAGTGGGCAAGAAGAAGAAAAGGACTTTAGGGATTGTAAAGGAAAGCCTGTGTGTGGGAAGGTAATTGTGGAGTCTTTGAGGACCAGAGACTTGTGTGTTGTGTAGTTGTGTACGACTTTCTGCTGTGTGATGCTCCATGTTGGTCATAATGTCAAACCTGTCAGTTGGAGATATTTAAGATGATTGTGTTGTGGTTAGTCAGGAAATTCTGACTTCATTTAATTTCATGTAATCTTTGATTATTTTTGGTTTTCCAATGTCAAACTCAGATTTGTGAGTCTGCGTTTCCCAGGGTGAAGTACTTCTACTTCATTTGTTGACTTCTTATTACTACTGATAACTCTGTCATTGCTACTATGGCTTATATTTGCATGGCTCACCCATGTATTGTAGGAGATGAGTGTGTCTTCCAAAGTGGATTAGGCTAACACAATGAATAGGGATTCACAGTCTGGTGTACGTTTGAGGTAAGAGGTGCACACTGCCCAGGGTCATCAGCCTCAAAGCTGGAGATGTCCATCAGTTTTCAGGACCTTCATAGCTAGATGGTGAGTCGAAAGACCCTGAGATACTAAGCAGGAATGAGACACCCTAAAACCAGTCACCAGAAAAAGGGTAGTGACAGTTGGGGAGTCGAGATGCAGGTTTGCTCCTGAGACACTTTCATATGGTGTGTTATGTTCCTGACCCACAGCTGCGATTGTCAATATTATCGACTTGACATTGAACAAATGACATAACCAATTGAAGATGTGAGTTCCAAAATCTGCTAATTACACCTTTTGGTAAAATTTAGTGAACACGTGATTGTGACTTTTCATGCAGTTGGTCATGCGCCAAAAATATGTTTGAGCTTCAAAACCTGCTAATTGCAACAGTGTAGCGCTATAGTTTTAGGGATTTAGTTTCAAAATCTGCAAAGTACGGACCCAGATTTTCCTATTTATCTACAAAATTTATCTTTTGTACTTAGCTGATTTTGGAACTGAGCTCTTCAATTTCAAAGTGACAGACCTGCTGGAGAAATTTAAAGAGCAAAGAGCAAAGCTGAGGAGTAGAACTTATAAAGTGATCATGTCCAAAGTGTTACTTGTGTCCCGTGCTAGTCCAGGTAAGACTGAAGAGCTCAGAAGGCTTAACGCACGGGTGTCGAACTCCAGCCCTGCAGTGGCTGCAGGTTATTATTCTAGCTATGTTCGTAATTAGTGACCCGTTTTTACTGATAATTAACTTCTTTTTGCCTTCATTTTAATTAACTTGGCTCAGGCCCCTTAGTTGTCTCTCCTTTTTTAATTAGCAGCCAAACAATAATGAGACACAAAACGAGCCGCCACATGACCAGCTCACCTGTGCCCATCACACAATACCTGACAATAAAGAAATGTGAACGTCTCAGTACGGTTGATCTCTCAGGTCACCAAAACATTTTGACGGGGCTCTTAGAAAATACAGAAAAATCTGCTGTGGCAGAATGAGAGCAGCAACAGGCCGTGGGATTAAATAACGGCTTTAATTAACAGCAACAACCAACTTCTCATTAAGAAACTGGTTGGCATTTGAACATCCAATTTAGCTGGCATCTGTTGGCTCACTCACATCTCATTTCTGTTTGGTTGTCCTTTAATGAAGAAAGCAATCAATTCAGAGGACTGAAACCTTAAAAACAGGGCTATGAAAATGAAAGGAAAAGTTCATTAGCAGTGAAAACTGGGCACTGATTAGGAAAAGGGTTAGAACAGGGGTGGGTTAGATTCGGATGGCGTGAACCTAAATTAGTGGAATATGAGCTCACCCACCTAAACCCATGCTGATTGCTAATTAACGCATCTTTCTTTTCTTGATTTGTGTTGGAACAAAAACCTGCAGCCACTGCGGCCCTTCAGGAATGACTTTGCCCACCCCTGGGTTAGAATGAAAACCTGTAGCCAGGTCCGGAGTTCGACACCCCTGGCTTAATGCATACCCAAGATCTTGGGGTGGGATAAAGTGGGCCATGACGGGCTACATTTGAACCAGAGGAAACATGAATCACAACTACAGTAATGAAAGGAATTAGAAAAGAAAAGATTGAGCAACGCAAATCAAGAAAAGAGGGTGAGCTCATATTCCACTAATTTAGGTTCACGCCATCTGAATCTGTAATGAAATAAAACAAGGAATACTGTTGACTGTTAAATGCCATGGATTATAAAATAAAATGTCTTCTCTCCTTCTTCCTTTTAATGCCTCTGCTCGCCTTTACCAGTGAAGCTCTCTCGGCTCTTCTAGTCTCAATTCAATAATTAATGTGAGGTGTCTTCTTAATTCCACTCACCTTCATCTGTTCCATCGCCCTCCTCATCTCCTTCAGTGTCTTCTCTCTCTCTCCTCAAGTCTCTCCTCTTGAGTTCGCTCAGTGTCGCCCCCAGCTGTTTCTGTTCGGACACACAAGTCTTACCAGAATTCACTTGCACTTTTCGAGTTCTTGCTCTCTTTGTGAGACCTGACATCTTTATAACACATTTGGTTTACATTTTGTTACACATCTAACTTTTTGTCACACTTCTCCTCATATATTGTCACTGTAGGTGACACTCAAGTTTGACTCAACTAATATAAATAGATTTAATTGTCCAGTTGGGAGTGAAGATGGAGTTTTGAGTTTGAAGAGTGAGACAAATAAATGAAACTGGCACCCTGGTCTCTAAGTGAGTAGAAGAAAGCAGATTTGAGGAGTTCACCCACACCAAAAACTACTGGAATGTGTGAGGTAAGTAAATGTCTTAAAACCCAGGAGGACTTGGGACTGGTAATGACAACATTGCTTTAAAGGTGAGAAAAGGTAAGAACTTGTATTGTTAAAAATGATAAGAACATTGCTGTAATTTGTTTAAGGTTGTAAACTGAATTAGTCACAATAAATTTTATTAGCATAAACCAAGACTTCTTGACCACAGTATAGTGGCTGAATCCACATGCAGATAGAGAGACCAGACCCAAGTATTCAAAATACGGTACATCGATATCCTCATTCAACTCTGTCAAGATTTTACTTTACATCCAAACATATTAAAACTTCTGCAAAGTCATATACTGCAGGCGAAAATATATAAAATTAAAAAAAAACTACCAAATAGTAAATCCAGTGGCACAGATCTACTGTATGTTCCACCTTCCAGCACAGACACCAGAACTGTGACGAGATCTGCTCAGTTTATGTCTAAAGTGACCAAATTGTCAAAAGTTTCACTTTCTCTGTATGTTGTTCAGACCTGCTGTTAGATAATGTGTCATGAGATATCCCAAACGTGATTGCTGTAATACACCATCCATCCATCGATCTTCTTAACCTGCTAATCCAGGTGGGGCAGCTGGAGTCTATCTCAGAAATTATCAGGCAAAAGGCAAAGAAACCACTTGGACGTGGTGCCAGTCCATCACATGATGAACACACACACACAGCAAGGCTAATTTAGCATCGCCAACCCATCTGACCTGCATGTCTTTGCATTACAGAAGGAAACTGGAGCACCTAAAGAAAACTCACATGAAAATGGGAAGAACATCATCATCATCATCATAATAATAATACATTTTATTTCTATAGCATTGTTCCCACGCTCAAGAGGCTTATACAGCTATGATTGCCGTAGCGCTGCTAGCCAGGTGACTGTGAACATTAACCACAAGGATCGATGTGCTTTGCTATTAGTTTTAGAGATCTTAACTCTTAAAAGCTTGTGCTTATTTTAGCGTAAGGGCCACCGGGCCTCTGTCTTTTGTGGCCTGCCAGTCTTTTCACTTGTGTTGCTTTGAACTTCTGTGAGTCGAGGACATTGTGTTCTCTGCACGAACTGAGCAAGCAGGCTTTTGCTTTGGGAACACGGCTATCTATGACTGACAGGAGACTAAACCAGCTTTCACATTAGCACATAAACATATCATTGTGGCATTTCAATGTATATATGAAGACGTATCAATACCTTGGACAATCAAGTTAAAGCAAAACGTATTGTGTAAGCTAGCTTGAGCTCTATAAGAGCTGACTCTTCTAGTGTTTTTCCTCTTTTACGCAGATGCCTGTGAGCTCAAGGCCACCATTCCCAACAGCTTGGCCTCTGAGCTGGCAACTCAAATAAGAGACCAGCTACACACTGCCACTTACTGGCCCAGCAACCCATGATTTTAGTCTTAAGGGATCCTGATTCCAACTTAATGGTGAGAACTGATGAACCAACAGGCCATCAGTCCTTATCAGCCCAGGATTAGGGCTTAGAGAATGAAGGGGGAGGTAATTGAGTGGCAGATACGTCCTTCGAGACAAAGTTATGAGAATATGTGCACTGGGAAGGAAAAATTATTATGAGAAAAGTCTGCAGGTCAAGGTAATGGCTGTGAGAAAGTCCACAGGACTAACCCACTCTCACCTCAGAGTACTTCACCCTCCACCCATCCTTCTGCTGATACCAGCATAGGTGTGACATCCCCACCCACAATTACAGCAGCCCAGGTGAGCAGAGAGCCGAGAAGACTTCGTGCCAGCAAAGCAGCGGGTCCAGATGGAGTATCACCATGACTGCTGAAGGCCTGTGCATTGGAGCTGGGGAGTCCTCTACAGCGCATCTTCAACCTGAGCCTGGAACAGGGGAGAGTCCTGAGGCTTTGGAAAACATCTTGTATCACCCCAGTCCCAAAGGTATCACGTCCTGGTG
>JANRMT010028174.1:8256922-8269209 GCA_026402145.1 Polypterus bichir lapradei
ATCTATCTATCTATCTATCTATCTATCTATCTATCTATCTATCTATCTATCTATCTATTATATAGTGCCTTTCATTATCTATCTATCTATCTATCTATCTATCTATCTATCTATCTATCTATCTATCTATCTATCTATTATATAGTGCCTTTCATTATCTATCTATCTATCTATCTATCTATCTATCTATCTATCTATCTATCTATCTATCTATCTATTATATAGTGCCTTTCATTATCTATCTATCTATCTATCTATCTATCTATCTATCTATCTATCTATCTATCTATCTATTATATAGTGCTTTTCATTATCTATCTATCTATCTATCTATCTATCTATCTATCTATCTATCTATCTATCTGTCTGTCTGTCTGTCTGTTTCTGTCTGTCTGTCTGTCTGTCTGTGTATCTCAAATGACACATCTGAATGATATTTGTAGGTCCTACCATTGCATGTCCAAGTCCTCTTGGGTTTTCAGACATTTCTTCACCCCGCACATTGCAGGATGTGTGTAAATCTCCTACATCTCAAACACTGACTTGTACACCAGTGTGCCTTCAAACTCTATTTCATTCATTTGTTGCACTATACAAATTCAAACTTCATTTTCACTCCAACTGGAAAATTAAAACTTTCTTTTTGCTATTTATATTTGTTGAGTCAAATCTGGGCGTCACCAACGGTGTCGATACAAGTGTGACAACAGAATGCAAAACCAAATGCGTTGTAAAAGGACTCAGAAAGAGAAAGCGAATTCTGATAAGACCCAAGTGTGTCCTCCTGTGTCCCCAAACAGAAACTGACAGTGAAATCAAGAGGAGACCTGAGGAAAGAGAGAAGACACTGAAGGAGATGGAGTTGACAAGGGCAGTGGAGAGGATGAAGGTGAGTGGAATTAAGATGACATATTAAATGAAAGAAATCAGAAATGAATGACAACCAGAAGAGCCAGCAGAGCTTCACTGGCAGTGACAAGTAGAGGCCAGAAAAGGGAGACGGAGAGAAGATGTTTTATTTTATCCTTCATTACACTTTACAGTCAGCAGTGCTTCTTGTTATTTCATGACAGATTCAGACAGTGTGACCCTAAATTAGTGAAAGACGGACTCACCCGTCTAAACCCATGCTTTTCTTGACTTGTGTTGCTCAGTCTTTTTCTTCTACTAATTGTTTCCATTAATGCACCAGTCATACATGCTAAACTTACAGTTATTAGTACCCCTCTAGTTCAAAGGTAACCCACCCCAGGACACATTTTCAGGTATGCATTATGCCTTCTGATCTCCTCCTCACTTGTACCTGGACTAGCACATGGCACAGGTAAAACTTTTGACACGATCACCTCAGCTTTGCTCTTTCCTCCTTGTTTCTCCAGCAGGCCTGTCACTCAATGACAAGTAGATAACATTGACACTAACATGGGTTGGCCAGGAACATAACACTCCATATGAGGCTATCTAAGAAGGTCAGGAGCAAACCTTCATCCCGACTCCCATAATCTCACTGCTTCCCTCTTTCTGGGGACTGGTTTTGAGGTCAACATTTAAGGTCTCTCATTCCTGCCTACTATCTCGGGAGTCTCTTTTGAGTCACCATCTACCTGTGAAAGGTCCTAAAAACAGATGGACATCTCCAGCTTTGGGGTTGATGACCCTGGACAGTTTGCACCTCTTACACTTATATTATTAGACTACTCGATGTCTTGGCCTAAGTGACTTTGAAGTGTGCACTCATCTCCTACAACACCTGGGTGAGCCATACAAATATACTGTAAGCCATAGTAGCAATGGCAGAGTTACCTGTGGTAATGAGAAGCTAACAAATGAACTAGCCATTTATCAACCTGGGAAATGCTGACTCAAAATCCGGACTTTGGCATTGGAACTAAGATGAGGGACAGTAAATAATCTAGAGCGTTCATGAAATGACATGGTCAGAATTTCCTGACCAAGCTCAACACGATCATGTTTGATATCTCCAACTGACAGGTTTGACATTATGACCAACATGGAGCCCACAAAGCAGAACACAACTACACAACACACAAGTCTCTGCTCCCAAAAGTCTCCACAAGCAACATACAACCTTTTCTTTGTAATGGCTAAACTCCCTTTCTTTTTCTAATCCCCAATCCACCTCACCTGGCTAAGCAGGAGAGACTGACCTTTAACTTCCAAAACGTGCGAGAGACACCCCAGAAGCCCTTCTGGGTTAGAGTTCTCATAAGACAAAGGTGTTGTCCCCTCAGTAGATCCTTCAAATAGCTCTAAAGGACCTCAAATGGGCCAATTATTCACACATTCTATCCCATTTATTCTTGAAGACACCTGAATGGAAGGACTGGCATAGGGACACTGCATGAAAATATATAATGGGGACACTTTCTCTCACTGCCCCTCCACTATTCTAGTCTCCTGTTCGAGTGAGACACCACCAAACATCTTGACCAGGAAAACCGCCAATCCACACTAATCCTTTACAACATCAGATACCAACAGAAGTGTCCTGTGACTGGTAATTCTTATCATCAGGTGACTCAATGCAATGTCTTTCTTTCTTCAATCAGATATCAGCAGAACGAGAGGTAGCGGAAAATGAAAAGAGATTCACTGAACTGATCAGCTGCATTAAAGTAGCTCAGGAGAATTTGATTGCGAGGATTAGAGAACAAGAGAAGAAAGAAAAGGAGAAGGTTGAAAAAGTCATTGAACAATTAAAGAAGGAGAGTGAGGTGCTGAAGAAGAAAGGTGATGAACTGAAGGAGCTTTCAGAGATCAAGGACCATGTCCAGTTCCTGCAGGTGAGAGCAATACTTCACAGGGAGTTGGATCAGATTGGGGTGTGTGGGACCTGAGAACATTTAGAAAGAAACTGAATACATCTGAGGAGTTTTTACATCATGGCAAGAAAAGGCCAACAAAGAATGCCTCTTTATATTCCCCTAATATTTCTCTTTCCGTCTGCGCTTTTTCCTTGTATCTACACATGTCTGTGTGAAGAACGAAATAGGTATGAAGTGTACGATCCAATAACTTTATATTAAAAGATCCCAGCAGATAAAAGACGACTCCCCTTATATTTTATGCCCCTCTGTCAGGTCACCTCCCAATGTCTCTATCGTAAAACTCATCAGATTCAAATCCTTCAAACCCCACAGTTCAGTCTTGTCCCTCTTCGGTTTCTCCAGTATGTAGACTAACACTGCATGCAGTTTTCCTGATTGTGGACTCCCTAGAGTGTTCTACAGATTATGGAGATCCTCTTCTTGATTAATACTTCACACATCACAGCTCGGCTTCTCACTGGCCTCCTTTCCTCTATCTAGTTGAGGATGGTGATGAGCACACAAAGTCTTCATCACAAGGTACACCTTCCATTGTGTCATTACGCTCAAGAGCTTTCTTCTACATGTGTCATTGTGTGCACTTAATTAATTTCATCTCAGAACTCTGAAAAGCCCAATGTCTTGCTCTTTGTGTCAAGTCCGTTCTTCACCCGTCTGCCCGCTGTACCCTCATTCTCCTTAGAAACAGTCTGATGACTCAGCTGTCATGGAGTCCTGCATGGAAAGCTTATTGAAAGTCATGTCGATGATACCTTGTTTCCCACTACACTGACATACTCTTGTCATTAATAACCAATAAATGATTGAGAGGTAATCTCGCCATTTAGATCTAAGTTGAGTGTCCATCATGAGTGTGGTGCGGACACGTAATATATTTCACTGGTTTGTCTGATCGGTCTCTCTGTTGTGTCTTCTTAAATGTGAGCAATGTCTCTATCAGGGGCATATAGAAAAAACTGGAAAGAAACAAGCAGGCCTTATGAGCAATAACGAGGACCTTTGTGCAGTACGGTCAGTTGTGACAATTTCTGGGAAGCTGCCATGTTCATAGATGTCAACCTATAGTTAAAGAAGGAGCATAAAATGGAAAGAGAGCAGGAGCAAAACAAAACACAAAGTTTATGGAGGATGAAACAGTAGACGTGGACCATCTAAGAGCACAGAGAAGATTGTCTCACTTGGATATTGAGTCCTCTTTTGTTTTGGAAGGGACTACCTTGAAGAATTTCCCAGGCTGGCTTTTCCTGAGCTGACGTAGTACATCAAGAAAGGAACGGGACAGTTTGGAGAATCAAGACTCTTTTTAGTCTGGGGTGGTGCACGCCAGAAGTGATAAAACTTTATGAACACACTTGTCTTATCGTTTTTCCTCACGTATTATTTGTATACTGTGTGTGTCGGGTTACGAATCCAATTGCTGTCACTTACTTTTGTGGCTTGTGTATTGTTTTTTATTGCATTTTGTTCTCCGCTCTGTCTGTTTCACAAACACCAACAAACTGGACACTTCTGTAGACCTTGCAGTTCCATAGGAGCCTCCAGCATCTGCCCATAAGAATGTGATGGACGTCCTTCACTGTACCACCATTATTAGAGTACCAAGTCCAATGATGTGGCTCAGGGTCCAGCATTCTGTACCCCCTAACCTTTGGTAATATCAAAAAACATGGACCACTTTGACTACGGTCGCCAGAACAGCCTCATAGCAAATTCCTACCACACAGACTTCTTATTGGTACTCTGAAGATCCAGCTTAGGTCCAGTAGACTATCTGGCACGTGCTAGGAGAATGAGGCTGGAACCTACCGGACTCCAAGACCAGGCTGTTTCTAATGAGTTTGCATGCAGTTTGTGTGAGGAACCTGCAGACTTGGGTATGACTGCTGATCCTAAGGTGATGTGAAAGACCTACCGTGACAAGACTCTGAAGGTTGTTGATGAGGGACGTGTTGGTGCTACTGGTGTTCCTAGACGGAGGTATTTCATCTTGAATGATCTTATCAAGAGGAGTCACAGCGCACAGCTTGATGGCCACTCCTGTCTGTACCGGGAACTGAGAAAGACATCTGCGAGAGCTCTGAGGGCAGATGAGCCGGCATTTATTACAGAAATCTGTGAGCAATTGACACACCATCTATTGTCTAGTGACCCACATCCTGCTTACAGAAGAGTCGAAGCATTGCACACATTCAAATCTGTTCTTGGAGTGTCGCCGTCAGGACAGGTGATGGAGCCGTCCTTAAGGATGACACTGCAGTTGTGACCTGCTGGGCTGGCTAATTTGAGCAGCTGTTTAAAGCTGATCTTTGGCATGGAAGTGTCCACGGTTCTTGAGGCTGGTCCTCCAATTAGCTGTGAGCCCCCCAATTTCATTGAGAGAATCCCCTTTATCTCATAAGCATTTTGAAAGTGAGCTGCTAGTGGCTCAATGGCGATTGCAAATAGCAATGGTGACAAGAGGCATTCTGGTCTAGTACCACGTTCTAGTTTAAAGTAGTCTTAAATATTTCTTTATATTAATTTCTTCATCATATTTAATCTGCTTGTATCACAGGAAGAGGTGGAAGACCAGTTTTAGGTTGAACGGCTTTATATATCATTTCCTTATCAAATACATCACTTAAAGCATTGGTGAAGTATATCGGTATCATCCTGGACAGGGTGAAGGATTATACCCTAATCCATTCTAACACATATTTCTTTTTGTTGGCCCTCTCTGAAACCTTATCTCCTCTTCTCTCTTGATGCAGAGATGGTCATCTTATTATAATGCCCTTCCTACTGAAGGAGACTTGATCAACTTCAAAGCTACATCTGAATTCTCTTCTGAGGACCTGAAAAAGGAGCTTTCACGTCTAAGGCAGAGTCTGGAGAAGATCAGTCAGTGGGACATCAAGACATTGTCTCCAGCAGGTACAACATCTGTTCATGTTGTTGTGAAAGGCCACTAAATGTTGTAACCGCAAGGGGGTGCCACTGAGCACCAATCCTCAGACACAGTAATGCAGATACAGGGTTTTATTGGGCCCCAACGCCTTCTTCACTAGAATGATGACGACAAAAGGCATTTCAAGCACTATCCTCCTCCTCCTCCTCCACTGCCTCCCGACTCTTGACTCAATCCAAATGAGGTAGTGAGTTTTCTTTTAAGTCCAACCCAGGAATTGCTTCCGGTCTTTTGTCCCAGTCATCTGGAGCACTTGTGCAGAAACCAGGGCAGTCAACCCCGACAGCACCCTCTAACAGACCCCAAAGACTCCTTTTCCCATGCAGCCCTGCAGGTGTCCTAATCGGGTTTAGCTGTGTGGGGGAATGACCTGATGATCCTGGAGAGTCCACTCTCCCAGTCCTTCCATTACAGCCACCTGGCCAGGAATGAAACCTTTTGTTATTCCAGCCAGGAATGCCTGTGCTCTCTCATGGGCACCCACAATGTCCTCTTATTGTCGTCTTTAGAAGGACCAGACTGATAAGTGGATAATGAGTGGTGTTACGCTTGAAGGAGGCCTGTTTTATTTTATACGTCACCGTCTGGAACCTGAGAGCAGATGCTGAGTCCAAAGTCTACAAGAACGCCAACTTTATTCCAATCAAAAGAGGAACACTGGAGGTATTTATTTGAATGGCATCTACCACTTCAATGCACACAGACACGGGTTTAGACACAGTGACAGAGCCAGGCCGGGTTAGATTGTTCCCCACATCAACCATCAGGTGACAGACGTGTTACGCTTCGAGGTTGTGACGTTTCATTTGCCTTGATTGTTCCCCACATCAACCATCAGGTGACAGACGTGTTATGCTCCGAGGTTGTGACGTTTCAGTTGCCTTGGTGGCACCACAGACCCGCAGTTGCCTCAGCAATGGGCAAGGAACCCTCGCCAGATGCATCATCTGCGTTTTGGTGTGTGCCACAGTTGGGAGGGTGTCAAGAACTCAAAAATCTCAACATATTTAGAGACTTGTATCTTTGCACACTGCGTGTTTTCTCTGCACTTGTCAAGTTTTGAGCTTTAGCTGCTTGTCATTTTGTGTTTTATTTGTAATTCATGTTGAAGTATTTAACTAACATTACACAATGCCTTCTTCAGTTTCCGTCATTTTCTTTTCTTTTTTGTTTCAGGCCATAAAGCTCCAGTTTTTGTCCTACAGTCTCCTGAGCCTCGAAGCAGAGACGAGTTTTTACAATGTGAGTTTTTGCTTTGCCTCTATGGATCATCTCAACAGAAATAATTTCTCTTTTAATGTCTCAGGTCAGGTTATGATAACAAAGTGTAACCATCAGAAAGAGCCGTGTGAGTGTTGTGTGAATGATGGAAAGGAAGTGTGAAGGTCCAGAGACTGGTGCATTATGGGATAGAGGGACTCGAGAAGTGAATCACCAGTGCAGTCATTGGACTTGAGTCTCTTAAGTATCAATAAAAATGAAGTCCTGCCGACTACGCCAAGTCACTCAAGTCCTTTTACTTTTGTCTTTTTTTGTTTGCACTTTCTTTATTCTTTCTGTTTTCCAGTCTCTCCTATCTGCTGCCTTTCTATTTCAGTTTAATATTGATTATAATTTATTTAGGGCAGCATGGTGGCACTTGGGTAGCGCTGCTGCCTCGCAGTTAGGAGACCCTTAAGGGTTCACTTCCTGGGTCCTCCCTGCGTGGAGTTTGCATGTTCTCCCCGTGTCACCGGTTTTCTCCCACAATCCAAAGACATACAGGTTAGGTTCGTTGGTGATGTGCCCTGCAGTAGGGGTGGCGACCTGCCCAGGGTTTGTTTCCTCCCTTGTGCCCTGTGTTGGCTGGGATTGGCTCCAGCAGACCCCCGTGACCCTGTAGTTAGGATATAGCGGGTTGGATGAATAATTTATTTATGCAGCACACTCCATACCATGAAAGAAGACCAATGTCCATCACACACACAACAATATAAACTACAATTAACACACAGATATACAGTCATGTGAAAAAGTAAGTACACCCCTTGATTTGTGTTTCTTTTTCACATATGTGGACGTATGAAGATTTGGTCTTCATTTAAACAGCATTTCTAGACAATAGTGAGGTTATTGAAATATAAAGCAAAATTAAAATTTCATTTTGCCACAATTTATTCAATTAAAAATGAACAGAAATACCTCTTCAGTCTGTGAAAGGGTTAAGACCCCCCATGTCTCTAATAGCTGCTGTTGCCCGTCAAGCTGGCATTTCCTCTGAACGTCTCGCAGTCACTAACATCAACTGGGACATTTGTGCACCTCTCCATGCAGAACTCCTTCAGCTGTGTGAGGTCTAGGGGGCTCGTTTCAAATCCCCCAGAGTATCTTGATGGCATTCATTCCAGGCTTTGACTTGGCCATTCTAGAACCCTCCATTTCCTTGGTGGATTTGCTGGTATGTTTAGGCTCTTTGTCACATTATCTCGAAGGCCCCCTGTAGTACAATGAAGAGTTCTAGGATGGCTTACATGATGGTGACTGCGCAGCCCCAGATCAGAGTGCTGTACATTTGGTCTCAGGTTTGACTGGTCAAATGCTGTCTTTGGTTTGCACTAAACGTGTCTCCTGATACTGTGACCAGATATCTTTATTAGGCCTGGGAAGTTCATGCGCTAGTTGTTGGGATTTATGTGGCCCGTTAAACGTGTTTAAAAATATTGTCACATCTGCAATGAAGCCATCGCCTCAGGCAGTGCTTTGGTCAGGGTGGCATTTTCATGCAGTTTTTTTTTTTTTTTTACAATACAAAACAGTAATACTAAAAAGTTAAATGTGAACCAAAAGAATTACATATACACCCAGTACCGTATTTATATACCACCTTTAAAAATATGGAAAAGTCAGATTTTTATGTACAGTTGTCAGATTACACGGTTCATGACGCCTTGCCCCATGTGAGTACGTGGTATGTGGGTGTTTAATTTCCTTGATTTATACGGTACATAGCAACATAGGTGCAGAGGGGTGGGAGGAAAGGGGGCAGGAAGGGGGTCTTAAGGAGCCAAACTAAAGGAAAGTGGCAAAGGTAAAGATCCCATCCGTTCATCCATTACCCAACCCGTTATATCCTAACTACAGGGTCACGGGGGTCTGCTGGAGCCAATCCCAGCCAACACAGGGCGTAATGCAGGAAACAAACCCCGGGCAGGGTGCCAGCCCACCGTAGAGGTACAGATCCCACTCTTTTCCATTTCTTAGATTTACTTATTTGTCTGCTGTCTTTATCCAAGGTAACCATGCGGTGGGCTGGCACCCTGCCTGGGGTTTGTTCCTGCCTTGTGCCCTGTGCTGGCTAGGATTGGCTCCAGCAGACCCCCGTGACCCTGTAGTTAGGATATGGCGGGTTGGAGAATGACTGACTTACTAACTTGCATCATTCATAACACCATTGGTTACACTTATTTATTTATTTAGTAATAAAGCACTTCAAGGCTGACCAAAGTGCTGTACAATAAAACCCCAACATATCAGACACACAATAACCAAAGGGTAGAAGAAACAGAAACACATAAGAGCTGAAGAGACTCGTAATAGATATAATAGATAGTCAACAGATAGTCAACAGATCTAACTGGGTTAGCGGCCGGGGAGTAAAAGTGTCTTTTTACTGGAAATAGGATTTAAAGACAGCAAGTGAAGGAGCCTGCCTAACGTGCAATGCCAAATGGCTCCAGATTTCCATTACTGATGGCTTTCCAATTGGGGTCCAGGCAGGTCAAGTGACCTCCTCAGGGTCACACTGGAGGGATTTGATCCCACAGCCTAAGTGCTTGAAGTCCAGAGCCTTAACCACTACGCCACACTGCCTGTGCCCATATGCATACTAAATCTTTGAGTGGCACTCTAGTATTTAACTTGCCAGTCTGCCTTGTAGCTTACAGTGCTTACTGTCCCTAATATAATGACAAAATTCTTATAAACAGAAGTGTGGTGATTATCCATGCCCATGAGCCCAGTTTACAGTATCATTGTGAATGTATGCAAAGAACACAATCTAATCATCCTCGCAGGTGGCACAGTGGCACTGCTGCTGCCTTGTAGTGAGGAGATTGTGGGCTCGCTTCCTGGGTCCTCCCTGTGTGGAGAGCGCTTTGAGTAGTGAGAAAAGCGCTATATAAGTATAAAGGCAGCTGCCACTGAGAACTTTTTTAGCATGCCAGGAGCGAAGGTGCAGAGCTGTGATTGGCAACCTATGTTTTCTGTAGTGGCACACTTTTTGTAACCCAAAAAAAAATCGCAAGGCACAGTTCGATTCGACCCACCACAAAAACACTAAATCTCATACACAGGCTAAACTGTCTGAAGAGGCAGAACTATCAGAGACGCGGGCAAAGAAAAAAAAAGCAGGCAGCTTGGAGGTTGGCGCTGGCAGAGCACTTGGGATTTGCCAGCTGCTTCACCCCTTTGCCTGCTCATATAATAAATGGTCGTCTCTCTACCTCAATCCGTAAGTTGTGTGCCCACTGTCTCCTGGCTTGGTGAGAGTCGGTGGCAATCACGCGTCCAGGCCGATGGACCCCCGATGTGTATTCTGGCTTATTTTCGATTGCCAGCCCTAATCTGTCTGTGCTGTTCCAAACGTCCTGCTCTTCGCCTAAGGATTCAAGGACAGACTTTAGCGTTGCCCTGATGATCTTTCTGGTTTCTTTTTGGTCTTCTTTGAGACTTCTCTCAGCACCTTTTGTCTGAAGATCTCTTGAAATTCCTTCCCAAACTCAGAGGCATCCATACCCTTCACTGTGAAGGCCTCAGAGAGCTCTTTTGTGATAACACACACTTCAACAGCAAAGAGCAAACCAACTTAAATGTGGGAGGACAGCTTCAGACGAGATCCTCCTCATCATCACCGGGTGATTCTAATTTGAGGGGCTGATCAATGGAGGGGAGAACTTATTTTTTCCGTATGTGGAATTTGCATTTCTGTTTGTTTAAATTACACAACGGACTACAGAATGTAAAAGAGGCCTGACGTTGGTTGTGTTTTATCAACTTTATCTAAAGAGACTCTTTAAAATGAAGATCAAATCAGGATCTGTCCACATACAGCTCCCTCAGTAAAGACTTCTTCACATGTTGTTATGTCGCAGCCATGTTCTAAAATCCTTTCAATTTACTTTTAAACCCAAAATCAAGCAACACTCCACACCTGGCAATGCAAAGCGAAACTGACAGAAGCAATCAGACCCTTTAGTCAGGACTTACTTGAAGCCCCTTTGGCAGCCTGGAGTCTTCTGGGGTCTGATGTGGCAGCTGTGCACACCTGTATTTGGGTGTCAGGCTGGACGGAGACCACCAGTGGACAGCAGTTTTCAGGCCTCTCCAGAGACGTTCGAGGCCGGGCTCTGATTGGGCCAGTCATCCATAAGCCACTCCTGGGTTGTCCTGTCTTTGTGCTTCGGCCCACTGTCCAGTTAGAACGGGGGGTCTGAGGGGGCAAAGTCAGTCCTGGAGGGGCCGCAGCAGCTGCAGGTTTTTGTTCCAACCCAGTTGCTTAATTAGAAACCAATCCTTGCTGATAATTTAATTTCATGGCTTGTTGGTGCTTTTTGGCACTCCCTGGGTGTCTTGTCTGTTGTCCTGAATATCAGGTGAGGGTCCCAATAGTTGTGTTTATGCCATTGTCATTTGTTTTATTGTGTACGTCTGAAATTAAAAGCAAAGAGTCTGCTCTGTGGAATAAAGAATGGCAGTTGACACTGTTGTCAGTTTACACTTATATGACAGAAAATGATGATTGTGGGGATCGAAAACTACTGGGGGCATGTCGGTGATACAAGCAGTAGATAGACATGAAAGGTGCTATATAATATACAGATATTAAAGTCAGTGTTTATTGTAGGTCGGCACAGTGGCGCAGTGGGTAGCGCTGCTGCCTCACAGTTAGGAGACCCTTCTGGGTTCACTTCCCGGGTCCTCCCTGCGTGGAGTTTGCAGGTTCTCCCCGTGTCTGTGTGGGTTTCCTCTCACAGTCCAAAGACATGCAGGTTAGATGGATTGGCGATTCTAAATTGGGCTTGGTGTGTGCTTGGTGTGTGTGTGTACTGCAGTGGGTTGGCACCCTGCCCAGGATTGGTTCCTGCCTTGTGCCCTGTGTTGGCTGGGATTGGCTCCAGCAGACCCCCGTGACCCTGTGTTCGGATTCAGCGGGTTGGAGGATGGATGGATGTTTATTGTAAGAGATGAGAAGGAAATAATATGAGAGATGGAGAGAGTAATGTCAAAAACAGTACATAATAAATAAATAAATACGAAAGGCAATATAAAACAATATTAAGAAAGACACTTTTAATAGATTACAGGAAAGGCACTATAACAGAGAAAATGATAGATGTGATGGGCACAATGAAAGAGATACAACAAAAAGACATGAAACACTAAGATAGATGTGAAAGGATAGATAGTTAGATGTGAAAGGCACTATATAACAGACAGATAGATAGATAGATGTG
>JANRMT010028174.1:8269588-8286919 GCA_026402145.1 Polypterus bichir lapradei
GATAGATAGATAGATAGATAGATAGATAGATAGATAGATAGATAGATAGATGTGAAAGGCACTATATAATTAATGGACAGATGTGAAAGGTGATTGATAGATAGGCTCTGTTAAAAGTAATAAACGATAAAATGTTGATTTGTAACTTTTACTGAAATCCCAGTCAGCCGAGCGCTCATTTCCAGCACCCACATTTTCAGAATGTCGGACATTTTCCTCTCTGACTCGTCCTCAGGCCACTTTACAAGTTTACTGATTGGAGTCGCTCAGTAGAATTCAATCAGGGACTCGGTGATCGGTGAGCAGCAGCTGATGGAGCTCTAGGACTCATTCATTCAAATTAGGAGACCACCATGGCAGTGGTGGGCTTACATTGTTAGTGATTTTGAACACAACATTGTCAAACCAGTTTCATCCAGTTCAGACTACATTTTTCTTAAGTCAGATGCTCTCACAGCCACAGCCACACCAGGCCAATTCAACCCAACATGCATGTCTGTGGGATGCGTGACAAAAACCAAGAGTGACACGAGGAGAACATGCAGACCTCACAAAGATGACGACTGGGTGCCGAATTCAAAGTCGTGAAGCTGAATCTGTGAGACCGCAGCCCCAACCCCTCGGCCATTGTGCTGTCCTGACTTGAGTTTTGCCAGTTCAGTTCCACTTCTTAAAATGTCTTATTTTATTTTAAAGTTCATTTCTACTGAATGACAGAGCAGCTTCAGTTCACTCCAAGATGATTTTCTTCATTAACTGCACATCTCTCACCACTCAATGGCCGTCTTGTTTGCTGTCCAGTAAATCATGAAGCTGCCAGTCACGAGTTTTATGACAATTCATTACAAACATTTCATTGTCCGTCAGTTCTTATTTTATTTTTATTTTTTATTTTCATATTCCGTGTAGCCCTGACCTGTGGAGATGCACCTGAATGTTTAGTAGACCAAAGTACTTGGGTGTTGTACTGCGTTAGCCATTATGGATGTAATGAGATGTCAACTAAAGTGAGCCCTTTTATTGGCCAACTAAATACATCCTGCCTGAAGAAGGGATCTGAGTTGACTCGAAGGTTTGCATATTGTAATCTTTTTAGTCGGCCAATAAAAGGGCTCATTGACTTGACTTCTCACTAGTAGACCAAAGGAAGTGGAAGAACAAAAGGAAGGAGCAGAATGAGGATCAGCGGGTTTATTGCAAGGAAAGGAAAATTCAGTTTGTGATGAGTGTGACCGTTGATTGATTTTAAATTAAAGAGGTGGACAGTGACAATAAATAGTGTCATTTCATAAAGCCAGCGGTTGTTGAGGAGAATCCATTAGAACTCTGACCTCGACGGTGACCTCATGGTTTTCATCGTAATTCCAGAATTTTATTTTTAATTCTGTCCAATCAGATGAGCTCTTTACTGTTGATGGCACGGTCTTGTAGTCAGCTCCTGATTGGTTCTTGTTAATTGTTGGTGTTGTGCCCCGCAAGTCACAATTTATTTTCTCTCCTTTCAGACTTCTGTCCCCTCACACTGGACATCATCACGGCACACAGGACCCTCTTTGTGTCTGATGGGAACAAGAAGGTGACACGTAAAAGGAAAAAGTTTGACTATCCTGATCATCCTGACAGATTTGACCGCTGTGCCCAAGTCCTGTGCAGAGAGGCTCTGACTGGGACTTACTGTTACTGGGAGGTGGAGTGCACTGGAGACAACATGGACATCGGAGTCGCGTGTAAAGGGCTGGACAGGAAAGGGTGGGGCTGGGAGTGCCGCCTCGGAAACAACGACAAGTCCTGGAGTCTGCGCTGCTCTCATTCCCAGTACACTGTGTATCACAAAAACATTAAAACTGACATCAGCGTCCCCTACAGTCCCAGAATAGCCGTGTTTCTGGACAGGCCTGCTGGCTCTCTGTCGTTTTATAGCATCTCGCCCACAATGACCCTCCTGCACACGTTCAGCACCACCAGCACTGAGCCCCTCTATGCAGCGTTTGCTTTAGAGTCTTTGTTTTGTTCTAACGCCAGCATAACAATCTGCGATCTGATGCCATGAGACCACTGACCAGTACCCGCCACCACTCACTCGATGTCCCCACAAGCGCAGCTCCTCTTTGTGTTTGAAGTTTGGGGTCAAAATGAATTTTACAGGATGGGGGGAAGGGGGGACAGCAGCTCTGTGACTGAATTTGGGGGTGGGAGTGCAGGGCGGTTCTCGGGGGCTCTGTTATTATTGGTTTTGAGCAGCCAATCACGTGTGTGTGTGTGTGTGTGTGTGTGTGTGTCATAGTGAGGGGAGGAGACAGCGCAGACCAGGCCAACCAGCAGGGGTCACTGTTGATTCACAGCCACACGTCCTACAGGCTGACACTCCTAACCTGAGCCCAACTTTGAGCTTGACGTGTGTTATTAACATTACATCTTTTGGAGTTACACATTGGCCTGTTTTGATTTTACAATTATTTAGATATTACTCTGCGTGTTACACTCTGGTCTGTTTTGATTTTACAATTATAGTATTTAGATATTACTCTGCGTGTTACACTCTGGTCTGTTTTGATTTAAGAATTATTTAGATATTACTCTGTTTTGATTTTATAATTATTTAGATATTATTCTGTGTTACACGTTGGCCTGTTTTGATTTTACAATTATACTGTAGTATTTAGATATTACAGCTGCATGTTAAACTTTGGTCTGTTTTCATTTTACAGTTATTTAGATATTACTCTTTTGGTTTTAGAATTATTTAGATACTAGAAAAATCCCCGCGCTTCGCAGCGGCAAAGTACTGCCTTAAAATTTTTATTATGAAGAAAATTAAACCTTTTTAAACTGAGGGAAAATATAGCAATAATTATTTGTTAAGGATCTCTTTGTATGCCACGTTGTCAGTTCGGCCCTCCAGTTGCAATATGACCAAGCTGTAGCTGTGCGCTGAGCTTACTCTTGAGCATGCAACGTACAGTTGGCCATGTGAACAGTAATCTTGTCTCAAATCATTGCCAACCTTTTGTAGGGTCTGTCCCTGAGACTTATTAATTGTCATTGCGGAGCAGAGCCTTACTGGAAATTGAAGGTGTTTGAATTGAAATAGGAGATCAGAGGGTATAGCGGAAATGCGAGGAATAAAAACTCTCTCCCCTGAGCAACTGCCACTAAAAATAGTTGCCTCAATTAGGTTCTTTTGCAGACACGTGACCTGAAGTCTCATGCCGTTACAAAGTTTAGGTGGCTGTAAGTTTCTCAGTAACATTATTGGTGCCCCAACCTTCAAAATGAGATTATGCTCAGGAGTGCCTGGAGGATTCAGAGTGTGGAGAAACTCTACTGGATTGTGCACTGCATCTTCCACTTCTACAACTGAATCTACAGACTGATATGTTTTCGGTTATGAAGGTAGTTCTTGAAGTAAAATGTGGTTTATAGTCATAGTCATGTCATTTCTTAGTGTCAGGATAGCGCTCTCCCTCAGCCATGACACCTTGTTTTTGTTGGAAAGTTCAATATGGCGGCCAACAGTGGCGTCATACCACCGAAATAAGTACGTACATCGGTTTTGGTTAGCGTAGGGAAGCCACCTACCAAATTTCGTGAAGATGGGGTCAGCCTTCTACCTACACGGGAAGTTGGAAAATTAGTGACATTGGAAAGTTCAATATGGCGGCCGACAGTGGCGTCATACCACCAAAATAAGTACGTACGTTGGTTTTGGTTAGCGCAGGGAAGCCGCCTACCAAATTTCGTGAAGATGGGGTCATAAATAAGAAAGTTTAACATGGCAGACGTTGTCGACCGTTATGACCGTTACGCGTAGAATTTTGAAATGAAACCTGCTTAACTGTTGTAAGTAAGCTGTAAGGAATAAGCCTGCCAAATTTCAGCTTTCTACCTACACGGGAAGTTGGAGAATTAGTGACGAGTCACTGAGTCTGACGTTGGAAAGTTCAATATGGTGGCCGACAGTGGCGTCATACCATCGAAATAAGTACATACATCGGTTTCGGTTAGCGCAGGGAAGCTGCCTACTCAATTTTGTGAAGATGGGGCCATAAATAATAAAGTTTAACATGGCGGACGTTATCGACCGTTATGACCGTTACGCATAGAATTTCGAAATGAAACCTGCTTAACTTTTGTAAGTAAGCTGTAAGGAATAAGCCTGCCATGGAGAATTAGTGATGAGTCAGTCAGTGAGTGAGTGAGTGAGTGAGGGCTTTGCCTTTTATTAGTATAGATTTACATCTGTGTGTTACACGTTGGTCTGTTTTCGTTTTACAATTATTTAGATATTACTCTTTTGATTTTAGAATTATTTAGATATTACATCTGTGTGTTACACTTTCATCTGTTTTGAGTTTAGAATTATTTAGATGATGACTCTTAGGTTGTGCTTTCAGAGTTCATGTTCGGTAACTGAAAGGGCAGGTGGGTACAAATGTCGTCATGAATATTCATGAGGTACTTCTCCAAGACTGTCCAATTTTGGAAGTTGATCAAATTCTGGGGTGTATGCAAAACTGACAGGCATTCTGGTAAAAATAAGTATAAATTGTTAGAGAGTGTTCTTGTTTATTAGAATGTAGAGGTTTAAGCTTACTGTGTGTGTGTGCTTAAGAATACCGGTATGTAGGCATTTTAAGATGTTTCATTTTCAAAGTAACTTAAATGAACAATCAGCCAGACCATTGGAACTTATCAATTGTCCCAAACTTTACCTGATGCGCCTGACGATCTTACGTAAGGCAGGTTTGATTGACCCCATTAATTCAAAGGATTTTAGAAGTCACTGCACATCATAACTGCCAGGCCTAGGATGAGAGAGGTTGAGAAACAACTGCCAAAGAGATGCCCACTCGGTCAGATTCTGCCACCTACAGACGGCCACTTCTCTTCCAAGCATCACGCCTGGGCTAACAGCAGAATCCCTGAAGCCCACGATAATATTTGTAATGCTGGGACACCTTAATTTAACTCGTACCTCCGCATCACTGCGCTGATTAGCGCCTTTGTGTTGTAAATGTGTCGATGGGCACTGGCAGCCGGCAGCCCGCTCACTCAAGTTCTCTACGCTCAAGGCTCTTAATCTGGCAGCGAAGTGTCTGGAGTTGTACAGGGTCAATAATCTATCGTTATCTGGAATACATGCAATTCAGGAGTGTTCCATGTCTACAACGATCAGGAAATGGAAGGCAAGAAGTGTTGAACACACAACAAAAACTGAAACTTTATTCTTGAATTAAAGACCTTTTACGAAAGCGTTGGATATTTGGGCTTCGCCATCCTACACTTCTGACGTCGTTATTACTCTAACAAATGAAAACATGTCCTGGTTTAGCCGTGTGTTGAGCATTTCTTGCCTCACATTTCCTCTGTCATTCTACATTTACACAGACACAGAACGCACAGAAATGTATAGATGTCAAATCTCGCTATTTCATGGCCTATATACTGTAATTTCTTACAAGCGCATCATCGCCAGGTAAACACGTCAGCGCAGACTTGAGCAGTGAGGATTGCAGGTGGTTTGCTAATCCACACATTTGTAAAACCAAAGTGGGCTAACAGTGCAGTGATTAGGAGCTTCTTGACAGGGACAACAAAAAAAATTGCAAGCTTCAGGGATTCTGATGTTAAGAAACCAATGACTGCAAAAATCAAACCCAAAGTCACCTGAAACGCAACTCATAGTGTGACCCTAACGTGAGTCGTTCAGCTTGTATGTTGTCATCTCTAACATTGATGCCTGCTTTCTCCTTCAAATAAACATAATTAATGGCAGAAATGTTTTAATGAGTGTTGCTTTGTTAAAGTTGTCCTGTTGTCATTTAGCGATGACTGATGATTGCTAATGTGTCCATTTAGGTGTCATACTGTCCTTGGCGGCTGTCAGACTGCATAGGCCTTTCAGTGGCAGCCATTGGGACATGAAACCCCAGCAGGAGTAGCCGGGTATTCAGAAGTGCAGCAATACGAAGACGGATTGACACGAATCCCGGCAGGGACGCCTTGTGAGCGGAATGGCTTCTGGCGCCTGCTAAGATATTGAACTGGAGGTAGCAGCCTCGGCCACTGTTGAGAAATTCATTCTTGCTTTGTATTTGAGCATTGTCTGTGTTGAATGAATTTGAACAAGTTAGCTTTGAAGTGTGGGTGTCTGAGTTATGGCATTTCCAGTATTAACTTGTTCACCAATACCAAGAGACCCTTTCCTGGACAACTTGCACCACAAAACAGGCTCCCAAGTGTCACTAAATGTCACCTGTTAAGTGGTCCTGCTGGAGTAGCACTACTGAAAGGCACTATATACAATTAAGTATCAAGAGCTCTTGAATAGTGACTATATGTAGGAGCACAGAGTCTCTCACCAGACGTTTTGCGGCCCTCCATTGGTCAGTCGAGGGGTCCGTCACTTCTGAGATGTTGGCCATATTGACAGAGTCAGTCAGTCATTATTCAACCTGCTATATCCTAACACAGGGTGCAAGGCAGGAACAAACCTCGGGCAGGGCGTCACCTCAGGAACAATTTAGGATCGCCAATGTACCTAGCCTGCATGTCCTTGGTCTGTGGGAGGAAACCCACGCAGGCACAGCAGACCCCTGTGACCCTGTGTTAGGATATAGCGGGTCAGATGATGACTGACTGACTGACTGTCACACGACTTCCGGGGCTGACAACAATATATGATCAACATAATTGCTTCATTGGCTTCCTGCGATGCGTGATTGAGACTCTGCGCCCATGGAGCCATATAAGTACAGGCTGGCACAGAATGAGAGAGAAGGAAACGAAACAGAGGCTGAGTGAGTGAGAAAGAGGGGAGGTGAGGGGTCAGGGGTCCCACGAGGGCTCGGCACTCTCTCTAGGGATGGATCATACCCACTGATTGCGCATCCTCTGCAGGGATCTGAGGGACGACTTCAAGGACATGAAGGCTGATGAGAGGACAAGTGACCCCGAGTGGTCTGGCAGACACTGATGGAAGCTGCCAACACTGGAGTCAGGAGCGAGCAATAGATGAGCTGGGGAAGTCTTGGAAGGAGTTGGGCTCGGCTCTTTTGGCCCAATGACTCTTGCTGGTTTTTAGCCTTGTATTAAACACTTGGATTTTTACCTTTTTGTGGATTATTGATTGGAACGACTGCACTTGTAGGGCATGAGCTGTTTTGATTTTTATTTAATTGTTTTAATAAAAGCACTTGCACTTTGTGCCTTCCCCTTGCTCCAAGAGCTGTTTTTTTTGGTCCCCATCTGCCAGCTCATTCGATTACGTTAGTGATGGCGTTGGGTTCAGGAAGCTCCCAAAGCTGGAAGAGGAAGCGTGGAGCAGGAGCCGCACCATCACAAAGGAGTGTTACATCTTTAGAACGTACAACACATGAGAGATGAGCAGAGTGGTTTGCAAGTCAGAAGTCCACAGATTTGACAAATGCCAGTCATCCCAAACACCATTGGGAGTTTATTTTACAAACTGTAAAATTGCTTAAATTTGCATTTTGTAAATACATAACCATTGTGTCTTCTTCTTCTTTCAGCTGCTCCCTTTAGGGGTTCCCACAGCAGATCATCTTCTTCCATATCTTTCTGTCCTCGTCATCTTGTTTTGTCACCCCCATCACCTGCATGTCCTCTCTTACCACATCCATAAACCTTCTCTTAGGCCTTCCTCTTCTCCTATTACCTGGCAGCTCTAACCTTAGCACCTTTCTCTCATTGTACCCAGCATCTCTCCTCTGCACATGTCCAAACCAACACAATCTCACCTCTCTGACTTTGTCTCTCAACCGTCCAACCTGAGCTGACCCTCTGATGTCCTCATTTCTAATCCTGCCCATCCTCATCACACCCAATGAACATCTTAGCATCTTTAACTATGCCACCTCCAGCTCTGTCTCCTGCTTTCTGGTCAGTGCCACTGTCTCCAACCCAATTAACAAGAACCAATCAGGAGCTGAGCTGATGTTTAATGGCCTGCTAAATGGGGGGTGACCCAGCAGACCAGGGCTACACAAGTCAAGTCATGCACCGGTACAGTGTGTTACCGCACCCACCACATGACAAAACAACTCGGGATCCCTGTTGGCAGCCCCCCAGGCAGACACACGGTCAAGTCCCACCCTCCGGAAATGACCCTCTATCTGCCACAGCCAGGTGTTATGTGGGCGACCCCTTGGCTTGGTCCAGCCTCTCGGGTCCCCAACAATGAGGATCTTATCAGCTGGATCACTCCCGGGGAAATGCGCCACATGGCCGTAGTGCCATAACTGACGCTCCCTCACAATGCAGGTAATGTGCCTCATTCGGGACTCCGTGAGCAACACAAAGTCAAACCAACGGTACCCATGGATTCTCCGAAGAGTAACAGTCCTGAAGGAGTCCAGTCTTCATCTCAGGACACTGGATAGCGTCCATGTCTCTCAACCATATAGCAAGACAGGAAGCACCAGGACTCTAAAGACTTGGACCTTCATCCTTAATCCTCAGGAGTGCCACACACCCCTTTCTAGTGACCTTATGACCCCCCATGCTCTCCCAATCTGTCTACTGACTTCAAAAGAAGAGTCACCAGAGACCTGAATGTCACTGCCGAGGTAAGTAAACCTCTCGATGAGGTCGACACTCTCTCTGCAGACAGACACACTGCTGATGGCCGTGCCCAAGAGGTCATTAAAGGCCTGGCTCTTGGTTTTTATCAGGACACTCGCAAGCCCAGACATTAAGGATGGTTTCCTGTATCAGGTGATTTCTGATTGCATGGGTCATGGGAGGATTGAGCAGTTGGTGGTGCCAAGTGGGCGCAGGGAGACAGTTTTAGAAATTTCTCTCAGTCATATTTTGGAGGTCATCGGTAAAGATGAGGGAACGCATTTAGAAACGCTCTTACTGGGTGAATATGAGCTGGGATGTGGAGCCATTCTGTAAGATCTCCCCAGACTGTCAAATAATTTCTGCTCACACACCCCGCTAGGCACCCCTTGTACCGATGGCTGTTTTAGACGTCCCCTTTGTGATGGTGGGATTAGATATTGTTGGCCCACTTCCCCTTCAGTATATGCTCGTGTTAGTCAATTGCGCCTCAAGATTCCCAGAGGTGGCCGTGCTGCGGTGGGCGGATGCCCGGACTACTGCAAAAGCACTCTCAGACACATTCACGCGTATTGGTATCCCTTGTGAGATTATGACTGATCAAGGCACATCCCTTTATCTCTCGCATCATGAAGCAACTAATTACACTCCACGGTTTATCATCCACACAAATGGCTTGATGGAACGATTTAATAAAACCTTAAAGCAGATGATTCAGCGGGTGGCCCTGTTTGCTGTTCAGGAGTCCCCCAGGTATCTACCAGGTTGAGTCTTTTCGTACTGCTATTTGGCTGCTGACCACAATGTTAGACATTTTTCAGGTGAAATGGATGGGGGTTCACAAAGCTATTCGCTGGGGGAGATTCATCGATCGAGTCATCTGGCTCCAGGAACAGATTTCAAAATTGTCCTCTATTGTGGTGGAACCTATGCAGCGCGAATAGGAGACACAAAACAACAACAACAACATTTATTTATGTTGCACATTTTCATACAAACAATGTAGCTCAAAGTGCTTTACATGATGAAGAAAGAGAAAAAAGACAAAATATATAAGAATTTAAATGAGGAACACTAATTAACATAGGATAAGAGTAAGGTCCAATAGCCAGGGAGGATAGAAAAAACAAAAAAAACTCCAGACGGCTGGAGAAAAAAATAAAATCTGCAGGGGTACTGAGGCCACGAGACCACCTGACCAGCCTCCTCTAGGCATTCTACATAACATCAGTGACCCCAATCAGTCCTCATGGTATTCAGGGTTCTCATGGAAGACCTTGATGATGACGGTTACGTGGACTTCTGGCCTTTAATCCATCAATGTAGGGACATCACGATGCTTTGATCAGGCGGTGGTGGCGCAGGTCACCACCCCAGAATACCGGAAAAAGAACAGAAGAGGAAGTAGGGGTTAGTATGGATTTTGGAGCTACCATAAATTATAATGAGAATTAATTGAATATACAGGATGGTCCAGATCTAATTATGCAGATCTAAATCGTCTGGATGACTTTGATTTATGTGGGGACGATTCCAGTTCAGTGCGAAGACGATTCTTTATGTCGTCAGTCCGCACACTTCTCGATGGTCCAGGATTTTTCGTGTGATTTTCTATGTAATAAACTTAATAAGTTATAGCGTAATGAAAATTGCATAATTAGATCTGGACCACCCTATACAGAAAATCAGGATTAAACTAAAATGAAGTTATGAGAGAGCCATTTTAAAGTAGTGTGTTTTTAACAGTTTTTTAAACTGCTCCACCATATCAGCCTGGCGAATTCCTATTGGTAAGCTATTGCAGATTTGAAAAATGTAATTATGACAAAAAAGCAAACTGCATGAATTTCGTACTCACATAAGTTTCAGATTCGGCCCAGCAGTAGTAGAGGAGCACACTAGTTCAGTGAATTATAAAATTATTGGTGGAGGCCTGTGCAGATTTTGCATATTAACCTGGTGAAAGATCCGCACAAGTCCCTGATCACGTCAGCAGCAGTCGCTCAAACTGAATTTCGCTATTGGTGAGAGCTTGACGTATGCCCAGAAGGCAGAGTTGCCGACACTAATCAAAAGAAACTCTGGTGACTTTTTGGCCTTGCCGGTGTTGCTGTACATGTGCCCCCGTATCACCTTCAGAGGCAACAAGGAAGGTAATGCACGAGGAGGTGGAAGAGATGCTCAAAATGGGCATTATACACGAGAGCAGAAGCGAGTGACGGAGCCCAATTGTTCTGATCAAAAACCAGATGGCTTGGTCCGGTTTTGTACTGTTTTTCGACCCTTGAACAAGATTACTATGTTTGATGCATACCCGATGCTGTGTGTAGATGACTTGTTGGAGAAACTCGGGCGAGCCTCGAGTATATCTCCACCCTGGATCTCACGAAAGGGTACTGGCAAGTGCCCCTGGAGGAATCCAGTTGTGAGAAAACTGCATTCACCACCCAAGATGGGCTATTTGAGTTTACCAGACTCCCTTTCAGTCTCCATGGGACCCTGATGACTTTTTAACGGATGATGGACCACATTCTGTGTCCCCATTCCACGTACGCAGGTGCGATTCTCCACAATGTGGTCACTTTCAGTAACGACTGGAGATCTCATCTCGTCCACCTGCAGGCGGTGCCTGACAGTTTGAGGCTGAAAGGATGAACAGCCAACCCTAAGAAGTGCAGGCTGGGTATGTCGGAAACCAATTATTTGGCATATGCCATGGGGAAGGGTTTGCTCAAGCCTCAAATGGACAAGGTGGGGGAAAGTGCTTGCTTATCCGCATCCCAAAACACAACTATTAGGACAATGGAGATGAGAACAGGCCATTCAGCCCAACAAAACTCCAGTCCTATCTACTTAATTCTGCTAAAAACATCAAGTGGAGTTTAGAAAGTCCCTAAAGTCCTGCTGTCTACCACACTACTTGGTCGCTTATTCCAAGTGTCTAAAGAAAAACTTGCTAATGATTGTGTGACATTTACCCTTTACAAGTTTCCAACTGTGACCTCATGTTCTTGTTGAACTCATTTTAAAATAACAGTCTTGACCCACTGGACTAATTCCCTTCATCATTTTGAACACTTCAGTCAGGTCTCCTCTTAATCTTCTTTTCTTTAAACTGTAAAGGCTCAGCTCTTTGAATCTTTCCTCAGAACTCATCCCCTGGAGCCCAGGAGTGTGCCTCGGCTCTCTTCTCCAGACTTTTTCTAGAGCTGCTATGTCCTTTATGTAGCCAGGAGACCAAATGAGGCCTCACCAGTGTGTTATTGATGGTCTGCTAAGCCCACGTCACTCAATGGAATGACTCCAAAATACTTCTAATGAAACTTGTGAGGCTTTTGCTGTATTTTGTAACCAAAAAATTAATGCTATTAGAAATAATATAGTATACCTCCCCAACACTGCGGATCCCCTTAAGCTCCAGTACTCCATTTTAAACAAATTAAATTCTTTCACCAGGATAGATTTACCTAATTACATAAAATAATTTCTCAACTGAGACCCTCCACCTGCGTCCTTTACCCAATACCAACAAGTTTCTTCAAAGAAGTATCAGGCGTGCTAATTGATAATATTCTTGACATTGTAAACTCGTCATTAGATACGGGGGTCTTCCCAGACTGTCTTAAGACTGCTGTAGTTAAACCCCTTCTTAAGAAACATAATCTCGACCCCTCTGCTTTTGAAAATTTAGACCCATCTGTAACCTGCCCTTCTTAAGTAAAATCCTAGAGAAGGCAGTCATTTTGCAATTGAATGACCACCTCGATAAACCTGCTATTCCTGATAAGTTTCTAGATAAGATTCTAGATAAGTCTAGAATCCTAACTAGGAAAAGAAAATCCGAACACATTTCTCCAGTTTTAATGTCACTACACTGGTTACCTGTGTCATTCAGGATTGACTTTAAAATACTGCTTATGGTTTATAAAGCCTTAAATAATCTCGCTCCATCTTATATATCAGAATGCCTGACACCTTATATTCCAAATCATAATTTGATTTATGTTAGGTAGAATGCCCAGAGGGGACTGGGTGGTCTCTTGGTCTGGAATCCCTACAGATTTTATTTTTTTTCTCCAGCTTTTGGAGTTTTTTTTTTGTTTTTTCTGTCCACCCTGGCCATCGGACCTTACTTATTCTATGTTAATTAATGTTGACTTATGTTTATTTTTTATTGTGTCTTCTATTTTTCTATTCTTCATTTTGTAAAGCACTTTGAGCTACATTTTTTTGTATGAAAATGTGCTATATAAATAAATGTTGATTGATTGATTGATTTCAGTCGGGTTTTAGAACAAATCACAGCACAGAAACTGCACTCGTTAAAGTAGTAAATGCAGACAGAGGCCATTTATCTGTTCTCATCCTCTTAGATCTGAGTGCCGCATTTGACACCATTGATCACAATATTCTTAGAAATCGCCTTAGTCAATGGGTGGGCCTCTCTGGCAGTGTCTGAAATTGGTTTGAGTCCTACCTGGCAGGGAGAAAATTTTTTGTAAGTTGTGGTATTTATACCTCAAAGTCCCCTATATGGTGACCCACAAGGCTCTATCCTGGGTCCGCTGCTCTTCTCAATCTACATGCTTCCTTTAGGTCAGATTATCTCAGGACACAACGTGAGCTACCACAGCTATGCTGATGACACACAGCTGTACTTATCAATAGCACCTGATGACCCCGATTCTCTTGATTCACTAACACAATGTTTTACTTGTGTTTCTGAGTGGATGAGTAGTAATTTTCTCAAACTAAATAAAGAGAAAACAGAAATTTCAGTGATTGGCAAAAATGGATATAATGAGGTTATTAGAAATAAACTTCATCCATTAGGATTAAAAGTCAAGATGGAGGTAAAGAATTTAGGGGTAATTATTGACTCTGACCTGACTTCTTCTTTCAGCCGCTTCCATTAGCGGTTGCCACAGCGGATCATCTTTTTCCATATTACTCTCCTGCACCACTCGGAGTATTTATATCACTGTATCTGAGTGTGAATCACAGCACCAGCTGGTCAAAAAGAGAATTATCGGTATACAGTATCAAGCACATGCTGCCTCAGCCATGCTGTCTATTTGAACTGCCCTCATACGTCAAACGCTTCAGAGCCTTTCCTGTACGGACCTCGCGGTTCACAAACAGTTTCATCCCAAGAACTCTAAACGCACTCCATCAGTCCATCAAGTGCTCCTTGTAGAACTGTTAGGACTCATTAGTACAATCACCTCACTGTAAACTTGCACTACAGTTATAATATTGCACAACCTGAGCCACTTTATAAAGCGCGTATTTACATATGATGACGATATCATTTTTAAGATGAAATGCAGCAGAATATGTTTATTACATTATACAGATAAAATGTTAACATCATTTAAATAATCTATATTGTTAATAATTAAACATGTGAGGACATGGTGCCGCAGCGCTAGTGAGGATCTGGCGCTCCGTTCATGGATTGTTCCTGCCTCGCACTGTATTCTTGCTTGTGCTGGCGCGGCACTGGAAGGATAGAATACTTAAACATGTACTACAAAGATATTTCAATTTTCCTTTAAAGTTTTGAAGAATCGGCGTTCCGAGCTTACAGATGGCTTAACGTCTATTACAGAGCTGATTGTGTGACGATTGGTTAAATGGAGAAGGAAAAGTAAGGACAGGAACTGGGGGTTAGTACGCTTGACAGAGACAGTACTTCTGTACTAAAGTATTTCATCGAAGGTCGTGCACGGCACAGCAAGCATCTTGCGTAAGACATGAACAATCATTGCACCAATGTGTTCCCATGTTAAATAATACACTTTAACTCCTATTATCAAGAAAATTATATCACGTATACTGTACATCTCAGTATTTTAATTATTCAGAGAGCTGTAATATCCCGGAAGCACGTAGTGATTCACACACATAGAGCACATAGAAGATCAAATACAAAACAAAGCGTTTAACGAGCTACTTTAGTTACGATGGGATTTAAGAAACTAGTACTTTGTAAATTAAACGATTTTAAGAGGAAGTTTATGATGTTCTACTTTAATGACAAAATAAACTACATGGTTAAAGTGGAAATTTTGAGATTAAAGTTGACATTTTGTGTTTTTTTCGCACCGTGTGCCTATTCTTTTTTTTTCTCTGTACCCTAATAAGCTTCCATATGACACCCAGACGGTGGGCTACGACTCGTCTTTTTGATATGTGACAACTTCTTTTTTTATTTCGGGCACTGTGCGACTTTCTCCAACACTCTATGTCAATCAATCAACTTCCTTTTGTTGTTTATACCACTTTTTAAACCAACACATAGTACGTTTTTCCTTTCTTCCACTTGGTATGCACTGAAATTCTTCTATTTTTTATTGCCTTTTCACAGTACGCCAAGCTTAAGGGCTATTTATATTGATTTGTATATTCAAAGAGGTGTAATTCTAGGAGGAGACGGGGCGGGACAGCAGGCACGTGCACGTGCGTTACTTTGTATGCTGACCGGGATTTATGGAGCGGAAAAACATGGAAGTTGGCGTTCGCACAGATTTATGCATCTGGATTTTTTTGTGCATATGAACATTTCTGCTTTTGTCCTTACGCCATGTTATAGTGTGAATTCTACGCACCTCTTATATCATTGAAAGATGCTGAAAAATTAGTTCACGCTTTAGTTTTCAGTTGACTAGATTACTGTAACGCACTCCTCTCAGGACCACGCAAAAAAGACATCAATCAATTGCAACGAGTGCAGAACACAACTGCTAGAATCTTAACTAGGAAAAGAAAATCTGAGCACATTTCTCCAGTTTTGATGTCACTACACTGTTTACCAGTGTCATTCAGAATTGACTTTAAAATCCTGCTGATGGTTTACAAAGCCTTAAATAATCTGCTTCTTCCTGTATTTCAGAATGCCTGTCACCTTACACTCCAAATCGTACCCTTAGATCTTCAAATGAGGGTTGTAAGCCACTAGGGGGCATACCGCCACCCTAACCCCCGACATAGACAGGCAGGACACAGGTTCATTTTAACACCCGTGTTTATTTATAATTAAAAGTGCACAAACCACCAACACCACACCAATACACAGTCCATTGCACTTCCTTGCCACCAGTCTTCCTCAAGCTTTGTCCACTCCTTCCTCCCAACTCTGGCTCCTGAATGGAGTGAGGCGGCTCCTCTTATTCAGGTCCCAGGCCTGTTCCAGGTGGCTCATCACTATTCCTTGTAATCACACCCAGGTGAGCTGGCGGCCCCCACGCAACCCAACAGGGCTTCACCAAACTCCAGTTCTCGACAGGCCCAGCGGGAATCCGTGGTGCCACAGCCGCCCAGGAGGGCTGCCCTCTAGTGTCCCAGGAGAGGTATTGCCTCATCAATGTCCATTCCCCTGGTTCTTCCTCTCTGCACAATCGGTCATCACAAGGTGGTTGACTGTCGGACGCCTGGCTACTCACCTTCCCTCAGGTTTTAAATAAGGAGGACATTCGCACAGTTGTCCATTTTTATGTATGGTACAGGAACCACTCACCTGTACTGCTGTGTCTATGAAGCGGCTGGAGAATCCCATGCCAAGCTTTCCCAGACCCTCCTGTATTATGCCCAGGGGCGCTCCGGCTGTCTTCTCTAGCCTCTCCACCAGCTGCCTCAGCACACTAATGACCTGGAAAAAGAGACTGAATGGGCTGGAGAACAACCTCTAAATCCCGACAGCCAACAGCTGGTTACTTATCTCGTCCTGCACCAGCTCCCTTGGGAGTCCATCAGAGTGGACGTTCGTCAGTCCCGCTTGTAATCATGCATCCCCGGGGCCCCGACACACACCATCTTCTCTCTTACCTGCTTCGTGCAGGCGGTTCTTCCCCCCACCGCCCCATCCTCCCTCGAATTGATCCCGATGGGTGTGTGAAAGTCCAGGCTATCCTTCTCCAGCGGACGTCCTTTGGAGGGCAACGGGCGTGGATCTTCCTCTGAGTTCACCTCGACATCACTCTTCTGATTGGCGTGGTTTGGCCATCCGAGCAGATCTGCATACTCACTGTCTATGAGGTAGGTGTACGGAAAAGAAAAACACGTTCCCTGGAGCAATCGGTCCCCAGGTCCGACACCTACCTCCCGGATTCTTCTTCTGTCCTGCCTCTTCTTCTGCTGCATTGACCTGGCTGCTGCTTGCGATGGGGGGCGAGTTGGTGCCCACTGCTTTCAACCCCAGCCTGGGTGTCTCATCACTATTCCCTGGAATCACTGCCAGGTACACTGTCGACCCCCAAGGAACCCAACAGGGCTTCACCAAACTCCAGTTCCCGACAGGCCCAGCGGGAATCCGTGGTGCCACAGCCGCCCAGGAGGGCTGCCTTCTAGTGTCCCAAGGGAGGTATTGCCTCATCAATGCCCGCTCCCCTGGTCCTTCCACCCATCACAGGGTCTGCTTAGAATTCCAAGAGCTAAACTTAACAGAGGTGGTGAGGCAGGCAGATGGCCTTCTGCGGTTATGCACCTCAAATCAGGAATATGAGTTCACCGATAGAAATTGACCGGGCTGATACAGTGGAGCACTTTAAGCAAATGGCTAAAAACTGGTCATTGTAACGTGGCTTTCTCAGAGCTTCACTTTATTGTAACCCTGATATTAGTTCTCATTATCATTCCTGGGGGTGGCGCAGTGGTAGCGCTGCTGTCTCGCAGTAAGGAGACCTGGGTTTGCTTCCCGGGTCCTCCCTGCATGAAGTTTGCATGTTCTCCCCGTGTCCGGGTGCTCCA
>JANRMT010028174.1:8296919-8333271 GCA_026402145.1 Polypterus bichir lapradei
ATAGATAGATAGATAGATAGATAGATAGATAGATAGATAGATAGATAGATAGATGTGAAAGGCACAATATAATAGATAGATAGATAGATAGATAGATAGATAGATAGATAGATAGATAGATAGATAGATAGATAGATAGATAGATAGATAGATAGATAAACAGAATTCTTTATTGTCATTAGGCATGCACATAATGAAATTTTGTTGGTAGTACTCGGCTTCAAGGTAGAATACTTAGGCACTATATAATAGATGGATGAAAGGCACTATATAATAGATAGACAGATGGGTGGATGGATGAAAGGCACTATATAATAGATAGATGTTTTGTTTTTGGGGGGTTTGCTTGGTATTTAGCCTTTTGCTCCACATATTTTAATGTTTGGTGTGTAACTCTAGCCCATTGCAGGTCACGCACACACCAAGCACAATTTAGGATCGCCAGTTCACCTAACCTGCATGTCTTTGGACTGTGGGAGGAAACCCACACAGACACGGGGAGAACATGCAGACTCCACACAGGGAGGACCCGGGAAGCGAATCCAGATGGGTCTCCTAACTGCGAGGCAGCAGCGCTACCCACTGTCCCACCGTGCTGCCCTCCCACCTTGCCTGTTCTGCCCCTAATCTTGTTGCCACTTGTTCAGACCTGGATAATGAAAACTGTAATCAGCAGCCTATCAATGTGCCCAACGTGGACGTCCACCTCTGAAATAAGAAAACAACACACCATATGTGTCGCCTGAGCACTGCTGTGTGTCCATGTACCCCGTTGTAGCCCACTGGAACACGGGGTCCATGGCTGTAGAATGGCATCTGTGGTCTATGAAATGTCCTTCTGCTGCTCTGAGCTCCCCTCCACGTCTCTAGCAGGCCCTCGTGTTTCCTTTATGAGCAGCTTGTATGCCACTCATTGATTTTGCAGCCTTGGCTGTAGCCCCCCGACTCGTCTTGCAGGCCCCACTCCTCTTTACTGAGGGTCTCAGTTGCCAGTTCATGTCCTCAGTGCTCAAGGCTGAATGTGGTCCCCTTTCACAAGCTAAAGCAGCCCACCAGGTAGTAACTGGTTTCCTCATCTTCATCATTGGCATGTGTTTGTGAGCACTCCGTTGTCTTCTTAATTTCTTTTGAAGAGCTATTCATTTTCTCTGCGATTCAGTTCTTTTTTTTTTGATGTTGCTCATTTGATTTGCTGTCCGGTTTATCTGAGCTCAGTAAATTGATCGTCAGACAGAACGTGAAACTGAAAGTGAATTCTCACAAGACCACCGCGTGTCCTCTTGTGTGTCCAAACAGAAACAGCTGGGGGAGACACTGAGGGAAATCAGGAGGAGAGTCCAGAAGAGTAAGAAGAAGCAAAATAAGATGAGGAGGGCGGTGGAGCAGTTGAGGGTGAGTGGAATTAAGATGACAATTCAATAATTGAATAAAGAGAAACAAACGAAAGACAGAAGAGAGTAAGGACATGCAGGGAGGGAGATGGAGAGAAGACTGCGTGTTGTGCCCATTCCTAGCATGTCCCTGTCCTCCATGTTCAGTTCATACAGTGTGAGCCCCCCGACGTCCTTTCACCCCTAACATGAACTCAACCTGCAGGTTGGCACTGCTGTTCTGAAGGAAATCAGTGGGCACAACCTTCCTTTTTGGTCGTTTCTCGTTCATTTTTCACAACGTTTGTTTGACTTCATAGGTTTAGGAGTTCTAATGGTGGAGTGAGTGCAGTTTTGATTGTTGATTGTTCTTCAGACATTTGAGACGTCTTAAAAATGTCCTTGCATTTGAATCACAAAGACTCTAAAATATCAGTTTCCTTAGTAAAACTCTCGCCTAGCCCTTTTGTTTTGGGGTGGTACTGTTGTTAAGAAGTATTGACGGCTTGCCAGCTCCATGTCCCGGCTCAGTTCTGCTGCCTCACATATCTGGTGTCCTCCATCGGTGGTCCTTGTTCGGTTTGTGTTGTCTTCCTGTGTTAATTGGCAGCGACTCTAAATCAGTCCATTATGATTGCGATGAGGGGTCTGTGTGGCCCTGGGTTTGACTGGCACACTATCCAGGGTTGCTTCTTGACAAGTTGAATTTTTGAGAAGGTTTTCACCCAGAACTCTTCACTTACACTTTAACAAACTAATTTATTCAGCATTGAAGAGTTCAGCGCCATTGAGTGTGTTTAAAGTGCTAAACACGGCAGGTCCAGACCAGTTCAGAACAAATGTCACTCAACAGTCCAATTAAGAGAGGTGACAGTCGAGGAACAGCAAATGAGCGCCTGGCAGACGGACAGACCACCAGAGTGGTTTAGGCCTTTCTGCTCGTCTGCTTTTGCGGATTCCTCATTGAATTGCTGCATCTTAGTAAAACATGAAAGTCCGCTTCTAAGCCGCTGCCGACTGCCCACTAAATTACGCTTATTTCTGAGACATTTCTTTAAGAATTGACTCCATTGATTTCCATGTAATGAATGCTACGCTTGCATTAGTGCCCCACGGGTTCAAATGTAACTCATTCAGACCCCTTTGTTCTGCACCATAATTTCAGACAGCCGTTAAATCTCCTAATGTCTTCAGCCTTACCTGGACTGGCATGTAGCACAGGTAGAGCTTCTGAGGTGTCCACTTTGTCAGTTCTCCTCCTCAGCTTAACACTAAACTCCTTCAATTTGGATCACGCTTCTGGCTTCATCCTGGACAATGACAAGTGAGCCCAAAGACTTGTGTACCCAACCACATAGGACTTGTACCTGTGCACCAGTAAATCGAAACCTTCAGCCCCAGGATCAAACCTGCACCTCAGTTTGACCTGGCGATGCGGTCCTGGCCTTCACTTCTTTTCTCTCTTTGTATGCTGCTTTGGATGTGTCAGTTGGGACGTCTCATTCCTACCCAGCGCCTGCTCCCACATGGCCTTCCTCCTTAAAGGGACTCTCGCTACCCTGCCTGAGTGAGTCTGATGTAACTGAATTACTTACTTGAACGCCTTCTTCCTGATTCTTCGAATGTCTTCATTGAGGTGTTCTGTTGCCAACTGTGCAAGCGTCTCGCGTCAAGCACAGTATGAATCAAACCCTTAGCCTCTACAAGATGAAGAACCAGCACTTATACTGGTGCTGTCTGCCTACAAAACACCTGAAATAGACAGTCATCCTGGAGCCACCCTGAAAGAAGAACTGTGGGAACTAAAATGTGACCACGACAGATGTCATCAATAAATTAGAATGGAGGCAGAGATGTAATAAACATGCTAAATAACCGTTAGAATGCAAATCTAGAGACAGATATTGAAAATGCGGTACATCAAAGTCATCCGAAGTGAACAACACTGGCAGAGTCCACTTAAGGAAACGTGACAGGTGGTCCAGTTCATTAACCTCGCTGGCTGAGCCTCTTTACTGTCGATGGCACCACATCGATCTCTAGCGGCGTACATTTCAAAGCCGCAACGGTGTGTGTGTCGCACGTTTATATAAAATGTTCTGTCGAGCAGCTCCTAATGCTACTTTTGTGAGGGTCCCACCCAAAGTAATGGACAGGGGCACAGGAGTAAAGAGAACGCCCTTTCGGTACAGCAGTTTGGTCTGTGGTGAAGTGAAGTAGTGATGGAGTCACCGTTAAGGACATCTGGAAAACAGAAGGAACAAATAATGTTCAGGTTGCAAGGACTGAAGAAAATCTTACTGAAGTGTGAAAACGGAGGTCTGGAGATAATTGACAAAAAAATCACCATTTAAACAATACAATTAAAACCCGATACCAGAAGACAAGTACTACGCACAACTCTCCAGTCCATGAAGAGTCCCTCCACTTTTACACGACTACTGTACACTCTCAACACACAAGATTTTCATTACGGACTTCTTCTTCTTCTTGTTCTGCTCTCCTGCTCTGCTCCAGGTCAGTGTTGTCCTCCTCCACTCCCAGCTCCAGCCTACCCTTTTTAAAGCTGAACTCTCGAGTATTTCCACACGCACCTCTGGGTCAGACAAAGGCCTCAAAGCACAGTGCAGTTGTCCTCCAATATCTCACTCTAGCAGCTCCAACAGACCTCAACATGGCTGCCTGTTCAGACTGCGTAATAATAATAATAATAATTCATTACATTTATATAGCGCTTTTCTCAGTACTCAAAGTGCTATCCACACAGGGTGGAACCGGGAAGTGAACCCACAATCTTCCACAGCCTCCTTACTGCAAAGCAGCAGGACTACCACTGCGCCACCTTATGTGTATCCCATATGGCCCTAGGAGTGCCCAAATGGGAACACTGGCAATGGGCAGATCCAGAGAAATTATTTCCCTGGGAGAAAATCTTACCTGCCCTTCCATTATTCTACTTTTCTATTAGGGTAAAGAACCATGGTCCACCCCCAATGTGATGCCAGCCCATCCAAATGATCCTTTACAACATCTAAGTGCCAACAGAAGTGCCCTGTGACTGGTCAGCCTTGTTAAGTAACTTAACTCAGTGTCTTTTTTTCCATCCAAACAGATCTCTATGGAAAATGAAGTGGAGGAACATGAGAAAAGCTTAACTGATCTGATTTGCTGCATTGAAGAAACCCGAAGGAAACTGATTGAGAGGTTCAGAGAACGAGAAAGGATGGAAATGGAGAAGGTTCAAGAAGTCATGGAGAAACTGGACGAGGAGATTGAGGAGCTGGAGTGGAAAGATGCTGAGCTGAGGGAGCTGATGGAGACCAAAGATCAAATCTGTTTCCTGCAGGTGAAGTGACACGTCATTGGGTGTCTGATCAGACTGGGGTGTGTGGGACCTGAGAACGTTTAGAGAGAAATTTAAAAGATCTGAGAAGTGTGTGCACATGACAACAACAGACCATTCAGCCCAACGCAGATCATCTTTTCATACTCACCTCAAATTTCTAAGAGGCCTGTTTTCAAATGCCAATGTCAAATTCATTTATATAGCACATTTAAAACAACACTGAGGTGGGCTGGCGCCCTGCCCGGGGTTTGTTTCCTGCCTTGTGCCCTGTGTTGGCTGGGATTGGTTCCAGCAGACTCCTGTGACCCTGTAGTTAGGATATAGCAGGTTAGACAATGGATGGATTTAAAATAACATAGGACTGCTGTGGCCAAAGTGCTTTACAATAATAGAATAAAAGAAGAACATACAATTAACATAAATAGAAATAAAATAAATGAACATAAATAAAATAAATAATAAATAGAAGTAAGATTACATAATCACAATGAGTATTACTGAAGGTCACGGAATGCAAGTGAATAGAAATGAGTCTTTAATCTCGTTTTGAATTGTCGACGACTCCTTTATGTGACGAGGTAAAGAGCTTCACAGGCGAGGCTACACAAGCCCTGTGTGTCCCCTTAGTTTGACACTCGGTACGAGGGACACCAAGAGACAACTAACCAGAAGATCTAAGCTCTCTACATGGCTGGTGTAAAGCACACAATTTAGATAAATAGGCAGGAGCAAAGCCATGTAAAGATTTAAAAACTAGCAACAAGATTTTAAAATCAATTTGAAAACTGACAGGCAGCAGCCAGTGTAAAGAAGCTAAGATTGGAGAAACAGAATCAGACTTTCTTGCCCCAGTCTGAAAGCGAACGGCAGCATTCGGGACCAACTGTAACCTGCATATCAGAGATTTGCTAATCCCAGAATAGAGCGAGTTGCAGTAATCAAGGCGAGAAAAGAAAAAGCACGAGTAGCTTTCTCAAGATCCCTAGAAGATAAAAAAGGCTTGATCTTACCTAAAAGACGAAGCTGGAAAAAACAACTCTTAACTACAGAATTAATCTGTTTCTCAAAAGAGAGGTTACTGTCAAAAATAACAGCATGTTTGTAAAAGACAGAAAGAGCCAAGAAGTCCAAATCAATTTGGCTTTAGCTGATGGACCCACTATAACAACCTCTGTTTTTTTTTGATTCAGATCAAGAACATTATTAGCCATCCTGGATCTTAGTTCAGAGAGACAGTTGTGCAGCTGACTCATTGCAGAGTTGCAGACGGGAATATAAACCTGAGTATCATCAGCATAGCAGTGAAAAGAAATGTTAAATTTCCTACAAATAGCTCCAATAGGGTGAAGGTATATAGAGAATAAAACAGGAGCCAAAATGGATCCCTGAGGAACATCACATTTAAGAGGAGCAGAAGACGAAAGAGAGGAATTTAAAGTCACTGAAAAGTGTCTACCAGTTAGATAGGACCTGAACCAGTTAAGAGCGGCCCCTTTAGGCCCAACAAGATGTTCAAGCCACAACAGCAATATCTGATGGTCAATAGTGTCAAAGGCAGCGGACAGGTCAAGGAGGACAAGGACTGCCGCATCGCCTGAGTCAGTAATAACAGAGATGTCATTGAATACTTTAAGGAGGGCCGTCTCAACACCATGATAACGTCTAAAGTTTTTGAATTGCTGCTTCCATCTGTACCACCAGATAATTTGTCCAATTGCGTGAAATCATATCAAACTAAAACTAACTCCATTTTAAAATATAACATCTAATAAAAGATGACACCAACTCGGTTCATATCTTTAATCACTTCGGTCAGGTCACGTTCTCGTGTGATGAGACATTCCCAGTCCTTCAGCATTTCCTCCCAGCTCAGACCCCACAGTCCACTCCCGTCACTCTCCCCTCGACTTTATGTTCTGCTGTTATGTCATTTATCAAATAAGGAGACCAAACCTGCACACGATATTCTGGATTTGGACTTCCAACTCCAGTGTTATTTTCATAACGAAAACGTGAAGTACAACTAAAAATATTTTTCATTTTACAAGCACGAGAACTGAAATGAAGGCAAACAGAGAAACTAAAACTAAATTAAAATAAAAATGAGTGATATGTGATATGAACTAAAATGAGAATGATAATTGAGTAAAAACGAAAAAAAAAAACAGCAATAGCATTTTCGTTCAGTCCGGTTCAGTCGTGCAGAAGGGTTGTTTGTAAGTCGCCCTGATCGTTCAGTTACTTGGCACTGTTCAGTATGCGCTGATCTCGTACCTGGTGCCCACTAGAGTCACGTGCCGCAACTTCCGTAAAGGACTGTTGTCTCTTCGTTGAGCACATTTGGCTTGTCGGGTTCAAGCTGTACGCCACGTGAGGTTGACGATGGCGAGTTTTGCGCAGATGTTTGTGGGTAGAAAGCGAGAAAGTAACGTGTGGAAATACTTTAACTACAGCGTAGATGGTAATAAAGCCAAATGTAGCATGCGAGAAGAAGAAAAGAGTCTTGGAGTTTAAGTGCAGGACCAGCTGGATCAGAACTTAGTGAAGTCCAGCACTTCTCTGGCACCAGGACTGCACTTCAGTACTGGCAGCAGAAATGGTCAACTGGAGCCAGTGGCTGAGGACCTTAGTGGCCAAAGACCTCATCTGTGCACTTGCATCACAGGCGTTCGTCAAGCGAATAATAATTTTTATTTATGTAGTGACTTCCATACACTCAAGGACACTTTACAATTCAATACACACAAGGCAGTAGAAATTACATACACGAAAAAGAATAATACTCATTGAAAAGATGTGTTTTTAACAGAAGCTTGAAATTAATAATAGATGTTTCCTCACGAAGGCTGAGAGGGAGAGAATCCCTAATTTTCGGGGCTATCACTCTGAAAGCTCTGCCCCCCATAGTTACTAACCTGTATTTAGGTACAGTGAGTAAGTTAGCATCTGATAATCGTAGATTGTTGAACAAAATCCTGAAAAGTGAGAAGATGTCTGAGGAATGGAAACAAAGTATATGAGTATCCATTTTCAAGAATAAGGGAGTTGTGCAGAGCTGCAGTAACTACAGGGGTATAAAGTTGATCGGCCACGCCATGAAGATGAAGTGATGGATACTTAGCTGAGAGGAGAGGTGGTGGGTGACCTGTGAGCAACAATATGGTTTCACGCCAGGAAAGAGTACAGCAGATGAAATGCTTGCTTTAAGAGTGTTGATGGAGAAGTACAGAGAAGGTCAGAAGGAATTGTGGACATAGACAAACCATATGACAGGTTGCCAAGAGAGGAGTTGTGGTACCTGTGAGGAAGTCAGGAGTAGCAGAAAAATATGAGAGGGTGGTGCAGGATAATGAGGATAGTGTGACTGCGGTAGAAATGACAAGCTGGTTCAAGGAGAGAGTGGGATTACATCAAGGATCAGCTATGAAGCCTTCTCTGTTTGCAATGGTGACGGACAGGAGTCTTCATGGACTTTGATGTTCACGGATGACATTGTAATCTGTAGTGACAGTAGACAGCAGGCTGAGTGTGGCAAATCTGGAGATGTGGAGAACAAGGGAATGAAAGTCAGTAAGAGATAGAGTACATGAGCCTGAACGACACGGGAGGTGGTGGAAGGGTGCCACTAAAAAAGACAAGAGGTGATGAATGTAGTCAAATTTAAAGATCTGGGTTCAAAAATCCAAAGCAACGGAGAGGGTGGCAGAGTAGTGCAGGCAGGTTGGAATGGGTGGAGAAGAGTGGCAGGAGCAGTAATTTGTGATGGAAGATTTTCTGAAAGAGTGAAAGGGAAGGTCTGTAAAACGGTAGTGAGAGCAGCCATGTTGGATGGTTTGGAAATGGTGGCGATTATGAAAAGACAGGAGGCAGAGCTGGAAATGGCAGAGGTGAAGATGGTACAATTTTCGCTTGAAATAACGAGGGTAAGCAGGATTAGGAATGAGAGGGACAATACAGATAACGACAGTTCGGCGACAAAGTGAGACAGGTGAGATTGAGATGGTTTGGGCCCATGCAGTGGAGAGATGAGGGCTACATTGGCACAAGAATGTTGAGGATGGAACCGCCAGGCAAGAGGAAAAGAGGAAGGCCAAAGAGGAGGTTTATGGATGTGGTGAGGGAGGACATGAAGACAGTTGCTGCGGCAGAAAATGATGTGAGAGACAGGGAGAGAGGCAGAGACGGATGATCCACTGTGGTGACCCCTATATGGTGGAAGCAAAAATAAGAAGTGACCCAAAACTGGGCATCTTAAATTTACCCCTTAGCCCATGTATGATGACACATCTATGAGGAGAGCGTCTGTTCAGTGTTTTTGAGTTTACCGCTGTGCTTCCTCACTAGCACTTTTTTGGGTTTGTTTGAGATATAACACAAAGTTTTATTGTGTTTTTCCACATATTATGTTCTTACATGCCGATGTATAATCCTGGAATGTTTCAGGTTGCTTCACACGGAGTCCAAAATTGACACCTTTTGCTGCAGAACAGGGCAAACTCGATTTGTGCAATCACAACGCTGATGACACCTGCTCTGCAGGCTGTGGTCACCAGGATTAAAAGTCAGAGAAGACATTCTTGAAACACAATCTGCAAAACGGAAATGATGTCAGTCATATTTTTGAAAATGCTTTCTTTGAAAACCCTCAAAAAAGTCCCACCCAAGACACCCAGGAAAATGCTTCACCGACGTATCATTACAGAGCTTGAGAAATGCTAAACAAATCTGGTAGTGTGAATGGGCCCTAATTCTTCTTACACCATAATGTCTTGTCTTGTGTGCTTAGTCAATTCTGCACCCGTCTGCCCGCTGCACCCTCAGTCCCCTCATTTACAGTCCAACGGCTCACCTCTCGGACATTAAGAGATTATTAAAAGTCAGGGACGATAAGAACTTGTGCGAAACTACACCGAAGTACACTCTCATAAAAATGCAATACATTAACAAAATATCATCGCCCATTTAACCAGGCTGGCGGTCCACCAACACAGATCCCGTAAACCAGAAGAGCTTCTCCTAACAAACCTTTCTTTTATTTCTCCATGTCCAGAGGGGACTGGGCGGTCTCATGGCCTGGAATCCCTGCAGATTTAATTTTTTTTTCTCCGGCCGTCTGGAGTTTTTTTTGTTTTTTCTGTCCCCCCTGGCCATTGGACCTTACTCTTATTCTATGTTAAATAATGCTGACTTATTTTATTTTCTTACTGTGTCTCTTATTTTTCGATTCTTCATTATGTAAAGCACTTTGAGCTACATTTTTTTGTATGAAAATGTGCTATATAAATAAATGTTGTTGTTGTCTTCTCTCCTGATGCAGAACTTCTCATCTCGCTGTGTCCTTCCTGCTGAAGGAGACACGCTCAGCTTCGATGTCACTGTGAACTTCTCTTCTGAGGACCTGAGAAAGGAGCTGTCATGTATGAAGAAGAGTCTGGAGAAGATCAGCCAGTGGGGCATCATGACATTGACGTCAGGTACAGTGTCTGTTCATTTTGGGTCTGTTGTTAAAGGACCAGACCGATGAGAGATGATGCTCTTTAACATGTGTCTATTGGCTTTTACTGTTAAAAGATGTTTTATTATATATAGCGCCTTTTACAGTGACTAGGTGAGTGACATCACACTTGGTGATATTTCAGTTCTGATATTAATCATTTTATAAAATTAATTATTATTTTTTATTTCATTCTAGCTTTCAGTGGAGTCAACAATTTTTATTTTTTAGTTCTGTGTTTAAAAATGTCGTTTTTATTTGATTTAGTTCTGGCCTTTTTACATAATATTAGTACAATTTTAGTTTTTTTCTGTTGTAAGACCACAAATCCTGGCCTTCAAATATTTCATTGCCAGTTATGTTTCAGTCAAAATACACTCCCAGTTCACAATGCCATTAAACACAGCCTGACTTTTAGTGACCAGACAGATGAAGTGGCTTGATGAGTGTAGTCAGCAAGATCAAATGTTTCAGCCCAAGACAGCAGTCTGTGCAGCAAGCAGGTTAATGTTAAGCTTTAAACAAGCGCACATTTTGAGAGATTTGTTCATGTTTCATATGATGTCCGATGCGCAGATAGCCACTCAGTGAAAGTGCTAGCTTGTGGTGCAGGTGCACAGACGAGGTCCTCAGCCACTGGTGCCAGCAGACTGTATGATGACGATTTGTGCTGCCAGGACTGAAGTGCAGTGACGTGCGGTGAGGTTCATGGCTGGTGACTCCTTCAGAGTCAGAGTTATGAATATATGATCCCAAAGAGAAGCTTATTGACTATTTAATTGGTAGCAGGCACATTGACTACTGGTTATGTTTCACATCTCATCAGCATTCTTTACACACACACTGCTAAGGTTCATATTTGGCTACAAAAGAACGTTACATTTACAGCGGTGAGAGGGAGCGGAGAGAGCGCATTTGCTCTTCACCCTCCATGTGTTCTCAATTTGACATTACAATTCCACAATTCACACTCATTCAACACAAATGAAAGTATTAAGAGTTGTACAATAAATGGATTCTAAATTTGACTCTTCATTGAAATATTTAGTTGTTTTTATAAAGCTTTTAATTCTGATGCTTTAATTCATTTTAATACAGACTGTTCAACAAAAGGACAAGAAAAACAAAAGGATATTTTATTTAAGGTTAAAATTTAGTTTTTAAATATAGAATTTTTTTTTCTTAGTCTGATCCCATTTTTTATAAAATTGAAAAACCGTTTATGGTCTTTACCTTTATTTGTAAATGAAGCCCATGCGCCTATCCTTCTCCGCGAAAATCTCCGTCTCTTTCCTGTAAAAGTCCTCCTCCTTTTCCTTTAGTTTTAAACATCTTAATCTTCCATTTGGTCAGTCAGTCAGAACAAAAAATCAAAATAAACGGTGCACTTGACTTTCTGATGTCGCTAACTTATCGGCGCCTCTGTATAGAAGAACAGCAGCAACGAGCACCCATTGGGCTCACGTGCGCCCCCTTCAGTGCGACACGGTACTGTCTGCCTCACCCTGTGCCTTCTCACTGAGGTTTGATGTCTGATCAGCAAGACTAAATATGTCACACACATTCATTAAAGATATTAGCCAGACTGTGGAAAGTCAGGGTGTATAATAAACGTGTCTAAAACCTTATATTGGCGACATACAGAGAGACAGCGACAGGCAGGCGCCAATCAACCCCGTTAGTGTGTGAGGGAGAGCGCAGTCCGAGGGGAGGTGAGGCTTGTCGCTGCCGCACCTCGCGTTTCTCTCGAGTATTTGATCAGGAAATGTGCAAATTCATTGATTTTTACTATAAAAATTATCAAAATTATTGGAATCATACAGAAAACAATTTTATAGCACAGACCAGTGGACACATTTATTTTGTGTTATGATTATTAGTTTTTGTTTTTACTTTTGATGCCTCCCCTGACCGCACGTCCCTGTATGAAGTTCTGATCCAGCTGGTCCTGCACTGAAACTCCGAGACCCTTTTCTTCTTCTCGCACACTGCATTTGCTTTTATTATTTGTATTTGCACACGTTACTTTCTCGCTTTCTCCCCGTAAACATCTGTGCAAAATTCGCCATCATCAACCACACGTGCTTACTGCTTCAACCTGACGAATTAAATATGCTCAACAAACAAACAACGGTCCTTAACGGAAGTTACGCCACATGACTATAAGTGAGCCCAAGTTATAAGATCACCGCATAGTGAACAGCACAACGTAACTGAATGTTCAGGGCGACTGAACCGGATTGAATGGAAATGCTATTGCTGCTTTTTTCATTTTTACTCAATTTTCATTCTCGTTTTAGTTTGTTCACATATTACTATTTTTATTTTTATTTAGTTTTAGTTTCTCTGTTTGCCTTAATTTCAGTTCTCGTTTTTGTAAAATGAAAAAACATTTTTTAGTTCTAGTTCTTGTTTTCTTTATGATCACACTCTCATAGCAAACAGTTGCTTTCACCATTTCTTATCTCTTCTTGATTGGCCATTTGCAGATGTCACTTTCAATGATAATATCAGCTGTTTTTCTGTAGGTTGATCACACTTAATTAATTATATTCATACATTTTTCAAAAAAATCTTTTTTATTTACAATTACCAAAGAAAAGTTTAATTCTATAAAGAAAGCAGCTGTTTGTGCATTGTTGTTATCCCATCATGTTTTGTTCTTGAGCTGCTTGTCATTTTGTGTTTTATTTTAAGCTCCAATTTTCACCCTGCAGACTGCTGAACCTCGGAGAAGAGCGGAGTTTTTACAATGTGAGTTTGTGCTTTGATTTAATGAATTATCACAATTGAAATCATTTTTCAGGCTTGTGATATGAAAGTGTGGCCATCAGAAAGAGCTGTGAGAGTGTTGAGTGACTGATGAGATGAGCGTGAAAGGAGTATTATGGGATAGAAAGGTTCAGGACAGAGAAGCACCAAAGTAGTCTGTTAGGTGTAAATCTCTTCAAGTGTCAAGTGAGCTCATAGGAAGTAAAAGCACAAAAAGAGCAAATGAAATCCTGCCGACTATGCTAAGTCCTCCTGTCATACAATTGCAACCTCTAGTGTTCTTGTTGTCCACTCCAAATTAGTTTTTTTCCTTTTCTGTTTTCTATTGTCTCCTTCCTGTGTGCGATTCTATTTGCTCATTCTCACATAATTATCATTTTAAAGATGATAATAATTTCTTTATATAGAGCAGCTAAAAACAAACTCTGATTGTGAATACATATCGATAATTGATGTTACAATATACAACCTGATACTGTTAATGAAAATGACAGACATTCCAGTAAGCTGAGTGCTCATTTCCAGAACGCACTGAGTCCGTGTCACATTTTCAGAATTTCAGACATTTTCCTCACTGACTCATCCTCAGGCCACTTTACAAGTTTACTGACAAGTTTGTGCCAGTCAATCGAAATCAATCACCTTCTCAAATTAATTTGTGAACAGCGACCGATCGTCTTCACTGACTGATCCATTCAGGGAAGCAGACCATCATGGTCACAGGACCCAGATTCTGCACTGTCCGTAAGGCAGGGCTCACAGAGCCACAATCAGACATGGCCAATTTAGACTTGGACATGTATGGGGTGTCAGATGAAAACCAGAGTGACACTTGAAGAACATGCAGAACTGACAAAGTAGATGAGTGGATGCCATAATTAAAGCTGAAAAGCTGAATCTGTGCGGCCACAGCTTCAACCACTTGCCCATCATGATGTTCTGAATCAAGTTTTTCAAAGTTCAGTTCCATCTTTACATTCCTTATTATTTTGAACCCATTTCTTTTGATTTTAGAGGTCTTTCTATTAATTAAATCATCTGCCTTGATGACCAAATAGCTTCCATTCACTCCATGAGGATTTTTTTTAATGAACTCCATTACCTCTCAGCACTCGATGGCCATCTTGTTTGCTGGCAGTCAGGAGTTTATGACAATTCATCACAAACGTTTCATTTTCAAGCAGTTGTTATCTTTTATTTTCATATTCCATGAGCCCCCGATCAGAGTGACAGCTCCTAAATATTTAGCAGGCCACTGGAAATGAATGAATGAAAGACTGGGAATGCAGAGGCACATAGGTGGCTTGTGGGTGAACAGAAAAAGAAAGAGAGCAATGCTATATCTATTTTATTCCTTATACCCCAATAACCGCTAGTGCCAACACAACAATATGCTCCACAGCTGTATCACTTGACAACAATATGAAATCCACGTCAAAGTTATCATATGTAACAATGCACTAATTTAACCCAAGATAACAAAATGTCAAAAAAACTTCAGAAGCATTATTTGTATGGCCAAATCTTAAACTTTGTGAACTGGAATGTTAAGGGTCTCAATCATGAATTAAAGAGAAAGAAGGTACTCTCTCATTTAACAAGTCTAAATACCAAGATAGTATTTTTTCAGGAGACTCAGTTTTTAAGCAAGGACCAATTTCAGTTGCAAAAAGAGTGATTTGGTCAAGTTTTTTCACACTAGCTATACAAAGAAAACCAGGGGTGTGGGAATCTTAATAGACAGAACTTTTCCACTTGTAGTGTCAGATGCAATATTTCATTGAGTAGGGCGATATGTCATGGTGATGGTCAATTTATCTAATGCTAAAATGATTTTGATTAATGTCTATGCACCTAACATGGACGATACAGCTTTCTTCCAAAATGTATTTGCATCTCTCCCTAATGTGGACACACACAAAATTATAATGGCCCGAGACTTTAATTGTGCTTTAAATCCAGTCCTGGATAGTTCATCACATACAAAGTCGATAGCATCTGATTCCACCAGGACAATTACACAGTTTGTAACAGATCTTAACTCCTTCTTCTCACTTGTACATCATTTATTTGATTATTTCCTCAAACATAATCATTTTTTGCCCACTATCAAATCTTGTAAGTATGATGCTATTGTTATCATTGACCATGCCCTTCTGATCATGGAGCTTAAATTACTGCGTCCAACACACTCATCTTGTAGCTGACGTCTTAAGCCCCTGTCATTAGCTGATGAGAAATGTACAGAATTCGTATCCAAGCAAGCTGAATATTTTCTTGAGACAAATGCATCATCAGAGGTCTCAGCAGGTATACTTTGGGAAACTCTGGAGGTATTTCTAAGCGGATAGATCATTTCATATCTTTCTCATAAAAATAAATTGGAAGCCAAGATGGCATCTTGAGTTAATCTGCAAAATCACTAGAATAGATCTAGAATACTCCGTGTCTCCAAATGAGGCACTTTCTAGGGAAATACAGTTTTGCAATCACAATTTAACCACTTGACTACTAAAGAAAGGGAACATCTCATCTTTAAATCATGACATAATTATTATGAACACAGAGCGAATGGCAATAAGTTCTTGGCTCAACAAATCCACAAACGGGAAGTCTGTAATGCAATAAGAGCAATTTACAGCACAGACCGAGATAAAATTATGGACCATAAAAATATAACGGCATTTAGAGAGTACTATAAGTTCAGTTTAAAGAGGATAAGATACAATCGAATGAGTTCTTTGATTCATTACAGATGCCACAGCTAGATACTCTTAGTGCTGCGGAAGTGGATAAATCTCTGACCCTTTCAGAATTACTAGATGCTATAAACTCACTTCAAAGTGGGAAGGCAGCCGGTCCTGATGGCTACCCAGTGGAATTTTATAAAACATTCTCAAATAAGTTAGCTCGACTATTATTAGAAACATTTACAGAAGCTAACAACAACAAAATTCTATCTCATACTTTTTGAAGAGAATTAACTACCACCTTTCCTAAAAAAAAATAAGGCCCTACTACAGTGTGCATCATACAGACCAATCTCTCTTATGAAGAACAATGCTAAAATAATCTCCAAAGTCCTAACCAACTTCCTTCTGTAAAATCACATGACCAAAGTGGATTTATTAAAGGCAGACATTTAACTTCTAACCTTCAATGTTTGTTTCATATAATATATTCACCCATTAAATTGAACTCCCCAGAGATCTTATTATCTTTAAATGCAGAAGAAGCATTTGATATGGCTGAATGGGACTACCTATTCACCACATTTCACAAATGTGGGTTTGGGCCTGAACAATATGTGCATGGATCAAACTACTTTAGGCCAGTCCAGAAGCCTCAGCTCGTATTAACATTATGTCAGACCAGACAACTTCAAAGTAGAATGTGGTACTTGACAAGAACGCATGCCCCTTATCACCTTTGCTCTTTGTAATTGCCATTGAACTGTTGGCTGTATACTTTTGAGAAGCAATCAGAGATAAAGGGGATTCTCAGAGATGGAGTTGAACATAAAATATCACAATATGCAGATGATATGGTACTGTACTTATCTGATCCATAAAATTCTGTGCCTGCGGTCCTAAAAGCATTAGCTAGATTCTCAAAAGATATCTGGACTTCAATCAATCAATTTGAAAAAGGGTGCTTTTTCCCATGAATTCTCCAGCACGTAAGATTGGACTGGACCCCTTCCCGCGTATATTATCACATCAGTTTTTGAAAAAACTTTTTCAACAAAATTTTGCTGTCTCCATGGAAAAAATGAAACAAGACATGAGTAGATGATCTACCCTTTACCTCACATTAGCTGGGAGAATCAACTTTGCTGAGAGCACCGTCCTTCCCAAGCTGCTCTTCCTATTTCAAAGCATCCCCATATACATTAATAAATCATTGTTTTTAGGAAATTAGACTCAATCATTTATTTGGAATGTGAAATATCCACGCATCCAAAGGATGACTGTACAATGACCTAAAGCAGGAGGGGACATGGCCCTACCTAACTTTTAATTTTATATACAAGCTGTAAAGTCGCGGGCATCTCTCTCTCATTCATACACATGTACGCCATCTTACTCCTACTGACTTCCATTCCCCTTCTCAACAGATCGTACCTCCACCTCTCCAGGCTCACCTCTGCTTGCTGTCTACTCCCATTACGTTGCATTGGATTTGCATTGAAGCGATTTTAACACAACATTGTCAAACCGGTTTAATCCCGTTCAGGCTGCATTGTGCTAAAGTCAGGTGCTCACACAACCACAACTACACAAGGCCAATTTAGAATCGCCAGTTAACCCAACATGCTCATCTGGGGAACGTATGAAGAAAACCAGGAGCGACACAAGTAGAACATTCAGACCTGACAAAAAACGAAGACTAGTTGCCATATTCCAAGTTTTGCCAGTTCAGTTCCTCTTCTTCTCATTTCTTATTATTTTGAACCCGTGTCTTTTGATATTAAAGTTAATTTCCATTGAAAGGATTGTCTTCTTTACTGACCAAGTAGCTTCAGCTCACTCCATGATTTTCTTCATTAAATGCACATCCCTCAGCATTCAACAGCCATCTTAGTTGCTAGCCAGTAAATCATCAAGCTCCCAGCCTTGAGTTTTATGACAATCTACTACAAGCATTTTTCTTCTTTTAATTTTTGTTTTTATTGTCATATTCCGTGTAGCCCTGACCTGCATTGGGAACCCTAAATGTTTAGTAGGACCCTGGCAATAGAAGAACAAAAGACTGAGAATGGAAGGAACAGAATGAGGATCAGTGGGTTTATTGTGAGGAAAGGAAAATTCAGTTTGGTGTTGAAGTGTGACAGGGGATTGATTTTAAATGAAAGAGGTGGACTGTGGCAATAAAAAGTGTCATTTAATAAAGCCAGCGGTCGGTGTAGACAGTCCATTAGAACTGTGACCTTATTTATTGTAATTTCACCATTTTATTGTAAATTCCCACAGATTCTGTCCAATCAGATTACTGTCAACAGCACACATTTGAGGCTCGTCAGTACAGCTCCTGATTGGTTCTTGTTAATTGTCTGTGCTGTGTCCCGCCCCCAAGTCCCTTTACACACTCACAGATTCTTTTGTCTCCTTGCAGACTTCTGTCCACTCACACTGGACATCAACACCGCAAACAGACACCTCCATCTGTCTGAAAGGAACAAGAAGGTGACACGCAAGGAGACCGAGATCAAATATCCCGATCATCCTGATAGATTTGAGTGGTGTCCTCAAGTTCTGTGCAAAGAGGGTCTGACTGGGACTCGCTGCTACTGGGAAGTGGAGTGCAGTGGATGTTGCATGAGGATAGGAGTTGCCTATGAAGGACTGGGCAGGAATGAATGCTACTGGCCGTGTGGCCTTGGAGAGAATGAGGAGTCCTGGTGTTTGATATGTTCTAACAATAGCTACCACTCTGTGCAACACAATGACGTGCAGACTGAAGTCGACACCCCCTACAGCCCCAGATTAGGCGTGTATCTGGACTGGCCCGCTGGCGCTCTCTCGTTTTATAGTGTCTCTCACACAATGACCCTCCTGCACAGGCTCAACACCTCCTTCACTGAGCCCCTCTATCCAGGGTTTTGGCTCGGAATGGACGCCAGTATAACAATCTGCCATCTGATGTCATGTGACCACTGACCAGTACCTCCACCGGTTACTTGATGCCACTGCTTGATTGATTGATTGATTGATTGATTGACAGACAGACAGATAGGAAAGGCACTAGATAGATAGATAGATAGATAGATAGAGTGAAAGGAGATAGAGTGAAAGGCACTATATAACAGATAGATAGATTGATGGATAGATAGACGTGAAAGGCACTATATAATAGATAGGTAGATAGATAGATGTGAAAGGCACTATATACAGTAATAGATAGATAGATAAATAGATAGATAGACATGAAAGGCACTATATAATAAATAGATAGATAGATGTGAAAGGCACTATATACAGTAATAGATAGATAGATGTGAAGGGCACTATATAATATATAGATAGATAGATTGATGGATAGATATACATGAAAGGCACTATATAATAAATAGATAGATGTGAAAGGCACTATATAATAGCTAGATAGATATGAAAGGCACTATATAATGATAGGTAGATAAATGTGAAAGGCACTATATAATAGATGTGAAAGGCACTATATGATAGATAGATAGATAGATGTTAAAGGCACTATATGATAGATAGATAGATAGATGGATAGACTGATAGATAGATGTGAAAGAAATAATAAAAGAAAATCTTGAGACGAGACTATTGCCAAGAGATTTTTTCACGTCCCGCCCTGCTCTCCACCATGTCCAGTTCGCGGCTCACACCCTCTTGCGGTCCTCTCACTTCTCATTGGTCCATTGAATCCTTTTCACAGACACACAGTTCCTGCTCTCTCAGCTCTTATAAATTTTTACTTTTTTCTCACTTTAAGTTCCCAATAAAAAGACTTATTATGTCCAAATCTTATTGAAGAATTTCATCCAGAAGGATTATCAACAGATACAATGAGTATACGGGCAATCCTAGCTACGAGAAACGATGAAGTGAAATGAATTAACAGGAAAATTGTTGATTGGTTACACGGCAAATCGGTTAAGTGCTAATAGACTACACCGAAACAGTTGGAGGTGATGGTGCAGAAGTTGAAAACATCAACTTACAATATCCCGCAGGATATCTACAAGCGTTAACATTGTCTGTTAACATTGTCCGGTCTCCCACCGGCTGAATTACTATGGAAAGAAGGATGTATCGTGATGTTATTGTGTAATTTATGTCTGAGTGATGGGCTATGCAATAGAACGAGATTAGTTGTATTGAAAATTGGTCTAACAATTCTGACATGTAAAATTTTAAAAGGCAACAACTAAAGTAATGTAGTCCATCTTCAGGGGATAACATGAGGCACCAAAGGAGATCTTGATATGTCGTTCGTATTAAAACGTTTCCTGTTAGAATAGCTTTTGCTATGACGATTAACAAATCACAGGGACAAACATTTGAAAAAGCCTGTTTATTTATTAGAGAGAAAGAAGCGATATTCGTTCACAGACAATTATAAAAGTTCAATGTAATATTGGCATTTTACAGTTGTACAGTAAAAGTGTAAGTTTAAAAAGTATTTGCGTGTTAATTTCAAAGTTAGAACAAAAACAAATAACGCAACATAAAACATCATTTTCTTTGAATTTATTACATTTTACTATTTTCTAATATAGCTAATTACTCGCTGTAATGTAAAATAGTTAGTTCTATTATGCATATGTAATTCTGCATATGTAACAATTCCCATGAAAATAACAATCGGTTTAAATTGCACATCCGCTTCCCCATACGTGATGGCATGTGGCGCCCACCCGGGGCTTGGAGAGCAAAGAGAGCAGGGGGCAGAGCATAAAATAAATTAAAATCTGGAACAGCTTAGGCCAATACAGTGGAGCACTTTAAAAACCTGTTATTTATTTTAACATGGCTTTCTCATAGCGTAATTTTCGTGTAACCCTGAAATTCTGTGTATGCATTGAATTCTCATTTTTTCCATGGCTCCACAATCCGTACTAATCCATTGTTTCTCTCTTGTTCTTTTGCTGGTTTTCTGTGAGATCTGCACCACCCGATCAAAGCACCGTGCCACCCCTACACTGATAGATTGAAGGCCAGAGGTCCACATGACCATCATCATCATCATCGTCATCTTTCTCTTCCACATGAAGCCTGAAACCCCCGAGGACTGATTGGGATCATTGATGTTAGCTAGAATGCCCAGAGGGGGCTGGGTGGTCTTGTGGCCTTGGAACCCCTGCAGATTTTGTTTTTTTCTCTCCTCCCTGGCCATCGGACGTTACTTTATTCTTTGTTATTTAGTATTGCCTAATCTTATTTTGATATTTTTAGATGTACTTTTCTTTCATCATCGTGTAAAGCACTCTGAGTTGTTTTACCCCGTTTCAGTCTCCGCTAGATCTGTAAAACAGAGTTAATTAAGTCAGCGTGGACGCGACTGTCAGATGTGTTTGCCGTGCAGTTTTCCGACCTTACTTAACGTGACTAAAGTACGACTCTATGGGCAAACTTTCAGAAATGAGCCTTAAACAGAACTTTTCTTAAACTAGCGGTTTTCTCTCTATTATTTGTATGAAATGTTTTTTTTTAATTTTACTAAAACTTTTAAAATGAAGATATTTGGTCTGTGGAATTATTTGAACATGTGTCGCACATATTGCCAGAACCATCCCATGAAGCAAGCTAAAAACTTTAGAACTTTGGTAAATTGGAACAAACTCAGTGTATGGGACAGCTGAGACACCCAAGAGACGGAGCGTTGCACCTTCTTTAGGGCACTGCCTCCCCCAGAACACTAGATGGCAGCTCCTCTGGGTTGCAGCAGCGCCCCGATCCCTACTGAGAAGGGTCCGGCTGCAGGTCGCAGACTTGGCCTTCCACGCCTCCTACCTTCCACAGTCCGCCCCACAACTGCCCACAGTCCGTAGAAAGAGAAGACGACGAGCTGCTGTACGGTTTTTCCAATTCAAAAAAGAAAAGGAGCTGAAAACGTTTTCCGACACGGAACAATGGCACAGCAGACCCAGGTAAGGACTCACAGAATAAAAAGCTCAGTATATTTTAAGAAACTTTAGATCCATTAAACAAAACTAATGAGATGTACGATTATATGCTGTATAGCGAGTCCAAGTGTTCTCAATTTATCGTCATTACTGACATATCCTATTTTAAAGAATATCGTTTTAAATATTTTTTACCTCTTGTATTATTTCTTTTTAATATTTGCCATATTATTTCATCTATATTAACTTTTTCACTTATTTATGAGATGTTATGTAGAGAATCTGCAATGTTAATGTACAATATGAAAGGTATTTATGTTTATCGTCGTCATTAATGTGTGTTAAATATCTTAATAACTTGATTTTTCTGTAGCTAAGTTAGCTCATTTATAAAAGCATGTTAGCGCTTTCTGTCAAATTAGTATTCCATATTGTTTTTGTCTTGATTTCCACAGTCACATTTCTCCATAAGGGCAGAGAATATAAAAACAACTTTGATTACATTGATTAAATATCCAAATGAATCCAAGTGCCCTCTTTGTAAAAAGCACAGAGACTACAGCATCCTGCTGCCTGCCTTCAGAGTCATGAAGACCACAGTGTCAAGTATGCAGGTAGTGTGTGTATGCCAGGAGTGTGTGCTTACAAACAATACTGACGTTTAGATTTCTGAACTGGAACTTTTTAAAATACAGATTTAAAAAGCTGAGCATTATCTGTTGTTTGGCAGGTTTTACTATTTACAGATATAACACAGGGTGTGTAACAAGTGGGCAGTTCTATTGTTTTTGTTTAAAAGGCATTGTCAACAGTTTACTGTATGTCAGTATTTAATATTTTTCTTTGATAATTTTTTTTTACCCCTTGTATTAGGGGCTCCCTAGTGTGTGCTTGGTGTGTGTGTGCTCTGCGGTGGGCTGGCGTCCTGCCCAGGGTTTGTTTCCTGCCTTGTGCTCTGTGTTGGCTGAGATGACCATTTCATATTGTAACTATCATTATTGTATGTCTGTATTTAATGTTGTGTCCAGGTTTCCAAAGGACCATTTTGTGGCGTCTCTGTATTTCATCCTCGAGGCTCCCTTCAATTTTAATGAGGTGTGTCTCAACTCAAGTCCTCTCTTCCTTCATTGTAGTATTTGTAGAGGGAGGATTCTATCTGGTTGCTGGTTCCCATTTTTGTCACCTTCTACAATTTGCTGAGCGAGCAAACGCCCTTCTAAAAGTCCAAGAACCAAACAAAAAATTAGAAGGTACAGAAATAATGGACAGCCAGGACAGGGTCATTTATTGTATTGTGCTTATTCTTTTGGTTCTTGTTCTCTTAACATTTCCTTAGGTAAAAATTATTTTCTCTGTTTTTAGGTTTAGACTTTACTGAGTCATTAATGAGAAGACAGAGTAAAGACTTGGCACTACATCTTAAATGAAAAAAAAAGAAAAAAAAAGTCTTACTATTCTGTTCCACAGCACTGTGTTCTGCAGGTTTCAGGTCTTTTCTTTTAGAAGAAACGTCAGCCACCCTTCACCATCCAGCACAGGGCACTGATGAGCAGGTACAGACACATCACTTTATAAACTTCCATAGGAAAGATGAATTACATGTTGTTGATGCTGGCTTACAATGCCTATGGTATAGTGAATCTAATGTATAAAAAGACTTCATGCTTGTCTCAGATGCCGACTGTTAATCGTTAATCCGTAGAAGTCAAAGCCCAAAAGACTAAAAGCCTGTTTTAGATCTTCTGACAAACTGGAGTGCTAGTACAACTCTTAAAGGCCTTAAAACATTTAAAATACATTACGTGCTGTGTTAATAATAGTGTATGGTAAGAAACATTGAAGACTTGTAGAGTCTGTGATCGAAAGCAGTAATGTTAATAATGTATAACAAATTAAATATACTGTACATTATTTTTTTTTTCTTTCCTTACATTTCTTGTAATTGTGGAGGAAAAGGCTAAAAGCTTTATGATGACCATTTAAAGAATTTTCTTTCTTTCTTTCTTCTGAATCCTTCAGCATCTTACCGAGGCAGAGAAGTGGTGTGCTGAGAACATTTCTGTGTTCAGGGGGCACGTCTCACTCCCTTCATTACTGTCAATGGACAAAGACGACATTGAGGAGGCCCTTCAGAAATTTGATTTGCTATCTGAATTTCCAGAAGAAGAGGAGAGGGAACATGTCTTTAGACATATTTTTTTCACATATGGAAGACTTGCATCTGTTTTTAGATAACGTGAGGGGAAAAAGGAAAATGACTGTTTTGTGAGAAAATGTAACAAACATACATGTCCCTCATTGTTCAGTTACAACCTACAATTCTTGTTCTATATTTTATATATTCTTTAACTTTTTTGTAATAAATGTTGCAAACCAACTTCATCTTTACAGTCCATTGTCTCAGATCTGCACTTCTTAGTGTTATTAAAATAATGTTTTATAAAGCAGGGCATAGCAATTTGTATTTTTAAAGCACATTTACAACAGCAGCCAGAACTGAACCAAAGTGCTGTACAAGAAAGGGTAAAGAAGCAGTTCAAATATACCGTATGTACACAGCACAAAACTGCAAGAATAACCAACCATTACATAAAAGATAAACTTAAAATACCCATACATACATGTTTCTAATCATGAATGTACGTGAGCCAACATATACAAACAATGTCAACCTCTTGCAGGGTCAAATGGCAGCAAGAAGAAATAAGACTTTAATGATGACTTAAAAATGGCCTGTGCTGGAGCAGACCTAACATAATAAGGTGAGCCATTCCAGAGAAAAGGAGCAGCCACAGCAAACACCCGATTCCTCCTTTGCTTCAGCCTCGGCCTTGGCACAACTAAGAGCCTCTGGCTAGTAGACTGCAGGGCTCTTGTTGGCACATACAAGTGAAGAGGTTCCAAGAGGCAAGATGGGGCTGATCCACTCAAACATTTGAAAAGAAATAGAATTTTAAAATCAATTCTGAAATGGACCAGAAGCCAATGAAGCGAGGTCAGTATTGGTGAACTATGGCCACACTTACAAGAGCCATTCAATAAGTGAACACCAAAGTTGTGGAATAGTTGTAGGTGTCGTAACAGGCCCTGACCAACACCTACATACAAAGAACTGCAATAGTCCAAATGAGATTCTGTAAAAGCTTGGATGACCTTTTCAAGATCACAGAAAGAAAGAAAAGCCTTTACCTTAAAGTCTCAGCTGGAAAAAGCTTCATTTAACCTCACAATTTATCTGTTTGTCGAGTTTGAATGAGCTGCCGCAGATCACACCTGGGCTAACTGAAGCTTTATGATACATACTGTATATGGCAAGGGGTCCAAGAGCAACATCAGAGACACTCAAACTTTCTTAAGTTTTGGACACCATGTTCACAGTTTTATTATAATTTAGTTTTAGAAGATGCATTGCCATCCAGGTTTTTATATCATTCAAGCACGCATGGAGGACTCTGTATTTTCTCGCTTTGATTTTAGTGGCAAAAATATTTAAGTGTCATCAGTATAGAGAAGCCATACTTGTTAACAATGGAGCCAAAAGGTAACATGCCTGTCAAAAAGAGGTCCAACGATGGAACAGCACAAGTAAAAGGAGCTACAGAGGATGAGAACTCATGCAAATGAATAGAAACGCTCCGATTTCTTAGATAAGATTTAAACCATTTCAGGGCATTACCTTGGATGCCTACATACTGTTCAAGGTAGGATATAAGAATCATAAGATCCACAGCATCAAAAGCTGAGGTAAGATCTAGCAGTACAAGAATGGCAGAATCTCCAGCATTAGTAATTGGGAAGAAGTCACTGTTAACCTTTAACAAGGATGTTTCAGTGCTGCAAGAATATCTGTATCTGGATTGGAATTTTTCTAGAATACTATTTTGATCTAGAAATGTTTGAGTTAGGATAACTTTTTCTAAGACTTTAGATAAAAAGGCAGTTTAGAAATTGGCCTGAAACGTGACACATTAGAGGGTCCTTATTTTGTTTTTTATAATACGTTTCTGCACCACAGCCTGTTTCAAGGCAGCAAGAACACAACCAGAAATCAAGCTAACATTTACTAAGGTAACAGTAATTGGTCTGACAGAATCAAAAAACCCTTAACTAATCAAGAGGGGACACTGCTGTCCAGGGGGCAATTTGTAGGATTCAGGCGTTGCACCAAATCAGACAACAGAGATGATGACACACACAGGCACAAAGTGGTCAAAGACAGCTGAACACACTATGGGAAGAGATGAATCTGAGCAAGCAGTGAAACTGATGACCTAATAACGGTAATCTTATTTACAAAAAAGTATATCTCCATTTGGAGAGTAAGTTGGGGTATGCGACAAATGATAAATTCCTAATGCAGTACAAGAAATGGTATTGTATATGGCGAATAAAGGATTTAAAATCACTAAAAAATTGACTTGTAATTATTGCATCGAACCAAACAAAACATTTTTAAAGTTAAGTTTAAAATCTGTTAGTTCAGTTCCAAAATAAATAAAAAAGACGGTTTATGGAAGTGCAACTTTCAATAATGCTAATTTTTACATTTCTTTAGAAAAACAAACAATATAATATCTGTTAAGCAATTTAAGAGATTTGCTTCACTTTTTTTAATAAGTACATACTTATAAGTTAGGGTCCCAGGGAGAACAATTATGCATTAAAATTAAAAACCAGGTAAACGTTTGAAAGTTTAATAACTCCACTTGAAATTTATCAACATTATAGCAGCAGCGTAGAACAAAATTAAGAAAACACAATTCAAGACAGACAATGGAAATGAAGGTATGAACTGTATAATAAGCTGGATCATTTAAAAAACTGTTCAATACAAACAATTTCAAAAGTGTCTTTTACTGAGAACTCGAAAGTTTAGACCTTCATTTTCATGCCTGTTGATTGTTATGTTGTGTTATTGATCATCATTTATTTTGTAACATAATAAATTAATGTCATTAACGGAATTTTCCTTTATTGAACGAGGTTCCAGAAATAATGTCAGACATGCCGTTTAATACAAAAGTACCATACAAATAACTTCAAATATTTTGAATGATAGAATTCACTATAATAGCAGTTAGAGCAACCACATTCATATTTAGTAAGGTGTTTCCTTAATCTAAAAATATGTGTATAACCTCTTTCTTTTAACTATATCGAATCCTGACTCAGGAATTATAAAACTGTTTTTTGTTTCTAAAAGTAAATACGAGAGTAATACCATAAAGAGAAACTCGTATTCTTGCCTCGTGATTGCAGGAAGTCATATTAACATCGTCTTCTAGAGTTACAGGGTAAATCAACATTACGAGTTTTTCAACGAAAGCGATGTGACAGAAGACTGATGCGAATGCTGGGGACATGGTGTGGAAGGCAGGAGGCGTGGAAGGCCGGGGGCGTGGAAGGCCGAGTCTGCGACCTGCAACCGGATACAATTGTCCCTACTGGGCATCATGGAACTTGGAGTTCTTTACCTCAGCCCTTTTGGGTGTCATGGGTACTGCCAGTGGGCGCTGCAAGGCCTGAGGAGCCAAATGGCATGGGGTTTCTGCCTTACCTGGAAGTGCTTGTGGACCATGTGGGTGGAAGAGCAGAAGCAGAAGCAGGTTGGCCAACATAAAAGACGTTGCCGGCCTCACAGAGCAAAGCCAGTCTGAGTCTGGTGGAAGGTGGATGAAGCTTGTTGGGAGGAGAGAAGGAGGCAAAGACCAAGAGATGGAGAGAGAAGGAGGAAGAAAGAAGAATAACTGAGTGCTGTGCCACTGAGAAGAGTTTTCCATGTAACAAAAAGACTCTTTGAGCCCTGTGTCTGTTGTGTTGGGCTTGGAGAGCTGGTGCGCCTCCTACTGTCCACAGCAGCTACAGACAGACAGACGGGCAGGCAGGCAGACTGACAGACAGATGATCATCATTTGTCCCCAGGAGTAAATTAGGCTTTAATTGACATCGTAAGAAAACAGCAAACCCGCTGAGGTGTTCACCAGAAACACTAAAAGCAAAGAAACTGTCTGATTTAGCCGTCACACCGAGGCTACAGGTACAGGTGAAGTGCTGCTCTTATAAAGGAGCCCCACTCGAGTTTCTGCTAAATTATCTGTTGGAGTGAAGTCCTCAGTGTCAGTGTGTTGAAACAGAAATCTAAAACCTTATAGCAGAAAGCATTCAATGAAATCTTCAGACATTCGGCGACTTTAGTAATAATAATACATTTTATTCATTTGTAGGTGCCTTTCTAAACACTCAAGGACACTGAACAATAGACAGAACACAGAGTATAAACAAAACTAAAATACAAAAATTAAAACCAGACAGAGCAATTGTAATCAAAGAGAAAAAGCCGTCTTAAACAAATGAGCTTTAAGTTTAGATGTGAAAATGATTCAATATCTCTAATCTCAGGTGGTGGTGAGTTCCAGAGCAACTGAATGCTGTGCCCCCCATAGCGGTGAGGCGGATGAAGAGGACACTCATGAGGATCTGAGGGTACGGGAGGGAATGGCAACATGGAGGAGGTCAGACAGAAATGGAGGGGCGAGGGTGTGGAGAGCCTTAAAAGTTAACAGGAGAATTTTGAATTGAATTCAGAACTAAACTGGAAGCCAATGAAGCTGCTGTAAGGCGGGAGTGATGTGGTGAATAGAGGGGGCTCTAGTAATGATGAGGGCGGGCAGCTGAATTCTGGACCAGTTGAAGCTTATAAAGAGATTTGTGAGAAAGACCAAAGGAAAGGGAATTGCAATAATGGAGACGAGAAGTGACAAGGCTATGAACGAGTACAGCAGTGGTGTGGAGAGTGAGAGACAGGGGGGTGAATACGATTACGCAGGTGGAAATATGGAGACGAGGAGATGTTGTTGATGTGGGACTGAAAGGATAAAGTACTGTCAAGGATGACACCTGTGGGGAAGGGGAGACGGACGAATTATCAATAACAAAGGAAAAATGATCAGTTTTGGATAATATTGATTTTGTACCAATGAGGAGAACCTCCATCTTGTTACTTGTTATTTAATTTAAGCAAACCAGGATTTGATTTCTACTTTGCAATCAGTAAGTGAGGAGGGTGGAAAGGAAGCAGTAGGTTTGCTAGTGAGAGAGAGCTGGGGGTCATCAGCATGACAGTGGAAGCTTAGGTTATATTTAAGAAAGGGGAAGGAGGTCAATAATGAAGAGGAGGGGCTCCAGGACAGAGCCCACCTGAAGTAACAGCGGTGGGCTGGGATGTGAAAGTTTTAAGCTGAACAAACTGAGTGCGGCCTGAGAGGTCAGATCTGAACCAATCTAGTGGAGTGTGAGTAATGCCAATCAAAGATAATCTATTGAGAAGAGTCGTGTGACAAATAGTGTCAAAGGCCGCACTCAGATCAAGAAGGATGAGAATAGGAATTAAACCAGAATCGGCTGCAATAAGGAGGTCGTTAGTCATTTTTATAGGCGCCGTTTCTGTACTGTGGAGGAAACAAAAACCAAACTGGAACTGTTCATACAGATTATTTTGAGATAAATGAGAATGAAGTTGAATAGCCACTATTTTTTCAAGAATTTTAGAAATGAAGGGTAGATTAGAAATAGGACGAAAATTACTGAAATTAGTCGGATTGGCAGCAGGTTTGTTCAGTATTGGAGTTATTGCAGCAGTTTTAAAAGATGAAGGACAGTAGTGAGAGAAGAGTGGATTATAGCAGAGATAAGGGGGACCAGAGAGGGGAGGCAGGCTTTGACCAGAACTGTAGGGAGGGGGTCCAGTTGACAGGTGGGTGGCTTAGACTTACACATGAGATCTGAGATTTCTGAGAAAGTAGGAAACTGAAAAGAAGAAAATGAGTGAGTTGGTGGGTGAAATTCAAATGAAGTACTGGAGGAATCCGTACAGAGAGACTGGGGAATCTTCTGGATTTTTTTATTTAAAAAGGACATAAGGGAATTGAAAACGTTACCAGCAAGCAGCAGCGACCAGTCACGCCAGCGTTCGCTCAACCGGAATTGATTTCTGTGACACTAGAATCCCTGACATGGTAATGCCGGGCCACCTTCAAGTCCTACGCACCTCCTCGTCAGTGTCTTTGTCTTGTAATTGTGTCGATTGGCACAAGCAACCGGTGGTCCGCTCACTCATCCCATACCGAGGCAGCAGAAGTCACTTCTGCTGACTGACAATTGTGTGTGTGAGATGTTAGAAGCAAGCGGAAGCAGAGAGCAGCAGCGTCTCCCACAGGCACGTAGCCCTTCGCAAGCACCCGAGCAAGTTCACCTGAGGTAAAGCCGGCAGCTGACCAGTAGAAATAACTGGCATTGAGAAATCAAAGTCAATCGCTCAGCGGGTGGTGGAAACTTAAAGCCGACGGTCTCTTAGTGATTCAGCTGAACGCGGAAAGCGCCGAAGCACCTATAAAAACGGAGAAGATGACTTCAACACTTAACGTAAGTTCTATCTACTCTCTGCCTGTCGAGGGCACGTTTATATGTTGTGTGTCCTGCAGTATGTACAGTTCAGGTTTTCCGGCCGACAGAGTAGACAGATTCACCTGCCAAAAGTGTTTAGTTAATTTAGAGTTGGTCAGGAAAATATGCAAATTGGAGGGCCGCGTTAGGAATCTGATAGCGATTAGGCAAACCGAAAATTGGATCGACTCGGTTTGTTTAGACAATTCGGCTCACTCTGATTCGGCTTCAGTCTCTCCTGGTCCCACTGTAGTCAGTGCGCGGCCGAAATCAACAGCACCAATTCAGCCACAGGGCGAGTGGGTAACAGTAAGACGGGGGTCTAAGAATCTAAAATATAGTCCCCCAGCACCCAGGTCACCAATTCTGACCCAGAACAGATTCTCAGCTCTCCGCAGCGCACCTGTGGAAACTGAGAATAAGAAAGTGCTCATAATTGGCGATTCTATAGTGCAGAATGTTAGAATTCCAAACTATGTTAAACCAGCAGTTAATGTTAAGTGCCTCGCAGGGGTCAAGATTTCTGGCATAAAGGCCGCATTGGACCGTGTTGCCGACGATGAAGTATCTACCTTATTGCTGCATGTCGGCACTAATGATATTTATTTACAGCAATCTGAGGTATTAAAGAGGAACTTCATCTCTCTATGCACCAAAGCTAAAAGAAAATGTCGGAATTTAATTGTATCTGGTCCCTTACCAAGATTATATAGAGGGGATGTGATTTATAGCAGATTGCATTCCCTTTACTGCTGGCTAGAAACCTGGTGTGCAAATAAAAGCATAGCGTTTGTGAACAATTGGGATGATTTTTGGGAAAGGCCTGGATTTTTCAGAAGAGATGGTCTTCATCCTAACTGGAGGGGATCTTATGTATTATCCCAAAATATGGCAGCAAAACTGCCTGGTTGACTGATTAGAGCACCATCCAGGTCGCAGTCATGTGATCTTACATCACAGGCTGTTGTCTATCCCACCTGTTACTATCCTGACGCTGTTACCCAAAGCCCTTGTTGTGGGGCATCCAGTAAATTTAGTCTTGATAAATAAGCTGTATAATTAGAACAAGGGATAAAACCAGACCCTCCAACAGGGGCAGAAATAGAAATTTACTTCAAATTAAAACAAAAAATATATCACCAGTTCAGAAAGAAGCATGCAGTTTTAAATGCTGTTTATTGAACATTCGCTCTCTTGGCACTAAAGCTGTTTTGGTAAATGATATTATATTAAGTACAAAATCTGATCTGTGTCTTCTTACTGAAACCTGGCTTAGTAAATGTGACATTGTCCCCCTAGCTGAGGCGTCACCAGATGGATACTCGTTCCTTCATAAATCTAGAGATTCTGGTCGAGGAGGAGGCCTTGGAATAATTCATTGTAATAAAATGCAAATCACTTCTAACTATTTAGGCAACTTTACATCCTTTGAGGTATTCATTTTAAATATTAAAACAGATTCCAACACAATTATAGTGCTAGTCTACAGACCACCAGGGCCATATTCATTGTTCATGACTGAATTTAGCAACCTTCTATCTGATTTGGCTATAAATTATGATCACGTAGTTCTGATGGGTGATTTTAATGTACACATTGATGTGGAAACTGACACTTTTAGCAAATGTTTTACTTATTTGTTAAATTCAGTAGGATTTTGTCAGATTGTCAAAGGTCCAACTCATAATCATAACCACATATTAGATTTAATTATAACTTACAAAGTTGAAATTCAAAATTTAAATATTACTCCATTAAATGAAGTTATTTCCGATCACTTCATAATTACATTTGATTTAGTTCTGCCCTTGCCAACGCACTCACAAATTAAAACAAAGACAGTGCGACATCTAGATTGTAATTCTGCTTCAAAATTTATAGATACTTTGAGTAAGTCGAGTGTAATTGTGGAAAACAATTTAGATCAGCTAACATCACATTATAATGTGACCTTGAGAGATGCTCTGGACACAGTGGCTCCCCTTAAACAAAAGTGATCAAAGCACATAGAAACTCTCCCTGGTTTAATGAAAACACTCGAGCTCTTAAATTAGAGAGTCAAAAACTGGAGCGCAGATGGAGAACAACAAAGCTACATGTCTTTCAAATTGCATGGACAGAGAGTGTTAATAAATATAAAAAAGCCCTCTTTAAAGCTCGCTCAGAATACTATTCTACATTAATAGATAGCAATAATAAAAATCCTCGGGTACTGTTTAGAACAGTTGCTAAATTAACAAATGGGAATTCAGATCAACAGTGCAAAATACCAACAGATATTAGCAGTACAGACTTTATGAACTTCTTCAATGAGAAAATTAAAAATATAAGATCCCAGATCTCTGCATCACAGTACAAACCAAATAGTAGCTTAGCAGGCCCTGTCTCACATTGCATTCAGCACTTTAATAATTTTAATCCTGTAACTGAGCAGGAAGTCTTAACTTTAATTACTAAAATGAAGCCCACTACTTGTTCCCTAGATCCAGTGCCAACAAAACTAGTAAAAAGTGCAATGGATGTTCTTGCAGCACCTATTCTAACCGTTATCAATAGTTCATTACTGCATGGCACAGTACCTGATGCACTAAAAGTGTCAGTCATTAAACCTTTACTTAAAAAGTCAGACCTAGACCCACACATACTAAATAATTATAGGCCTATTTGAAATTTACCGTTTCTCTCTAAAATACTAGAAAAAGTAGTCGCCAGTCAGCTTCAGTCACACCTTACGCATTACAATTTATTTGAGAAATTCCAGTCTGGTTTTCACACTGATCATAGTACAGAAACGGCACTAACACGGGTTGTAAATGACATTCTGATATCCTCTGATGAAGGAAACTCCACTGTAATTATGTTATTAGACTTAAGTGCAGTGTTTGACACCATTGACCATTCTATTTTACTGCACAGGCTAGAAAATGATGTTGGGCTTACAGACACCGTGCTCGCTTGGTTTAGTTCTTATTTATCAAATCGATTCCAATATGTACAGAAATGTGCTGACAGTACTCCATCATTATACACAGAAGTTCAATATGGTGTCCCGCAGGGCTCAGTACTGGGACCTTTACTGTTTTCACTTTACATGCTTCCACTGGGATCTCTCATTAGGAAACATAATGTTAATTTTCACCCGTATGCAGATGACACCCAGTTATACCTTTCATTTAAATCAAATGAAGTTTCTCCGATGTTGTCTTTAATTAGTTGTGTTAGTGAATTAAAGGAATGGATGAATAAGAACTACTTGTCTTTAAATACAGATAAAACAGAGATGTTAATTGTTGGAGGGAATGATGCTGATCACAATAATATTTTGTCATCATTTAACTCAGTTGGAATCCCAATTAATTTTACTGAATCAGCCCGCAATCTAGGAGTTATCTTTGATTCTAGCATGTCATTTAAAGTGCATATTACAAAGTTGTCCAAAACATGTTTCTTCCATCTTAAAAATGTTAGGAAATTAAGGCGCTTTCTAAATAAACAGGATTCTGAAAAATTAATTCATGCATTTATCTCTAGTAGGATTGACTACTGTAATGCGGTGTTCACTGGCTGTTCAAACTGTTCTTTATTCAGCCTCCAGTTAATCCAAAATGCGGCTGCAAGAATTATTACAAGAACAAGAAAATATGAACACATAACTCCAGTTCTTAAATCCTAACACTGGCTCCCAGTTAAATTTAGGGCAGATTTCAAAATCCTCCTTTTAACATATAAAGCATTAAATGGCCGAGGTCCGGCTTACTTGTCTGAACTTATCATGACTTACAATCCAGAGCGCACATTAAGATCTCAAGATGGCAGTCTGCTTAGGATTCCAAGGATTTATAAAATAACAGTGGGAGGTCGAGCTTTTAGTTACAGGGCCCCTAAACTGTGGACTGGTCTGCCTGCCACTATAAGAGATGCCCCTTCAGTCTCAGCTTTTAAATCCCGGCTCAAGACTCAATACTTCAGTTTAGCACACCCTGACTAGAGCTGCTGATTAACTGTACATACTGCATCTCTGTTGCTAGTCATTAGCACTAAAACATAAGTAACATGATAATTATAATTGAATACTAACCCTCACCTATTCTGTTTCTGTTCTCAGTACTCAAATGTGGCAATTGGTGCCACGGCCCACCTGCCAAGTTGTTTTGCCTGCCTAAGGTAAAGTCATCCCTGATGGAGGATCGCAGGAATCGTGGGAAAGAGGGGTCTTTTCATCAGATTGGCTGGCCCAGCACTGTTTTAGCCATGGAATGGCCAAATGGGGAGGCAGCTTGATGGATGAGGTCTGCAGGACTCTAAAAATATCCAAATCTTATTATGGGACTGTTAAATTCTGTTAAGTACTTCTAATTTTTTTATTTTTATGCTGTATTGAAGATTTGTTCTGTTCTGTGTATTGTATTGTATTGACCCCCTTCTTTTGACACCCACTGCACACCCAACCTACCTGGAAAGGAGTCTCTCTTTGAATTGCCTTTCCCAATGTTTCTTCCATTTTTTCCCTACAAGGTTTTTTGGGAGTTTTTCCTTGTCTTCTTAGAGAGTCAAGGCTGGGGGCTATCAAGAGGAAAGGCCTGTTAAAGCCCAGTCTGTGTGATTTTGGGCTATACAAAAATAAACTGTATTGTTTTGTATTGTATACTTTATCTGGGAGTGAGGTGTCTGGAACTGTAGAGGGTAAAGAATATATCGTTATGTAAAGTACATCCCAGACATTTCATGGGTGTTCAACAATCTGGGTGAAGTGACAAAATGCTGACGTGCAGTTAATAATGTGCCAAGCCTGAAGTCCACATACCGTATTTCCATCGACCCAAAGTGAGACGTCTGCTCGGCTGATGCAGAGGTACGATTACGCTGCGGCCTCATAATCGGGATTGAGGGTTTACAGCGGCTGTTACCGACTCCAATGAAATGTACGTGTGTGTTTATTATAGAAGAGTAAGAATAACTCGCCACTCGAAATGGGGAGACCCCCAGGGATCCAACCTGCAACCTCTTGTGTTAAGTACTCCAGGGTGCGGGGCTCCACCCACAGTGCCCAATGGCTCTGCCCCCTAGGCGCCATCTGCAGCCTCAAAAAAAAAAGGCACCAAGTAAATATATAAAACTAAAATATTCATCAACACACAATACATACAACAGCATAACCTATACCATTTACAAAACAATTCATAAAAACGTTTAAAGAAAAAGTATATACATTTGATCTAGAAATGAAGTCAAATATGAAATGTCACAGCTGATTTCAGGCTCTTCAACTCAATGTGGTGAACTTGAGCAGCAAACTGACCATTCGGAGGGAAGCGGATGTGGAGGGAGGGCTCAGACACACACATGGCAGAGTGCCCACGTTTGGATGTGTCATGGAGAGCGCCACTCATCGGTCAAAAAAATGGATTCCACTGCCATATGCGTAGGGAAACACACCTTCAGTCCATCAAAATACACAGTAAATGTTAACGTTTACAACGTTTAATAAAAGCTTCATCAATGAGGAGTCATAATATCTGCAGAAGACAAGACAAAGGGAATTAATTGCCCTAGCACCCTTACACCACATTGCAGCTTTAAACAGGACCAGCAGAGTGCAGACCCTCAGAGTTGACTCCAGACAGCAGGTAAAAGTCCAAAGTTTGGATTTATTACAGTAATCCAGTGCACAAAGCACCCTACACCCCACTATATTCATACAATAAACAAATCACTAATAATCAATAGACAAATCAATCCTCCTACTCCCAAACGCGTCGCCACCCTTCCTCCCAGCTCAGCTCACCCGTCTGGGTTTCCCACAATCCTTTATACTGCTTAACCCAGAAGTGCTTCATCCCTCAGTCCAAGATTCCCCATCACTTCCAGGTTATATAAAAAGTCCTTTTTTCTTCATTCCAGAAGCACGTCGGTCCTTCCGTCCCCGTGACTATGACGTACTTCCAGATTATAGTGAATACTAATGTCTCTGGGCCTCCCAGCAGCGTCTCCTGGTGGCCCCCACGTTATCCAGCAGGGTTGCATTGGAAGACTCCAATTCCCATGAGTCCCTGCTGTAATTTGGGGCCCCTCCATGATGCAGGGATGGCTCCACCAGGTGGGATGACTGACTGGCCATATCTCACACACCTCAGTGGGACTGTCATAGCCAAGTCAGACATTTTTCTTTTTATTTTGTCTTTCTTGTGTATACCTGAGTTTATTGTTTGTTATAAATTTACATAAATTAATGAACTTCAGTAAAAAGCTTAATTTGTCCCTGGGCACATTATCTATCTATCTATCTATCTATCTATCTATCTATCTATCTATCTATCTATCTATCTATC
>JANRMT010028174.1:8343052-8353768 GCA_026402145.1 Polypterus bichir lapradei
TAGATAGATAGATAGATAGATAGATAGATAGATAGATAGATAGATAGATAGATAGATAGATCACAACCGGATGGAGGTGGTATCCAGCCGGGACGCCTGAGAAGACAGGAGGAGGGCTGGTGCATCCTCCAGACCTCGAGGGGGCGACCGCCCTGGAGGCCTCGGGTAAAGAGCTGGGAAGCTCAACCCTGTAGGGACCCGGGGTTACCGCCAGGGGGACCCCAATACCAGGAAGACCCTAGACCTCAGCACTTCCGCCACAGGGGGAAGGGAAAATGGGGACACCCGGAGTGCTTTCAAGGAGACAGCCGGCACTTCCGCCACACTGGGGCGTGTCGGTGGGAGATTGCCGGGAACACACCTGGAGTACATCCGGGTGCTTATTTAAAGGGGCCGCCTCCCTGCAGAAGGGACAAGAGTCGGGTGGAAGAGTGACAAGGTCTGGAGAAACCTCACAGAAAGCAGTCGGCGAAGACTGACAACCAGGTAGATCAATCGTAGACTGACTTTCTGTGCTTGTCGATAATGCAGGTGCTAGGTGCCATCCGTGCTGAACTGCACAATCTGAAGGAGACGGCGGGCGCGTCAGTGACGTCAGAATGGCGTGACGCTGGGATCTTTAAACGGACTGGTACCGCGGAGATGGTGAGTAGAATTGACTCCGTACAGCATAAAGGAGAACCCACCGAACTCGGCCGTGATCCGAATGAACGGTATCAAGTAGGGGGTTATCTGACACTGCATGCGACGGTGAGTTCTGTGTGCAAGGGGAGGGGAGAGACAGCGAGAAGGTTGGCAGGACGCGGGCTGATGTGTGCCCTGGGTCCTAGCGCCCTACGCCCCAAGCCTGCAACAGTCTCCCGTTGCTCTATAGGGACGCAAACCGGACAGGGTCTGTACCTTTCCCATAGGCAGACTCAAGCCGTTATAGCGTCCCAGAATAAAAGGGGGAATCGAGGGGAGAGTGCCGATTCCCCCAATAGGAAAGGTCGTCCTCTACGGTGGCGGGAAAAAGTCCTGGAGTCGGTGGGGGAGACGACAGTGAGAGCGAACCCGTCGGAGCCAATCAGATGGGCACGGAACCCACGGAGGGGGTGCCAAACAGGAAAGTGCCGGTCGGAGGGGGGGCGCTGCCAGTGCGTGGCACAGAGGGATGCCAGGGAAGGGTGTCCAGGCAGCGGCTCTGCCCCCTTGCTTCTGTTTGTTACAGGACCGGACCCTGGATGAGCAGAAGGGCCCGCTTCGTTAGGAACCTGCCCTCACAGGACGGGACACTTCACTGAAGAATTCTTCGCTGGCGATGAGGCAGCCCCACTGCTGGCGGGGGTTACGGAGGCGCGAGCGGCTCACTCCAAAGGGGCAAGAAAACCTCGGAGGGGGTGCCGAAGTGGTACGTTCTAGGGTGCCGGCTTGGACTCTGGATATGTAGTAGGACCCACTTCGGGGAAGAATTGCCCTCGCGGGACGTGTCGCTCCGACCGACGTGTCTTCGCTGGTGGTGGGGCAGTGTCACAACCGGATGGAGGTGGGTACCCAGCCGGGACGCCTAAGAAGACATGAGGAGGGCTGGTGCATCCTCCAGACCTCGAGGGGGTGACCGCCCTGGAGGCCTCAGGTAAAGAGCTGGGAAGCTCGACCCTGTAGGGACCCGGGGTTACTGCCAGGGGGACCCCAATACCAGGAAGACCCTATACCTCTGCACTTCCGCCACACCCGGAAGTGCTGGGGGGAAGAGAAAACGGGGACACCCGGAGTGCTTTCAAGGAGAGAGCCGGCACTTCCGCCACACTGGGGCGTGTCGGTGGGAGATTGCCGGGAACACACCTGGAGCACATCCGGGTGCTTATTTAAAGGGGCCGCCTCCCTCCAGTCGATGACAAGAGTCGGGTGAAAGATTGGACAAGGTCTGGAGAAGGCAGGAGGCGGTCTGAAGAAAAGAGAGAGAGAAGAGAAGAAGAAAGAGAAGGCATTGGATTGGCCTGGACTGAGGTGTATTGGGGATTGGTGAGCAGAACTGTAAATTAGAGATGAAAAATAAACGTGTGATGGGTGACTTGAGTGTGTCAGCCTGTCTGTGTCCGGGGCAATGCTCACAATAGATAGATAGATAATTCACATACTCCAGCAGCAGCATACTGATAAAGGATATAAAGCCTTAGTTACATTTGTTACCGTTTAGAAGAGCTTCAGTAGTTAAGACTCTTATGTACAGTCGAGGAAAGGACCACTAAAAGTGGACTTATTTACTTGTGTCACACACGTGCAAGACCTGAGGTGAGTGAAACATTGTGAAATGATGGGTAGATTTATTGGACTAACGCCTTTCATTCTTTTTCATCAGACCAAAAGAAGAAAAATAGCCCAATATACTCACCACCCCAACTTCCGGATTCCCAAGATGGTCACCCAACGTCACTTCTACATTCAATCCCAGTGATGATGTCACTTCCGTTCACCCGTTACGACGTTATCGTCTGCCAAATCATTTCCTCCAGCCATCTTGTTTCTGTATAAAAATTCCATTTCCCTGTTTCCATTTGTCAATTGCTTTTACGAAGTATTTTGATTGTTTTTACGACTATTTTCGTTGTTTTGTCCGCTGGACGATATATACGGGGATGTTCCCTAACTGTTTGTTTGTGGTGGAAATCCTTTTATTTCACAACGCTTGGACAACACAAGTCAACTGAATACTTTTGAGACATTTTTGATATCCTGAACGTTGACTTGTTTGTCATAGAGCAATTCTCCATTTCTCCATTGTGACTTTTCCTTTCATAATCTGAATCTTTCCACCACCTCTTAGTGGTCCTCCTGGTCAGATCAAATCACAGCTCATGGACCTTGGGTCAGGCACAGTGCTTGGGTTCAAAGCCTGATCTTGACTTTGGCTTGGTTTGTTGGCGTCCAGTGTAAAGGCAGCCACAGTAGGTCACATACTTCAGCTTTACTGCAGCACACACACAGTTGTTTTACAACATTTTGTATTAGTCGGTAGTTTAAGTCATTGTCATCTTGTCAGGACATTTTAAATACCATAATGGCTTTAAGTGATTCTCTTTTTTATTTCAGTTTAGAGGGTCTGACTTGTGTTCAACAATCTCAGATGAAGGCTCTGTCCTACCTCTGGATAGAGAGTGACACGTGGCCATCTTCATCTTCAGGCGAGAAGTCTTTGAGTCCAGACTTAAAACACTGCACAGAGTTAACAGAATTGTGGAGTTTAGCTAATGGCTTATGGCAATGCAGACATCACATTGCATTACTCGTGTATTTAAAGACAGCCCGTGTGTGCTTGTTAGAAATGGCTAACATGACAATTCAAATTACTCTGCAGATGTCTTCAGCACAGAGGTGACTTAAGTAATCCTCTGTAATTAGAGACAATTCTGGTATCACAGCCTTGAGAATACGAAGCTCTCTTCGAAGAGACGATCCTGAAGGGTCACAGATGAACTCTAGACTTGTACTCCAAAGAAGGATGACCTTTTTGAAGAAGGGGACGGTTATATTGAGATTTCTGCTAAAAACACTAGAACAGGAATTGCAAGAAGAACGTCAAAGAGACCAAATCAAAGTGGCCCACGTGAGCAGGTGGTCCTCCGAGATACACAATCTGTACCTTCTTTATGAGAGCGGTGAAAATGTCCTCCAAACAATTACAATCAAAACGTACCTGTCAATACTCCCCCTAAACTCTTCAGAAACAGGATTTTCATTCTCCTCATAAATGATTTAGATAAACACACAGAAGGACAGAATAGCGGTACTGCCAACAATACTTAAAGATATTTTGTTACCAAGAGTTCTCCAAAAACAGCCCAAAAGGTTAAATTGGTCCTTAACAGTACCGCTCCCAATTACTATATTGGGTAATTCCAACTTTAACAGAACAGAAAGTTTTATAATCCACTTGTCCAAATGGAGAGCAAGAATCTGTCGTTTAACTGAAAACTGCAGCCTGATAGACAAACTCAAACTCTGCTGTTTCCTGTGGGGATAAACGATATGTGAGTAGTTAGGGTTGAAAAACTAAAAAAAAATGAAACTGATAAGTAAGAACGAAGACAGACAAACACTGGAGCCGCTGTTACAGACAGGCCACTCATGGCAGCGCCAGAAGTTCGGTGACATTATGAGAATGCGATTCTCGGTCCTTAATGGGCCCAAACAACCCCAGACCTGCAGGTTTCTACGCACTGCTCCAGCGACTTGGGTGGTACCCTACTACATCCCAACGGGGGCACCCATTGTACAGTATTGTCTCTGACTGTGCAAGTGAAACGTGGGCTGTAGCAGAATGTTGGGATTTCCACCTAAATCAGTTTGCAACAAAACCTCAATGGTATGTTAAAGACTCCTAAGGTTTCATTAATAAAACTTAAACGATTTCCATACGAGAGGGTTACTCTTTGTTTACGATGCTGCAAGTCTGTCTACAAATAATGAGGGAATGGACACTAAGGATGACCGATTGGAGAAGTACATCCTCCAACTCCTGGAAATCTCCTTAGGATCAAACAGCACAGGATTTGAGGAATTTCATTTTCTAGTAAAGAGCACAGCACAGGACAATCAATATGCTGCAGCAGACGCTAAGATCACATGTTTGGAGGAGGGTATTTATAGAACAGAAGAATAATTTGACTTGTCATAACTTGAACATAAAATGAGTTTTGAAGATGCACAGCAATCAGAAGCCGTTTTTGGACAGGATTGTTTGTTATAAACTCTTCTGGGTACTCAAATATATTTCAAAGACAGCGATATTCACTGCTTGCTCCACAGATGCAGCTCTCATTCTACTGTACGTGTCAAGGGATCCCTGAGTCACAATAACTGAGATTTGACAGGATTTGCGTTAATCAGCGATGACTTTGCACCACCACTTAGATATTTCAGACTCTGAAGGGAAATCTAGGACCTCCCTACGTAAAATACCAGTCCAGGCCAACGACATTAGAATAAGAGATGATACCTAATAGACATTCTTTGGATACAAACACTGAAACTGAAAATGTTTTAAACATCAGATTTTAAAACAATCTTAGTAATATAAGAAATACACTATTTGTCATTTTTACAAAATTGGTATATACACAATACGAACTGGCATACAGTACCTGAAGCCCATTTAATATGCTGTTTTTGACAAAGGAAATTGAGAATGTTTTTGGATCTAAAGACTGAACAGCATAACCTCCAAAGGGAAGAATTAAGAAACATAAATCTGACAAATGAGAGGAGACCATTCAGCCCATCAAGCCCGTTTTCTTTAGCTAATAGCTAAGATGTCTCATCCAAATTCTTCTTAAAGGTTCTCAAGGTTTCTGCTTCAACTCCATGTCTCAGTAGTTTGTTTCAGAGTCTCACAGCTCTTTGTGTAAAGAAGTGTATCCTGGCCTCACTTTTAAACACACTTCACCTTAATATCCACTGATGTCCTCGAGTTCGTGATTCACCCTCAAGTCAAAGGAATGTTACTGGATCTCCTTCATGGATGCCTTTGAGGATTTGAAATACCTGGATGAGGTCCCCACACAGTCTCCTCTGTTCAGACTAAGCAGGTCTAATTCTCAGAGTCTGTCACAGTACGACATGGCCTCCAGTCCCATGATGCACCTGGCTGCTCTCCTCTGCACAGCTTCAAGTGCTGCTATGTGTTTCTTGTACTGCGGTGACCAGAACTGCACACAACACTCCAGATGAGGTCTAATCAGTGCGTTATATGGTTTGAGCATAACGTCACTTGAGTTATATTCAACAGTTTTAATGACATAAACATGACATAAAGGAGTCACTGCAGCTCGGAAAGCCGCTGCTGCTGGTTGGTTGCTTGAAGGCTCACCGCTGCACCAGGAGAAGCGGAAACAAGATGGCTGTCGACCAGAAGTCCCTCCCCAAGACAGGCAAGGGATTGGATGGTGTGTGTTGCGTGCCTGCCGATGATTCGTCGAAGGTGGGACCAATTAATGTCAATCCCGAGCCAGGGCAGGACCCGATTTGGCCGAAGGAGAGGCCCCACAGGACACAGTCGGCGAGTGTGGCTGAACAAAGGGTAAGTCCACCACCAGTTGGCGAACTGTGCTCACCGTTGGCTCTGAGCGAGCTGGAGGAGTGCCTTCAGCCCGCAGAGTCGCTTTTGCAGGTAGTACGCTTGCTCTGTAAAGGATTAAAGGAGCTGGAGGTGAAGGTGGCCGCGTCTGTGACGACACTGTAAGTGGGCGGATTGGCGCGACGCTGGAGTCTTCAGCCAGAGTGGCGCAGCGGTGAGGGTAAGTAATACCAGCACCGTAAAGGATAAGGCAGACCCCAGCAAAAAGAACCGTGACTTTTGTGATCGGATTCAAGTAATGAGGGCTCTGATAGTGGACGCAACGGTGAGAGCCGAGCGCGTGATGAGGGGGAGATAGAGCAAGAGGGCAGTCAGGGCACCGGCTGATGTGTGCCAAGTGTCCCAGGGCCCCATGTCCAGAGCCAGCCTCGGTGTCACGCCGCTCCATAGGGATGCAGACGGGACAGGGTCTATACCTCTCCCATAAGGAGACCCAAACCGTCACAGCGTCCCAGAGAAAGAGGAGGAACTGAAGGAAGAGAGCCGGTTCTTCCGATAAGGGAGGACGTGAGGCAGGCTGCTCATGTCCAGAGACCGGCCACCCCCTGCGGAGGCAGAGGGAAACCCCGAAGTCAGCTGAGGTGACGGGGGTACGACCAGTCCTGTCTGAAGTCCCAACTAGAGGGGCACGGAAACCTCGGAGGGGGTGCCAGAAAAAGGGGGGAGCGTTGCCTGTGTGTGACACAGATGGACGCCAGGTGATGGTGTCCAGGCAGGCGCTCCGCCCCTGTTTGTGCTTGCTGTTTTGCAGGACCGGACCCTGGATATGCGAAAGTAGGACTCGCTTCGTTGGAGACCTGCCCTCGCGAGATGGGCCGCTGGCCCATAGGGGTCTCAGCTTGCGGTGGGACACTGTGGCGAGTGGCTGGGGGTGGTACCCAGCCGGGACGCCCAGAAGGAGAGGGATTACGCTTCCTCCAGACAATGAGGGGTCGACCACCCTGGTGGCTTTGGGGACCACGGGAAAGGAGCTTGGAAGCTCAACCCTATAGGGGCCTGTGGTCACTGCCAAGGGGCACCCAAATGCCTGAGGAGCCCTGGCCCTCAGCACTTCTGCCACACCCGGGAGTGCTGGGGGGAAGAAGACCAGGGACTCCCGGAGTGCTTCCGGGTGCACAGCCGGCACTTCTGCCACACCAGGGAGGCACCTGGAGCTCGTCTGGGTGGGTTTAAAAATGGGCCACCTCCCTCCATTCGATGGCTGGAGTCGAGAGGAAGAAAGACAGAGCTTGGGAGGAGAGGAGTGGAGGCGGACGTGAAGAGAGGGATTGTGAGGCCTGGACTTTGGAGGTGAGATTATGGAAGTACTGGGTTGTGTGCTGTTTCACTTGTAAATATGAATAAACGTGTGTTTGGGTGCAAACCAGCGGTGTCGGCCTCTCTGTGTCCGGGGCGGCTTCCACAATGTTTAAGGTGACACACTCTGAAAAAGGCTCTTCAGCATTCACCACGTAGTGAGATATCAGATGCAGTGCATAGCTAATCTAGCTTATGAGGTCGAGCAGAGAAGGAGCATCAGGCCCAGACGTCACAGCAGGTAGTGTGCTGTTGTGCTTCACACCCTGAGGTTGGGAGTTCAAATGCTGACCCTCAGCAAGTCACTTGTCCTCCCAAAGGGCTGACAGATCAAATTTAATGTGCCCTGATGTTCTTTCTGGTTTCCTCCTGGCACACCTCCCATGCAGATCTCATGTGTGAAGCCTCTTTCTAATGGCAGACTCGTGTACTTTAAAGTCAGCAGTGGCAAGTGCTACCTGGAGGTCCGTCTCTCAGCACCTTTTGTCTGAAGATCTCTTGAAATTCCTTCCCAAACTCAGAGGCATCTATAACCTTCACTGTGAAGGCCCTAGAGAGCTCTTTTGTGATAACACACACCTCAACAACAAAGAGCAAACCAACTTAAACGTGGGAGGTTTCAATAAGAGGACAGCTTCAGACGAGCTCCTCTCTCAGGATGTCCTCCTCATCATCACCAGCTGATTCTAATTTGAGGTGCTGATCAATGGAGGGGTGCACTTACTTTTCCTGTATGTGGAATTGGCATTTCTGTTTATTTAAATGATAATATTTACTGCAGAATGTGCATGTGCTGTGATGTTTGTTGTGTTCTGTCACCTTCATCTAAAGATTGCCTTCAACAGAAGATCAACTCTGGACATGTCCACATACAGCGCCTTCAGAAAGGCTTCAGACCCTTTCACTTTTCCACATTTTCTTATGTTGAAAATCATTTCAGTTCAAAAAGTGAAAGCAGAATTTAAGACATTCTTGCAAATTAAATAAAAATATAACCTGAAATATCCCACTGACCCAAGTCATCAGACCCTTTACTCGGTACTTACTTGAAGCCCCTTTGGCAGCGATCACGGCCTGCAGTCTTCTTGGCTCTGATGTGACATTTAGAATTCATGTTGGTCTGAAGAATCTGAAGAGTCAAACTCTGTGAAAGGATCTGCTTGGACAGAACCCCAGAGATGTGATGACTAAAGCCTTTAAAGGCCATCAGCACCCAGTGTTCTGCTCATTCTTGGTGGGCACCCCAGCTGAACGCCACACGCCCGACTTCTCTGACTACCAGGACCTGAAGACCATCTGTGGTGAAGAGGAACAGCCAAGACATAAAGTGAGAGCTGCTAAGTCTTCCACAAGTCTTTACACTCCAGTGAGCCCAGTGTGTTACACAGCAGTGGGTATGCTGGGCACTGACTGGTACTTTAGTGCTCTTCAGTGTTTTAGCTGCTCGTCAGTTATGTGTTACATTTGAACTGCCCTGTTGTAGTAATGACTGCCCAGTGAATGTCACCAAATGCCATCTTCACAGTCCCCATTCTGCTCTTTTCATCTGCAGGTACTCGTGCAGTCGTCTGAACCTCTGAGTGCTGAGCAGTTTTTACAGGTGAGTTTCTGTTCTTTTCCATACAATCCTGTCAAACTTCACAATTCAACGAGAGAAAGAGAGGAGAGACTACAAGATGAGCAAAGCTTTAAAAAAGAAAATCAAAAAGAGACGAAGGGGAATGTCCTCCTCCCCAATATAAATGGTTATTCTAAGATTGGACTCATTAATGAGATCCTGACATATTTTAATTACGTTTTGAGCGGATCCTCTAAGTGGGAATTTGATTTTTCTAATTTCAAATATTCCAGGACATCAGTTACCCGCTGACTTAAAGAGGTGGGATGTGGGATTCTGTCAGTTGAGCAGGAGAAGTCGTCATTCATTCTAGTAGTGCAGTGAAGGCCATTACAGTTGGTGTGTCCTTCTCCACTGTAAGCCCACCCTGGAGCCCACCAAGCACAGCTGTTAATGGGTCAGGAGTGACTGTGACGCCGAGGCTGTCTGCTAGGCAGTCAAAGGCTTTGGTCCAGAATGACGTCAATTTGATGAAGGCCCAGTGAGGCCTGAGCTCAAGTACGACGTTCACAGGTTGAGTCTTGGCCTGGATCCATTTGAGACAATTTGAAGTGAGATAAATGTGCTTGATAAAAGATTTGAAGTGGAATGATTGAGAGCTTTGTGCATTTGGAGTTGGAGTGACGTCTGTGCGTGGCTGGCTGCCTTCCACTCCTGTTCACAGATGGTAAGTGAATGATCCTTTAGCAAACATACCGTAGGATCTGTGAACGGAAGAGACGTCAAGATGCTTTTCTGTTTTATTGAGATGCTGTCTGAGTCTTTAGACTGATCAGGATTGACTCTGGAATAGAAATGGCTGGGAGTTGAGGAAAGCTGGGCAGGTTCCTGTTAGCAAAGTTAAAGTGAGAAGAAAGTAGTGGAAAAATTGTGTTGCTGGGAAGTTACATTTGAAACGTAATTGTTCATAAGATGTAAAGATATTATCTATATACAGTCCTCAAAGTGTTTAAATTCAGGACGGTGTTCAAACATTAAATACTGTGTAGGACTGAGAGGGCAGAGAAAGATGATTATCATGTAAAAGTGCGACAGATTAGAGCTTCTCTGTCTTAAAATGCTTCCTACATTGGTTCAATATTCTAAGTGAGTGACGGACAATTGAATTATTAGTATATTGACGATAATTTGTATTTACTGGGCACAGAGCAGGGCATATAAAGAAGTACAGCGAGATTTGATTTGTATTGCAGACCAGGCTTGTGTATATTCATCAATTTGTGTTGATGTCCTGATCATTACAGTTTGAATAGCAAGATGTTGTTGGTAAAGATCTTTATATTGACTTGTGATGTTTAGCCCCAGATATTTAAACTGATCTGCTAAAATAAATGGGAAGGTGCCAGTCTAGTATTGTGTGCTGGAGAGTTCACTGGACAAAGCTCACTTTACTCAGACGAGTCTGAGTCCAGATATCTTGTGAAACAATGCAAGTGCTGTTAGGACTGCTGGCCCAGAATGCACTGGGCCAGATATATACAGTACCATATCATCTGCATATGCTGATATTGTGTGTTTAAGGCCTTAACTGATAATCCTCTTTATCTCTGAGACATTTCAAAAGTGAACAGCCAATGGCTCAATGGTGACCGTGTAGTGCAATGGTGACAGATGGCATCCAGTTTGAAGGAGTGAGTTTGAAATAATGTGAATACAAACAGAGACTTGTGGAGTAATATAAAGTAGT
>JANRMT010028174.1:8368217-8379343 GCA_026402145.1 Polypterus bichir lapradei
AGATAGATAGACAGATAGATGGATGATAGGGCACTGTATTAGATAGATAGATGATAAGGCACTGTATTAGATAGATAGATAGATGGTAGGGTACTGTATTAGATAGATAGATAGATAGATAGATATTTTTATTTTTTTATTTTTTAAAACCAAACTTTATTAAATAAACACAGGAATAAATACAAAAAAAAAACCACAGTAAACTCAAAATCTTAAGTCTTACAAAAAACACGTACACAATTTCCTAATGATGAATATTCATTTTTAAAACATTACATATTCATATTGTTCTTGGAATATATATTTATCTAATCCCTCCCATTGTTTCCACCCTCCAAACCCACTTATTCTCAATTTATCAACCCAATTTATAAAGGAGTAAAACACCAAACTCAGAGCACAAATTGCAAATTATCATCATCACATACACAAAGCACATTATTCATGCACCACATTTCCTTAAACTTTGCTAAATTATTTGTAGACTTATAAAAATTAAAATCCACTAATATCCTACTTTCACACAATTTTCTAAAAAATACAACATCTTCATTTCCACTCCCAGTAATCTTGTTTTTACGGGTCTTCGATATTGACAGTTTTGCTTGCCCGATTATAAAATTAATTAAGTTCCTATTTTAACTTGTGCGTTTAGTAATTCTCACCTCAAACACAAACACCGTGCCATTATACGGGACTCCCAGCCCTTCTACTATTCTTTCTATTACACTAATAAAGGTCTGGAGCCTCTCACAATACATAAAAGCATGATAAACACTTTCCCTCAGACCACAAAAAGGACAGCAATCTGAGACCCCCGGACATATAATCGATAAGAAGGAGTTCACCGCTAGTATCTCATGCACCAACCTCCACTGCAGGTCTCCCACCCTACTGGCCAATGGTGGCTTGTACAACGACCTCCATGCGGGGTTCAGTCCTTGAGGTGCTCCAAGCTTGTCTCTCCAAGGTGTGTCTTGTCTTCGAGTCCTCAGCTGCTCCAGGTTGTTCACCTTCACACACATCCTGTACAGCTGCTTCCCCGTCACCGTAGGCAGAGATAACACCTCAATAGAACTTAAGGCTAAAACATCAGTCTCACCATCCCTCAGTTCAACAGCTGGAGATACAGTAAGAGTTGGAAAAGGCGTTTCGTCAGTTGGCTTCAGTCGTGATGTGAAAATTCCGCACAGGAGTGTCATGGATTCCCTGTCCAGTGATGATCTTATCTGCCACAGAAACTTCTCCATTAGGCGGACTGAGTGCATTCCTGTCTCCTCTGCTACCACTTGTGCACTTTTCCAAGTGTAATTTTCCCAGTCAATGATGTCCTTTATTGTGGTTATTCCATTTATTATGAAATGGTGAATAAAGTTTTCAGAAAGTCCTGTAGCAGTGCCAACAGCAGGATTGTAGAGCAGCAGTTCATCAAGAACCCAAAATGTGGAGAGGTCATCACAGTCCTTTTTTATTCGACAGTAGTTGCCACGCTGCTAGAAGGCTTTAATAAAACTCTGGCACATGTAAGGTCCTGATCTTATCTAAGTGGCACAGCAGTAAACTTTTCCCAAGTCCCATATGCCTGGCCTGTATAAAGAAAAGTACGGCCAAGTTCATCCACTGGCTCTGCTCAACAGGGTACAGCAGTTTCTGAATGGTCTGAAGGCGGAAAGCAGCAATCCTGCTGTTAATATCAATAAGTCCTTGTCCGCCTTCATCCAATGGTAAGAACAGAATGCCCTTCTGTATCCAATGGGTACCACTCCAAAAGAAATCCATGATCTCTTCCTGTATCTGTTGAACAAGCACACGTGGCGGTTGCAGACAAATATATTTGTGCCACAGCCTGGAGGTCACCAGGTTATTAATGACCAGCATCCGTCCTCTATAGGATAACTGAGTAGGATCCACTTCCACTTGGCGAGCCGAGCTGTAACCTTGTCCAACAGACCCTCCCAGTTCCTTTGGATGTAGTGGTCATCTCCGAGATGGACTCCCAAGTACTTGAAGCCCCCAGTTGTCCATTGCAGACCTCCTTCCAGTCGAGGAGGACTACATCCTGTCCAGTTCCCAACCAGCACTGCACTACTTTTGTTCCAATTCACTTTAGCTGAAGACGCTTTACTGTAATTCCACAGACAGTCCATTAGTTCGTCCAAATCCTTCTGGCCTGTGATGACTACTGCGAGATCATCTGCATAAGCAGTGACTTTCACAGGGTCCATAGTGCAGTTGGGGATGGAGAGACCAGTCAGCACCTTCCTCAGGTGCACCAGGAAAGGCTCCAGCGCCAGAGCATATAACATGGCGGACAAAGAGCAGCCCTGTCTGACTCCTCTTCTGACACTGAAAGGCGCGCACAAGCCACCATTGACCTTTACGATACCAGAAATGTTACTATAAGGTAAGCGAATATATTTAATAAAAGACCCCCCAAACCCAACAGCCTTCATGGCATTCCATAAAAATGAGTGACTGACCCTATCAAAAGCTTTTTCCTGGTCAAGAAAAATAAGACCAGTCCGAAAACCAAACAGTTCTGCAGCAGCCAAAATGTCCCGAATTAAAAAAATGTTATTAAAAATGGACCTGCCAGCCACGCAGTAATTTTGATCAGGATGCACCAGTCTCCCTAAAACTTGGACCATCCTGTTAGCTAAGGCTTTAGAGAGAACTTTATAATCAGCGCATAAGAGAGACACTGGCCGCCAGTTCTTAATGAGACACAAGTCTCCCTTCTTCGGCAGCAGCGTGATCACGTCTCTAGGGCAGCTCTGTGGTAACAATCCGGTCTTAAAACTCCACCGGAACACTTCCAATAAGTCCAGGCCGATGACATCCCAGAACTCTTTATAAAACTCCACTGGAATGCCATCGATTCCTGTGACCTTCCCTGTTTTCAGCTGTCCCAGGGCTGTGGCGAGTTCTGCGAAGGTCACCTCACTATGTAGATCTGCCACATCTGCATTGGGAAGCTGCGGTAAGTCCTGCAAAAAGGCCTGTTGGTCTTCACTGCCACCATCACCATCTGAAGCAAACAGAAGTTCATAAAATTCGCGGACCACCTGCCTTATTTCACTGGGCTCTTGTGTCTCTCTGCCATCGGGTGTTCTTATACAATGTAAGATTTTACTCTGCGAGTTTTTTTTTCTCTAAACCAAAAAAGTATTGAGTTGGTGCATCCACCTCGGTCAACCGCTGAAAGCGGGCCCTCACTAACGCCCCCTGAGCTCTGGTCTCAAGCAGGTGGGCCAACCCCAGTTTAGCAGTAGTCAGGCTCGCCTGAAGCTGCTCATTTGGACCCTTCTCTAGAAGCTGTTGAAATTCAGCTATTTTAATTTCTAAAGCTGCCATTTCTGACCACAATACTCGGGTGACATTTCTGGTATACTCCTGACACAAAGCCCGATGTGACTCTTCCTAACCTCCCACCACTGTTGTAAGCTGGTGAACTCCTTCTTCATAGCCTTCCAGCCTCCCCAGAAATGAACAAATAACTGTTTGAAGTTCTGATCTTTAAGGAGGAGTGTGTTAAAATGCCAGTACGGACTACGGGGTCTGTACGTGTTAAAAAGAAGTGAATAACACCCCAGACTGTGATCAGAGAAGCCTGTAGGTATAATAGAGCACACCTTAAATAAACCTAACAGGTGTTTGAAAATGTAAAAATGATCGAGTCTCGCCATTGAGATCGTGTTTCCACTCGTCCTCCCCCACGTGTATTGCCGACAGGCCCCATGTTTAGCCCTCCACACATCTTCCAGCCCAAAGTCCTTACTTATTTTACCCAAAGCTCGTGCTGAGCGAGGGTGCGGTTCCAGTCCATTGTTTCTGTCCATTCTGGTGTCAAGTGTACAATTAAAATCCCCCCCTAACACCACCACTTCCTCAGGGTCACACTTAGATAAAAGATCTCCTCACTTGTTAAAGAAGTGGAGCCTCTCCTCACCACACGTTAATGAAAGTGACGACACTGCCTTGAAGTTTCACCGTCACTTTCAGGAGTCTCCCTTTCACCAGCTCATCAGTACTGCAGACTTCTACTTGAAGCCCTCCAAGAAATAAAACGGCTACTCCAGCAGTAACATTTGTCCCATTACTAAAAAAAATGTCCCCCTCCCAATCCCTGCTCCACTCCCACTGATTGTGCTCATCAATGTGAGTTTCTTGTATAAAAGTGACATTCAAATCTTTTTGTCTGATAAAATCAAAAAGTGCGACCCTCTTCTGCGGACTTCTCCCCCTGTTAATATTTAGGGTTCCTATGTGTACAGTTGCCATGGTAACAGAATATATATATATGAACTCACAATGAGACTCAGGGACCACCACAAAGACTGTGGAGTGGATTTAACAGGGGGCTTAGCCATTAGGTGGTGTTTAAATTGGACTGTTTCCTCAGTTTACTTGTTAAATTCTTGAGCCTCACGAGCTCTTTAATGTCAAACATCGCGGAGGCTGCTTTGTCTCACCGCAACCCTCGAACAGACGATATAAAGAGGTCAATGTCAGGGAAAAATTCGGCCACGTCCACCCCCTTTTTTCCGGCGGTATTCACCATAAACTCTTTTACACTTTGAGCGCTGTAACCCCCCCTGTCTTTTAACTCTGGGGGCTCCGAGGCAGCAGACCCATCGGAGATATTACCGTCATCGTTCTCTTCCCCGACACTCCCCGCATTTGAGACATCATCGGCCGTCTCCGCCAAGACGGGAAAATCCTCCTGAAAAGGACCATAGGCAGGATCCTCTCCAATGACCCCCGAGTCCTGACTTAAAACAAGTTTCTTCCGTGCCCGATCTTCTCTTTCTCCTCGCCTCGTTTGAGCAGGACGTTTAAATTCACTTTTTTCCTCAGGCTCGTTGGTGCCTCCCTTGTCCATATCAATGTCTCCCCACACACTTTCTGCCTCAGCCGTTGTCTGACCTACAGTCTCACTACCGCCTTCATTCGGCTCATCTCTGGGAGGCACTTGATCCTCCTGCCCTTCAGATCTAGTGGCATTTCTACTCTGATCACCCTGCGCCTACACAAGCGCCTCTGTGCCATCAGCCACAATTTCACGATCTTCCACTTCCTGCCCCTCTATTTCTGTATCTGTACAGTCAGTTTTCTTGTTCCCTTAATGTCTCTCAGGACACTGTTTAATTAAATGATCTTCACTCCCGCACCCAAAACATTTCATTTCGTTAGAAGTGACGAAAATCACGTAATCGAAACCGTCCACTCTAAACTTCATTGCCACATTTAATTCGTCATCCATTCTATTTAAAACCATAAAAACTTGTCATCTAAATGACAAGACATGTTTTAAATCAGGCGATTTACAACCTAAAGGAATGTACCGAATTTTCGATACCAGACGCCCATGCCGCTCCAACTCTTTTACTATAGTTTCATTATTGAGAATGGGCGGCGCATTCGAAATTGTTACTCTACGGGACGGGACGGCTAAAGGGGAAACCTGCACAAAGGAGCCATTAATAACGACCCCCTTCTCAACCACTGTGGGAACTAAATGCACAGAGCTCAGAAAAACACAATAGAGCCGCTCATTCGTGAAGCTGACTTGATATTCTCACATCCGACCACTTCGCCTACCGCCAACACTCCCGCCTCCAAAGGGACAAACTCCTCCGATATAAATTTAATCCCATGGCGGCAGCTCAGACGCTCAAGATTTGCAGCCATTGCGGCTGCCGTGGCCTAAGCCACTCAGTAAAAAACAAGTGTAGCTGTTTACACCAAAGAAAGATAGAAATAAGAAAGTAGAAAATCAGAAGAAAGAAGAATCACCACACTCACCTCACAGCGTCCACCACCAGTTCCACTCGCTCACACTCGAGACAACCACCCAGCATGCACAGCGACAGCAAAACAGGAAGGAGATAGATAGATAGATAGATAGAAATGAAAGGCACTATATAATAGATAGATAGATAGATAGATAGATAGATGGGAAAGGCACTATATGATAGATAGATAGATAAAACACAAAATCACGTGCCCCCCTTTACTGGGAGAGGCACAAGGCTTTTCACAATATAACTTTGAGCTCCTACTTGTTTGTATTTGGTGATCTCTGCTTAGCTGACCTGCCTGAAGATATCAGAAGAACAACAGAATCCTGGATTAGTAATAACTGGAACTTCTTTCTCTTTCAATCCCTCTGCAGCGTTCATAAAGATGACTGACAAGTTCAGAGTATCAGTGAAACTTGCTGAGGACTTCTGTACCATCGAAGAATCAGAACATGGCAGTGGACCAGATAGGCACACACGTAGGCGCTGTACTCCTACTTTATAAACCTAAAATAAATACAATTATTATTCTGTCAAGACAGGTAAAGTAGGACTTTGATGTATTGTGGTGTTTTGAAGTGGAATGGACGGCTGATGTTAATGAATGAATTGTCTGCTTCACCTTCTCACGATGAGCCATTTCAGTGAGATTCCCAGTTTATGGTCCCCTCTCTCTGTGAATTTTGAACCTTCATGTCGTTGAACAGTCTGCTCACTCTTTCTCGCTGTAAGACACAGTTGTGCTCTTGTTTGTAATTTAGTCAAACGCTTTTAAAAGCTAAGAGTGGACTCGTCACAGCTCTCCCTGTTCGTGTCACACACTGGTGACTAAATCTGTGAAAGCCAAGTTTTGGTCGTCTGTTCAGAGTGCTAATTTAACATGGCAGAGAAGAAGCAGTTTGAGTGACATCAGGTATTTACAGAGGTGCCCCATATTGTGTGGTAGGTGTTACTGTCACGCCAGGTTCAAGTGAGTAACTCCACCTCGAGTAGATTCATTTACTGATGTCGTGTCTTTACTCGCCGGTGGTCAGTGTTTGGTGTGCTCTGCCTCAGTTCACTTTGATCTTAGCCTCTCTGCTGTGTCCTCTACAATTTAATAAGAAAAGTGTGACTCTGATGTGACAGATACGTCCACAAGAGGTCCATTTGAAGAGCGAATCCTGTTCAGAGTGCGTTCAGTCACATGCACACAGGACGAGAAGTGAAGAGCTGAGGTTAGAGCTCGTGGTCCTCCTTCATGTTCAGGGGGAGTTTTAGAACGTGTCCAGCCCTGAGACCTTCAGATCCACAAAGAGAGAGCATGAGAGATGTTTTCAAGGAGTGGTGTAGCTTCTGGTAAGAGCATCACAGATGACTTCCAGGTGCAGGTCAGTGCCTGCTTTGGTGTACCTGAGCACGTCCTTCAGAGTTTGTCAAGAAATAAGTTTGTGGTTATGGAGTTTACACACTCCATGCTTATGCACAGTATCTGTTGGAGAAAGTCACGTCAGATTACACAGAGGTCACTACGAGTAGTGTCTAATGGGGCAGGGACCTCGCACCCAGCCAAGCCAACAGAGACCCCAAAGTTATCCTTTTGCAAGAACTTGGCCTGAGAGCAACAAACCTCAACCAAGCTGATCTCCAGTGACTGAGCAGGTGGGAGACAACACTCCCTGGTGAGATGGAAGCCCCTGTGTTCGGTCCCCGCAGCAGAATTTCCCCGACGGCACCGTCTGGGTGAGGCGCTGGCTGGAGGGTCTCTCTCAGTGGTGTGAGAGCCAGACTAGGGTAGCCCCTCTGCGTCCAAGTGGCTTGGGACCCTTCCAGTCTCTGAATTTTGACCTTGCTCCAGAACATCTCATTACATCGCTTATACCAGGCAACATGGCGTCAATAACAAGGTTTTCTATAATGTTCTCAAAAAGTCACCACAGAACCAGCTTTGGATAATAAGGCACATCACATACCACAAAGCATGACATTTGTTAAAACTAACAGTACGAAAACACGGCAGAGAACCTTAGCAGAACAATTACGCCAGACGGCATATTACAGCTTCAAGAAGCTCAAGTTAAGGAACCAAATTAAAAGAAAAAAAAATAAGAAATAAATAATATCAGGCATCGCTGAAGTCAGTCTGAACTTCATCAAACTCTGGTTCACAACACATGACTACAAAGAACATTCAAGATGGCTGTGATTTGGGGGGGCAGGGGGTCTATACACAGTCTAGTCTCGTGTATCCATGTAGCTGTGTGTCACTAGAGAAGTTTAAGATATTATTACCTTTTAATATTTTAAGATGGGGGCACCTAAGTTATTTGAATACATAAAGAAGGCAGAAGACACACCTTTGAAGGAAACTGCAGATTTTCGGTGATCTCACAAATGTTCACTAGCTTGTGCTGACGAGCACGAGGAGTGCAGTCGCGGATGGCAGAAAGCACAGAAGAATACGCCTGGAGGTTTCACTAAATACAGAATGTCTTGTAGTACCTCAAACGATGATATGATCCTCTTTCAAAATAACCTTACAGTTTATTTAATCAAGCATCATGTCGGGTCGGGGAGCATTCACCGGTAAAGCACATTGCCGCACCCTCCACACGACAAAACAGCTCAGGATCCCGGATTGGAAACCGCCAAGGCAGACAGATCCACCAGTCCTCTATCGGCCACAGCCGGGTGTTACGTGGCGTCCCCTTCACCTGGACCAGCCGCTCAGGTCCTTGACAATGAGAACCCTGCGAGCCGAATCACCCTCGGACAATCACGCCACATGGCCGTAGTGCTGTAACTGACACTCCCTCACAATGCAGGTCATGTGCCTTGAGCATGGGAAAGGCGCTATATAAATAATGTATTATTATTGTTTTTATTATGTGTCTCATTTGTGACCCCGTGAGCAACACAAAGTCAAACCAGCGGTACCCAAGGATTCTCCGAAGAGACACAGTCAGGAAGGAGTCCAGTCTTCGTCTCAGGTCACTGGATAGCGTCCATGTCTCACATCCATATAACAACAACAACAACATTTATTTCTATAGCACATTTTCATACAAACAGTAGCTCAAAGTGCTTTACATAATGAAAAAAAGAAAAATAAAAGACACATAAGAAAACAAAATAAGTCAACATTTAACAGTTAACATAGAAAAGGAGTAAGGTCCGATGGCCAGGGAGTTCAGAAAAAACAAAAAAAAAAAAAACTCCAGACGGCTGGAGAAAAAAATAAAATCTGTAGGAAGTCCAGACCATGAGACCACCTAGTACCCTCTGGGCATTCTACCTAACATAAATGAAACAGTCCTCTTTGGATTTAGGGTTCTCATGTAAGGACTTGATGATGATGGTCACGTAGACTTCTGGCTTTTAATCCATCCATCATGATGCTTTGAGTAGGTGGCGGTGGCGCAGGCCGCCACCACAAAGAAACCGGATAAAGAAACAGAAGAGAGAGTAGGGGTCAGTACGGATTTTAGAGCCACCATGAATAGTTATTATGATGAATTGAACACACAGAGTATCAGGATTAAGTTAAAGTGAAGTTATGAGAAGGCCATGTTACAGTAGTGTGTTTTCAGCAGTGTTTTAAAGTGCTCCACTGTATTAGCCTGGCGAATTCCTATTGGCAGGCTATTCCAGATTTTAGGTGCATAACAGCAGAAGGCCACCCGCCTCACCACTTCTTTTAAGTTTAGCTTTTGGAATTCTAAGGAGACACTCATTTCAGGATCTGAGGTTACAATTTGGAATATAAGGTGTCAGACATTCCAATATATAAGACGGAGCGAGATTATTTAAGGCTTTATAAACCATAAGCAGAATTTTAAAGTCAATCCTGAATGACACAGGTAACCAGTGTAGTGACATTAAAACTGAAGAAATGTGTTCGGATTTTCTTTTCCTAGTTAGGATTCTAGCAGCTCCATTCTGCACTCATTGTAGTCGATTTATGTCTTTTTTGGGTTGTCCTGAGAGGAGTGCGTTACAGTAATCTAGTCGACTGAAAACAAACACGTGAATTAATTTATCAGCATCTTTCAGTGATATAAGAGGTCTAACTTTACTTATGTTTCTTAAGTGAAAAAATTCTGTCCTATTGATCTGATTAATATGCAATTTAAAATTCAGATTACAGTCAACGGTTACCCCTAAGCTTTTTATATTTATATATATATATATATATATAGCAAGAGAGGAAGCAGCAGGACTCTAAAGACTTGGACCAAGACAATGTCTGAGTCCAGTGGCAGGCAGGGTGCTTCACACCATTACAGCCGAGGCTTGGCATTGTCCATAATGATCTTAGGCTCTGCTATGGAACTTCGTTTTTTAAGTTCTGGATGCGTAGTCCTTCCAGAGGCAGTTTATAACTCTGTTCTGAGTGATGCCACGGAGTATTAGCCATTTTGTGTCCTTCAGCACTGAGTGGCCCCTTCTTTGTGAGTTTACGTGGTCCACCACTTTGTGGATGAGCTGTTGTTGCTCCTCAGTGTTCCACTTCACACTAATAGCACATACAGTCATGTACTGATTTGAGGGAAAGGTGGCATCCTGTGACAGTGCCAAGTTTAAAGTCACTGAGCTCCTCAGTACGACTCCAACTGCCAATGGAGATGGCATGGCTATGTTCTTGATTTGATGCACCTGTGAAGAATGAAACACCTGAACTCAGTCATTTGGAGGGGGTCCGCTAACTTGTGGCCATATAGTGTATATATAGTAGTGTTAATGAAAAATAGTCAGGCCTTATGTGCAGCGAGGCATTGCAACATGGCAAACACTTCGCAGTGTGGTTAATCAAATGAGGTGCTGGTGGAACAAAGTCAGAGCAGACCACCACTTAGATCAGAGCAAGATAAAGACCTTAGCCAGCCAGGTGTCTGTCCATTCTGCAGTGCCTCAAAAATGACCAGAAGCCAATTAGAGAGATGATATAATAAGACGCTCAGTGAACGAAGGAGGAGTTCCCATCAAGGCCACAAGACTGAAACATTAAATTCTCCTTCGGCTGAGTGTGTTTTTATGCATCGTCTGCTTTATCAGAAATCAGGCCCAAAACATCAGCTTTAGACATAAAGCCACCAGGTGAAGTTAGATTGGATTTGGAATGTATTGAGACCCCTTCACTTTCTTTACACTTGATACGTTTCCAATTTCAACCCATTAATCTACACTGACTGGACCACAGACCAGGTCACCCCAGAGGCCATCGAAGTTGGGGAGACGTCCTACTGCATCAGCTCCATGCTCTCTTCCAACTGGTCTGACCCACGTGCCTTTGGCAAGAAAGAAAGAAAGAAAGAAAGAAAGAAAGAAAGAAAGAAAGAAAGAAAG
>JANRMT010028174.1:8390857-8426491 GCA_026402145.1 Polypterus bichir lapradei
ATTCTTTTACACTCCATATACAGTAGACATTGTGTTACACTCTCTGCATATCTAAAACGTCTAATGTGATGTGCTCAGGTGCCGTTACTTACATGCAGACATCTTTGTGTTTCTCTCCTGCCTTAGTTTTGTTTTAGGCTAAAATTAAGTCTCAGCTCTTTCAAAATCCATCAACAAAGCACAATTACTTAAGAAAATAAATGTTACTAGCCAACGCCCACCATAGCATACAAACGGTGGAAGACAGTGAGAAAGGAATTGAGAAATCAAGAAGAAAAAAATACTTCTTGAAAGAAGCAGTTGTGAATCTGTATTTTGCTGGAGACGACAGATAATGAGTCGAAAGATCTAATCCCGGAAAGAGCTTGAATTTCAGCTTCACCACCATAAACTCCAGATGTTGCCATGTATTGTTAGTACTCCTGATTTGTCTGGACAACCCTATCTATATATATATTGTCAGAGATGGCTGGGGTGGCGACCCGGCTGGGACGCCCAGGAGGACCGGAGGAGGGCTTGCGCCTTCCCCAGACCATCTGGGGGCGACCGCCCTGGTTCCTTTGGGGGCCACGGGTACAGAGCTTTGAAGTCCCACCCTGTAGGGGCCCGTGGTCGCCACCAGGGGGTGCACCCATGCCTTTGGAGCCCTGGACCTCAGCACTTCCACCACACCAGGAAGTGCTGGGGGGAAGAGTGCTTCCGGGGATACAGCCGGCACTTCCGCCACACGGGGGCGTGTCTGTGGGAGATTGCCGGGAAGCACCTGGAGCACATCTGGGTGTGGATAATTGCGGCCGACTCCCTTCATTTGAGGCGAGAGTCGGGTGGAAGGGGACTGAGCTTGCTGGTGGAGGCAAGGAGGCGGCCTGAAGTGGAGAGTGAAGGCATTGTGTGGCCAGGACTTTGGGGACTTGTGGGGTTTGTGTGGCACTTAAGGACTTGTATATAATAGTGTAAATAAACGTGTGTTGGGTGAAATGTACGTGTCTGCCTGTCCGTGTCCGGGCCAGCCTCCACAATATCTATATATATTGTGATGAAATAATTCACAATTACTATTATGAAGGTTTGGGGAATGGCCCCTTATATTGTTGCACACAAAAATATGGTCAAGATGACTATCAAGACTATCAGACATTCAACAGCAAGATGGAGTGTCTGTCGGCTTTTATATCTTGACAAAGATGGCTACAGGAAATGGTAGTAGCAGGAAGCGACGTCATCCATGGGAGCTGGAAGTGACGTCATCATGGCGGGACCGGAAAGTGATGTCATCAAAGGTAGCCGGAGGTGAGGTAGTGAATGGGAAAGTGTCTGATGTGGGTATGTGATGATTATTTCTCTTCTTTAGTTCTGTGGGATTAGAAAGAGAGGCATTAGCACCGTCATATAACCCCCCATCTTGTAACCATTTACTCACCTCAGGACCTGTTGATTGCCTCCTAAACGCACGTGTGTGACAATATATATATAGCATAGTTTACTGTCAAATAATGCAAAGTGTACAATACACGTGTTTCTCCCTCATTTGGGCTCATCAGGCGTACACACTCTACTACTCCCCTCTCAACTGTCAAATAAACAAACCACACGCCGTGGCGCAGCATAAAGGGGCTTTGTCTCTAACGCTGACATTCGAGGTTCGATCCCCGAGAGGGGAGCAGTAGATGTACGCCTGATGAGCCCAAAAGAGGGTGAAACACGTGTCGTGTACTCTTTGCATTATTTGACAGTAAACTATGCAACATTCCATGATCTACTTCTTGCAACTGGTAGGTAACCACCCACACAATTCAGGTCGGGACTCAGACTACGAATGCATATTAGTGTGTGTGTGTGTGTGCATATATAATTATTATTTACTAACGTGCAAATAAACATCAATAAGAATAAAAATATACTACTTTATGAATCTTGATCTTATGTTCATTACAGCATAATATTCTAAATGATGGTCAAAAGGGAAACAAAACACTCTAATTATGCAATTTTCATTACGCTGTAACTTATTAAGTTTATTACATAGAAAATTACCCGAAAAATCCCAGACCATCGAGAAGTGTGTGAACTGACGACATGAAGAATCGTCTTTGCGCCGAACTGGAATCGTCGCCTCATAAATCAAAGTCATCCAGACGATCTGGATCTGCAGAATTAGATCTGGACCACCATGTGCTGTATATTGTTTTAACTGTTTACCCTTAATCTGGTGCTCTTCACCCAGCTAAAATTATTCAATTTAAAATTGTGTGTGCCTGATTTTACATTAATGCTTTTAGACCTGTAAATGTGAGGATTATTTGTACTTCATAGTATTACTTTAATATTCCCAGACGGTACTGTTTGAGGGCAGCACGGTGGCGCAGTGGTAGCGCTGCTGCCTCGCAGTTAGGAGACCCGGGTCCTCCCTGCGTGGAGTCTGCATGTTCTCCCCGTGTCTGCGTGGGTTTCCTCTGGGCGCTCCGGTTTCCTCCCACAGTCCAAAGACATGCAGGTTAGGTGGATTGGTGATTCTAAATTGGCCCTAGTGTGTGCTTGGTGTGTGTTTGGGTTTGTGTGTGTCCTGCGGTGGGTTGGCACTCTGCCCGGGATTGGATTCCTGCCTTGTGCCCTGTGTTGGCTGGGATTGGCTCCAGCAGACCCCTGTGACCCTGTGTTCAGATTCAGCGGGTTGGAAAATGGATGGATGGATGGATGGTACTGTTTGACATGCCTTTTGGGTGCCAAATCCCATTGCATTCTAATAATGACAGTGTTTATTTTCATCAGATTGTTTTACTGAGCTATGTTTCCCCTACCTACAGTATACTGTACACTGTATATGCTTTTGTGTACAATGTAAGCAGTTTATAGTGCCGAACAATGGGCTATTCAAGTATCATATTAATGATTATTCTTTGTAACAATCTGATGTGCACTGCCGACGGTTCCTTACAATGCAGGATTTTAGGGAACACGAACACTTGCAGCCTTTCGGAGAAAGGCGACTTCATTCTTGGCGGGTTATTCCCTTTACACTTTTTTAAATTGGTTCCGGATTTGCTTTCGTTTGAAGTGATGCTCAAACTGTCCACATGCAGTGAGTGAGTAGACCCACGTGTATGTGCATGCGTTTTGGATTATTGTAAAATATATATATATATAATTTTTCATTGAGAGTCTGCAAACACCTATGTTGCTTTTCTTACTGAATTGCCGGAATATTTTCCTATGTATTTAATTTACACCTTACAGCACAAAATGTTAAGTTCTATTATTGCAAATGAGTATATTTAAATGTTTCATGCTAAATCAGTTATGATAACAAAATCTAACATTGTCTAGGAGTGATGCTGACACCTTGCCATTTCTTAAACTTAATTTAATTCTCATTCTCAGCAGCACGCCATTAAAGACCTGATCAGACTGATTTTTTAAATTTTGCATATTGCACTCTACTGCGGTGGGCTGGCACCCTGTCTGGGTTTGTTTCCTGTCTTGTGCCCTGTGTTGTTTGGGATTGGCTCCAGCAGACCCCCGTGACCCTGTGTTTGGATTCAGTGGGTTGGAGTTTGGGTGGATGGATATTGCACTGTATTTTTTACTTGGTAGGTGGATACTGTTCTTGTTCACTTATGATATCTAAACGTGTGTTTTATTTTAGGTTCAGTCCACATGGATTTCGTTGGATGCAGGCTATGATTTTTGCAAAAATGCACACATGGCCGAAGTGAAAAGCAGCGTGGGGGTGTATGGGAGGCCGCAGGCAGCGTGGGGACGGGTTTGGAATATGAATCAAGAAATGCCGTGTGGGCGACACTGGGTTTGAAGAGGAAGCAGAACAAACCAGAAGAGAAATATATATATAAGAGATTTTGCAACATGGAATAAAATCCCTGCTTTGTGATTATTGGCACTGATGTGCCTCAGTTTCTGTGCTTGTGAGGATTCACACACTGAGTCTTTCCTGTCTAAGATTAAAAATCCAGTGTTAGTTACTGGACACAATAAGGAAACATACAGGACAGTATTCAATCCTCAAAATATTACAAATCACGTAATAAATATGGTGAGTCTTAGCAGGAATTGTACACAAATTACTCATCAAACTGACAGTCTGACCTCTAGAAACAGCACATCTGAGATGAAGCGCACATCACCTGGAATTGGGAATCTTAAAAGAAGAAGAGAAGGACATCCAGTTGTGTCTCAGAGTTTGGGTACACTGGCATCTGTTCAGCCACATGGAGGGCTGAGTATCCCGTAGAGTCACAGAAAATACACACTAAAGGGGCATTGTGTTCTGTATCTACATCAATAAGAAGTAAGTTATTACTGACGAGCAACTCCTCTCCATTATATTTCAGTTAACTGTATGTGCGTGTACTCCTGCTAAACCAAGAGCCTGAACGATAAACCAGTGACATGTGACAAGAGCAGGTGCCCAACTTGTCACTGTGTCACATCAGACGCACATCACACTTCTCTGATGGCTTTGGATATAAATTTTAGAATTGCCTGGTTTGTGCCAGAGATGTTATTTCTACCAAACAAGGTTAATGAAAGATGTCAGAGGGGGACGTGTTTTGTACACTTGGCTCTTAGGCTAAGGAACATATAAATATTCCACTTAAAACACGGCCGATGAAGAGGCAATAGGCACCCATTGTTGGCACTGGGGGTGAGAAGTTAAAAGGCAAATTTCCTGGGTAATCCCTTTACTGATTGTTGTCATGGCTGTCTGCAGGATGAAGGTATCTGCTGTCTTGCTGCTTTGAAGTCTGGCTGGTTGAGATTACAAACAATACCAAGTTGTGATAACAGACCTGCTCCTTCCTTGGAGGATGTTTGTATTTACCTGAATTGGAAATGAACATGTCTGACAATAGTGGTTTCTAATCAGCAGATCTGTATTCATTAACGGTTGCTAACAATACATTTTGTTAATTTGTGTTTTCATTAATTGTTAAACCCAGGAAATTTAGATATGCCATTGTTTAAACCGATTGTCCAGGACTGACAACGGCAGGGACTGAAGCAGATTTAAACTCCTGGGCAGGAGAAGGCAAAGGAGGGACAGTCCACTGAAAACGCTGCCAAGATACTCGGACAGAGCACAGGGGCTCGCTGGCAGACAGGGGTACGTGGCTGGTGTGACGTGAGGCACACGGACTGTAACACTTACCCCTAGGGAGGAAGAGACAACTCCACAAGAAGGCGGTTGTGGGTCCAGCGAGAGAGGGAAGCTGCATGAAAGGGCCGAGCCAAGCTGGCGGACGAGAACTGAGGCGTGCCGAGGTCACAGCAACACAAGGAGCCCAGAGTGGAGAGAAACAACGACGAGGAGACGCTGACAGGGATTCCACGATTTGACAAAACTTCTGTTGGGAAACGAGTGTCCGGTGAACAGAGTGCCTCAGTGGACAGTTGGACGATTAAGTGTTGGGGTAACACAGTGCGCAAACTGGACTCTGCACCACTAAAGGTTGTATCCTCCAATTCTTGTTGTTAACAGACTGTGGGTTTCCCTTTTTAAAAAAAGGGGATTTTGTTCCTGATATTGCTAGATTTTTGTTATGTTCTTTATCTTTTTAATGTCCTTTATATTGTCTTGTGTAACAGAAGTTAGTCTTGCTTTTTCTGAAATTACTGTTGTGTCTTTCATTGTGTGTTTACTCACCAGCCAATTTAAACAAACCTGTGTGCTCTTATTGGTAAATTTCAAGAGTGCCCAGTCTCTGGATGGCGTAGTCGGATATTGTAATGGTGTCGAGGTTAGATTACCTGTAAGTGTAATCAGACACCTGTCACTAATCTATTTCAAAATTATAAATAAATATTACCTTAATTCATAAGCATGACATTAATAGATCCCCAAAATGAAGTTTTTTTACCTCCCTCTCACATTTCTTTTGCTTCTGATCCAATTCTAAAATGTCACTCTCACTGTCACTTTAATTATTGTTCTTTTTCTGTATGCAATTTTGAAGACAAAATGTTAGAAAATGTAGTAACTGTGCTTTCTTTGCTCAGTAAATTTCAAATATATTAGTATAAAGTTCAGAATGTTAGTCTCTCTATTACACCTCTCTGTATGGACATTAGTATTCTAGACACAGCTTTAAAAATATAGCAAAAAAAACACTGAAGCGATTAAAACGTGAAAGATTCTGAGCTGGTTTATTATCAATTTGCAGTGGGATTCTCTGTGTTCGTCTTTCTTGTAATATTTTTGCTGTTGTTACTCTTGTATTTAATTTAGTACGTCAGTCAATATAAATATTTGTTAACTCTATTATGGATAAACTGTTGTATTGATGTAATCTGATATCAACATAATACTAAAAAAATACTGATGGCTAAGAAGGGCATACTTTACACCCGTCGAGTGTCAGACGCGCACTCCTAATTCTATTCTAAACTCAACATCCATCCATTCATTATCCAACCTGCTATATCCTAACTATAGGAATACAGGGGTTTGCTGGAGCCAATGCCAGCCAACACTGGGCGCAAGGCAGGAAACAAACCCCAGGCAGGGCACCAGCCCACCGCAGGGCACAGACAGACACACACACACCAAGCACACACTAGGGACAATTTAGAATTGTTTTGTTTAATTACTAGGGGGCTCTGCCCTCTGTCCGCTTTGCTAGCCAACCCCAGGTTTGGTTACCTGGAAATGCAATTTAAAGAGATTTTTATTTTCATAAGAATTATTACATATGCATTATTATTATGCATTACTTTAAAACTTCAGTAAAAACAGTATTTGGAATTAACTTTTCTTCAAGATGGCATTGAATCTTGATTCCTTGTTTGGTCTTACATTGTGATAATGCAACATATAACTGCCCGTGAGTGAATATCGTTTCTTTCTCTCTCATAAATAAACCGACTTTTTTCGAATGTTTGTCCTTGTGCTTTGTTAATTGTCATTGCAATAGTTTTTCTCACAGGAAACTGTAAACGTTTTAATACGAATGGCAGATCTCCTTTGGTGTCTAATGTTATTCTTGGAATATGTGCTATATTACCTTTCTTGTTGCCTGTTAAAATTTTAATGGACTAAACCAGAGGTGCCCAATGCGTCAATCGCGATCGACCGTTAGATCGGAAAGGTAGTGCAGGTAGATTGCGTTGCATTAAAAAAAATGTTTTAAGCGTTAGTCTATCATATATCCTCCTTATGGCATTTGCCACTTGATTGACATACAGGGCGGCCAGTCTGAGATCTCTTTTCTTCTAACACACTGTCATCCCACACGTACGATCAAACGTGCGAGCTACTGCAAAACTCCGGCTGTGATCTACTTAGCCTTCCAATTTATATTGACTAAAGAAGGGATTTAAAAAAAAAAATGGGGAGGGTATGGGCTTTATGTGGAATTGGAAGAGGATTTGTTTTCTCTCACAATGTCACAATCAAAGTGCGTTTGTCTGATCTGTCAATCTATCATTGCTATTCCAAAGAAGGAAAATGTGGAAAGGCACTTTCAAACTGTTCATAAAAACTACGAAACTGACTTCCTTCTGAAAAGCGATCTGAGAAGGAGAAAGGAGAGGGAACTAAAATCGCAGTCAATTGGACAGCCATCATTTTTCACTCAGCTGAATTCAAAAGCAAGGCCAGACACACCGAAGCATCGTTCTGGGTGAGTCACTCGATCATTAAGCATAAGAAGTCCTTCCTAGATGGAGAGATAATAAAATAGGCCTTCGTTGAGGTAGATGGCTAGGGAGAAATTCCTGATGATGGCCGGAGATAAAGGAGTTTCTCCTCATCATTAAACATGAAGAACACAAGCAACTTAATAACGATCAATGGCCGCTAGACTTGGCATTTTTTTCTGATCCAACCAACATGTTGAATAAGCTTCATTTACAGCTGCAAGGAAAAGAGAAAACCATATGATCAATATGATTAGCTCAGTTAATGCTTTCAAACAAAAAATGCAACATCTGTCCTCAAAGCTGCAGCGCCTTGATTTGGGGAACATCCAAAACCTGACGTCAGAGCTGGAGACGCAATGGAAGGCGTGTGCGCAACTTGACAGCATCCGCTACACAGAGCAGATTGAAAATTACTTGTCAGACTTTGACAGACGGTTTCAAGACTCGGCTTTACTTGAGCCAATCGCTACATTTAAGTGCTATCCATTTAGGAAAGATGTTGAGGGGGATTCACTCACATCAGAAATGACAACACTGTTTCACTTAAAACTCCTCTACAGTGGAGGATGAGATTTTGACACTACAGGATGACATTCAGCTCGAAGTATGGGGCTCAAGGACAGTTTTGGAATTTACTGACAGAGGAAAAGTACCCAGACATGAGGAAATGTGCTGCCTCCTTGACTGCATTACTCGGCTCTACTAATTTATGCGAGTCAGCCTTTTCCAACACGAAGATTATCAAATTCAAATACTGTAGTGACCATAAATGTATTGAATTGTTATTGTGCCATAAAGGTTATTCAGTTATGCAAGGTACAGCAACATACATTTTAAGTATAAAGTATACTGAGTGTATATATATATATATATATATATATAGCATTTTTAATGTAGGTAGATCATTTAGACCTGGTCATTTTAAAAGTAGCTCGCAAGCCAAAAAAGTGTGGGCACCCCTGGACTAAACATTTATACAAAAGTGTTTTTCATATTCTGTCAGTCCATCTATGAAGAATAGCCGCTGTCGAATTTCTCTGAGAAGACATTTTTGAATTATGTCGAAAATTGATCTTTGATCATCGTTTAATTGTGAGTACATTTCCTGATATCATTTCTTATGGTCTTCCACTGTTACATTTTCGTCTGCTGTTATCTCTTTCTTTACTTCTGATTTGTTAATTTCTTAAGGAAGTCTAAATTGCTGCTTCGTTAAATCTCCTGCTTCTTACAATTCCTTGAAGATTGAAAGAGCCATTTGTTCGTTCGACTTTTCAGATAATGGTCATTTGAACGCTTCCCATAATTGTAAAGCATCAACTTCACCCGTCATAATTAAGTACACGAAGAAGTGTCTTAATTTGTCTGGCATCCTTACAGAAGTGGCACCAGACATCATTTCAAACATTTAGTCATCCGATTTACATAACCCAGCTGTGCGTGGCGCTTCTAGAAAGGTACCGTAAGTAGTTCCACCTATAGTTAGAACATCTTTACACGACGTTGCTCCTTTCCATTCACATAACAATGTGAAATGAAATCATTCGATATCATTTGGTGATACAATATTTAATCGAGCAACACTTTTGCATTAATTAATTTTTCTTGGATGACACACTTTTTTTTGTTTCTGCCATGTGTAATGTTGAGGAATTTGCGACTTACGTATATGCTTTTGCATTTACGTTTGTTTTATTAAGTTCAAAATAAGCCAATAATTTTGTATTTCTAGTTTTTGGTACCCCTAAATCTTCTGCTTCTTCACCCTCTTTACATTGAATCATATTCTGACCTGGTAAATGAATCGATTATAATTTAACAGAATGACTTTGACCGTGCGTTGGCAATTCCATTAAATGTCACCCACTTTCCATTGCACTGAATATCTAAATATGCCTGAACTTTGTCCTGAGACTGTTCTTTCGATAAAGTTATGCGTACTCTATCGTGCCCTTTATGAATGTACTTGTAGATGTACTTAATACTCATAACTGATGCACAATACTCGACATTAATATGACAAATGAATCGTTTGAGCAAATGTGGGTTATATAGTACAATCATTGAATTATCGAGGATCACAATTTTCCCTTCTTTCTTTCCGTGATAAGTGTGTTGTTCGTGATGATTATCTCTTTGGTGATACTCAGGATAAGCCAGCCTTAGTCATGTCTGTTGTTTAAACAAACGCTTTTTGTAATTTCTTTAAGCACTTTATTTCTTTTGCGTCCCAACATATTGAACCTTTTAAATGAGGTCTGTGAGACGTGTGTTTAATGACTTTGTACCATAATTCAGAATAGGTTTCTCTGTTTGGAATTTCAGCACAGACACAGCAATCTGCATCATCAGCAGTTAATAATTTATTTTGCAAAGTAACCAATAAATGCATGGGAGGCAAACTCCATTTTTGAAATTCGATCATGTAAATGTTTACTCTGATTTGACCGAACACTGTTTTGAGTTCTTTCAATAAAAATAAGACTTTCTGATAAAACAATCTACTTATGAAAGTGGGAATATCCAGAGCCGATGTAGCCGGTGGCATTGTTCTCAAGAATATCTGGATTTCTGGCCATTGTGGATTGCATGTCATTGTAATAAATAAATCTCTCTGACCGATAGTTCAGGATATTGCCAATGCATCAGGATATAACTGTTGCCATGCTCTTGGACTACCTTTATATGATGAAGGTATTATTACTGCTTTACCTACTTTGAATTTGTCTGAACTATTGATATTTGAATTTTGAATGCTTGGACTTTTAGATACGCATTAAAAATGTAATGTGGCAAAAGACGTTGAGATGACCGAAGTGTGTTAAAAACATTGGAATGTATCGCTAATTTTGACTCAAAATATTGCGTGGGTGATATTTGCTTTTCAGAATGCGTTTGTTTCATATTGTACGACAATCCTGTTTCACCATCTGGGAACTTTGATATTTTTTAGAGCTGCTCTTTCTTCTTCGCTTGGTTGTTTTTAAAGTTCTACCCAACAACTGAGAGGTGAGGTGACCGTGATTTGTTTGAAAATTGTTGTAAGAAGGACGTGACTTGCAAAGGTCATCGTCTCACGGGACTTACTCTCAAAGGATGTCAACATGATGTGACTTGTCGTGGGATGTGTCTCTCTGAATTGTCTCTCTGTCTCTCTTCAAAAGATCACGTCTCATCCTCAAAACTCTCATCCCAAGTTTTTTTGTTTTTTTTTATAATAGAGAGATTATCATACAGTTCACTCCATAATATCAAAAATGTGAACAAATGTTTACTAAAACCTACCAGCAAATGCTAATAGGGAGTTACAAAATAAATGACGTACATGCATTAATGTGTTATCTCTAATACAGAAAATACTGCAACCATTAAACCACGAGATTACGAAGGTCCTATGAAGGATGAAAATCCTTGTTGCCTTTATCATCAATACGATGTTCTTACAAAAAGCTGTACGTATCCATTGTAAAGTTCACAGACACACATTACATTTCATTTTTCAGGTAACAAATATTCTTTCAAGACATTATAAAATACAAAAGTTCCCATCTTTTCCAGTAAAATGTCCCTGTTATAGATGAAGATAAATGGCAATACAAAAATGATTTGCAAGTACAATTCAAATCTGATAAGTGAAGCATGTCGTAAAACATGAGACATGCGCAGAACAAATCGTCAGCGTGGTGACAGTAATTTTTATTAAGCAGAGGATGCACGTGTGACACAAATGGCAGTTGGCCCTGATTGGTTTTCCTGGACGGGTCCTGAAGCTTTGTGCCTAACAGCTGACAGCTTTGTTCACCAGCCTGTTTAGTGTCTCTCTAGAACAGGCCGCTGTCTCCACTTACCTCAAGTCCTCTGCAGTCACCTCTATTCCAAAAGAAGCATTGGTGAGGTTCCTGAGCGATTATCACCTGAGAGCTTTGAGCGACTTGTCATCAGACACAAGAAGAGCAACATCCCCACCTCCCTGGACCAATACCAGTTAACTTACAGGGCAAACAGGTAGGCCAACTGGGGACGCTGTCTCACATGCCCTTCACACTGCCCTGTCACATCTGGAGCAGAGGGTCAGCTGTGTGTGGATACTGTTCATAAACTACAGCTTCATCTTCAACATCATCCTCCTCAACAAACTGGCTATCAAACTAAACAACTTGGGTCTCAACTCAAACCTGATTTTAGATTTTCTCGCTAACAGACCACAAACTGTGTGCATAAGTAAGGACTTCTCTTCATCCATAACACTGAACACTGGGGTACACAGGGCTGTGTGCTGAGCCCTCTCCTTTACTCCAACTTCAAATCTACCCAGGATACTAAACTCATGATAAAGTTTACAGATGACACCACAGTGAGAGGCCTGATCTCCAATAATGATGAAGCAGCCTGTAGAGAAGAGGTCGAGAATCTGCAGAGTCGTAACCAGAACAACAATATTGAACTCAATTCCAGGAAAACAAAGGAACTGATTCTAGACTTCAGGAGACTAAACTACAGCAGCCGCCATCCCATCAGCATTAATGGCGAGAGAGTGGAGACAGTGCAGAGTTTCAGATTCTTGGGAGTCCACATCAGCCAGGACCTGTCATGGATGACAAACACGACAGCAATGACCAAGAAAGGTCTTAAGAGGCTTCACTTTATGAGGAGCTTGAAGTAAAGCACAACTCTCACAACAGCTGCTGGTTTACTTGTACAGGTGGACCACATCACATACTGCATTACAGTGTGGGCTGCACGTCTGAGAACAGGAAGGCCCTCCAGCGAAGCATCAGAACGGCTCAGAGATTGACAGGCATTCAGCTACCACTACTGGAAGATATCTTCACTACCCGCTGAGTAGAAAAGCAAAGAACATTTGTATTGATCAACCCTCCCATTTTTACTCCTCAGCCCCCTGGCAGGCCCTTCAGAGCCCTACATGCCCGCACTACCAGGCTGAAGAACAGTTTTCACCCAAAAGCAATCAGCCTATTAAATGCACAGCCATCACTGCCCCTCTTTATAAAAGAGACCACCAGTGATTGAACTGAACGTCTACATCAGCCACACACAGTCACACACTTCTATATGAGCCATGCTGAACTCAGGACCACTGCATTGACTGTAATCCTCACTGTGACTTCATTTATTATTTCTCTATGTTTGCTCATCTTTACTTTTACTCTGTATATTCATAGTAAGTGTGCTTCTCATAGTTTAATGTGTAGTTAGTTTATTGACGTCTCTCATATACCTTTATATAAGACATCTATAGGCTTGTTACAAGAGATATTTCATTGTATTGTACGGTGACAATAAAGGTATCTCCCATCAGCTGACGTCACTGCTCAGAATGCTCAAGATGGGCTCCGTGCAGTCGACTGAAGAAGTTCTCAGCTTACGATGAGTTTTTACCTCGAGCTTTTGACTTCGTTCTTGTTTTATCTGCAGGACTCTCTGCACGGTTTATTCCTTTAATGCTTATTCTATGTTAAAAACCTCTTGAGCCTAGATATCACAATTTATTGTCTTCCAGCCAAACCTGTACTCACTGAGCTACTGTATCTATTGTTTATTAATTTATTATTACATATTTTTAACTTCTTAAATGGGAATCTACAAAATGTTCTTCTTCCTCCCAGTGTATGTTCTCATTCACACTTCTATGTGCACTGATACTTTATCATGTCTCTCGTCTCCCACTATTTGGGTTCCAGAGCTTAATCTCACACTTGTCTCCGAGCCAATGGCTTATCTATGCCCTTGTAAGACCCCTGGCTTGTTTCACTGTGGATGGGATGCTGGCGCACGCATGCTGTTGCCACTCCTCCCTGTTAACAACGCTTTTCATAAAATATGTCTTTATCCTGCGCTGTCTTACGCTTGTTTTATTTCCTTTATTATACATGTAGTTAGTGGATGCAGCTGACCTGAATTGTATGGATTTGGTTTAATTTTTACAGATTTTATAGACTTTATGTTGACTGGGAACAAATGAATCTGTGGATCACGGGACGAGACCTACGAACATTTCTTTGTACCTGGCGATTTAGGAGCCTGGGATGATCTGTCTCCTTGATTATATTCACTATGCTGGTCTGCTCTCAATTCATTTTATTGTGCTTTATGACTTTGAACTGATCTGATGTTCATACCCACCTGGCTTGTGGCTCCGGGGTGAACATGCCAGTAATACCCAGCATTACTTGTCTGTGGCTGTATGTTGGAACCTCCAAATCCTGCTACCTCCTCCTGCTATGCTTTCTGCTGCTTTGCTATCGCCGCTCATCTGCTCCACCGCACCCGCCTGTCCTACCAGCTCCGCTGTGCTGTGCTGTGCTGTTTCTCCACTGCTATCAGATAAGTATTACTCAGCATTATGCTAAAATACACTCATGACAAACTCCTTCTTATTAAACAGTTTGTCCAGAGCAAATGGTCTGAGTGGAATATCCTAAAAGACACCAGTATTTTACAGTGCCTGAAATATGTACATCGTGGGTCAGGTCGCCGCCACCGCCGGGCTGCAAATGAAAAGACAACCGGTAACATTTGCTCAGGAATACGCCGTCCTACTCACGGCCCTGGAAATAAAAGTGTCAGTGTGCCAAATTTACATTATGTGAAAATAAACTCCACTCACGGCTCTGTGTAAAAAGAAGCCTCATCATCTAATATTGCACTGTTTAACTCGAGAGCTCTTAGTGGCAAAGCATTGGTGCTGTCAGAACTCATCACTGACATCAAACTTAATATTCTGTGTTTAACGGAGACTTGGCAAAAACTGAACGAATTGACGTCTCTCACGGAGGCAAATCCACCTGGTTACACTTTCATCACAGAGCCTCGTAGCTCAAGACAAAGCGGTGGACTAGCAGTACTTATCAGAGTGGAGTTAAACATCAAAAGAATCCCAATTGACTGTCCATTGTCTTTCAAGTGTCTGGCTGTTAAACTAATAGCAGAATGAGGTCCTGTCTCACTCGTTGTTCTTTATTGTCCTCCAAAATGCAACGCATCCTTCTAATCTGATAAGTCTGGCCTCACTGTTCACATCCAGGCCTTCTCTGACCACCAAAGAGCTTACCGAGAAGCACTAACTGCTGCTAAGAACACCCACTATGGCAGAATAATAGAAAGTGGCCACGATAACCCAAGGGTTTTGTTTTCTGTAGTTAATAAACTACTCGAACCTGCATCTGGCCTAAATACCTCTTCTACTGAAGTCTGTGAGGATTTCCTCCACTTTTTCCGTAACAAAATTAAAGATCTAAATAATTCAACTAACATAAATGCATCATCTGTTTATATCTCTCCCTGTTTTCCCACTCCATCCAGCTCCTTCTCTAAGTTCTCACCAGTCACATCTGCGTTTGTTAATGACCTGCTTTGTAATATGAGGCTGACTACTTGTGTACTGGACCCCATCACCAGCACACTACTTAAATCCTGCCTTCATGCCATAATCCCGACTGCTACAACAATAATAAACTCATCCCTTGACACTGGCTCTGTGCCGCTCACTTTTAAAATCGCTTCTGTAACCCCAATGTTAAAAAAGTCTGGTCTTGATGCTGACAATCTTAACAACTTTCGGCCTATTTCCCACTTACCTTTCCTGTCTAAAGCTCTCCCAGCTCACCAATTACTTAACCACTAATAATTTGATGGAACCCTTTCAGTCTAATTTCAGGGTGCAGCACAGCTGTGAAACTGCTCTGCTACGGGTATCCAATGATTTGCTTATGGCAGCAGACTCTGGACAAACCAGCATATTAATTCTGTTAGACGTCAGTGCAGCATTTGACACTCAGGTCAGACATGACATTCTACTGTCCAGAATGGAGAACATGCTGGGTATCTCTGGCACTGCCCTCCAGTGGTTCAAGTCCTATCTGACTGATAGACAAGAGTTTGTTAGTCTGGGCAACAGCAGGTCCAGCACAGCGCCAGTCACACAAGGAGTTCCTCAGGGCTCTGTCCTCGGCCCTCTTCTCTTCTGTATTTATATGCTTCCCCTTGGCCATATTATTCGTAGCTATGGCCTGGGTTATCATTTTTATGCAGATGATATCAACTCTACTTCAATGTTAAAAGTGAAACTTCATCAGAGCTTTCTCAGCTTACAACCTGCCTTAGTGAAATTAATACCTGGATGGAGCAGAACTCTTTAAAATTAAATTGCCACAAAACTGAACTCCTGCAAATTGGGACTAAAGTGCAGTTTAATAAAATGAGCTCCTTCCCAGTCCATCTTGGCGGTGATCTCATCAGACCTGCCTCTACTGCAAAGAATCTCGGTGTCATTTTTGATTCCTCCCTTTCTTACTCCACCCACATAAATCACATTAAGAAACTTTCTTACTTTCACCTCCGTAACATATCCCGTGTTCGCTCCTTCCTCTCCTTTTCTAATGTTGAGAAACTTGTCCCTGCTTTTATCACATCCCACATAGATTATTGTAACTCGCTGCTGGCAGGTACCCCTTCTAATCTTATATCACAGCTCCAGCTTATTCAAAACTCGGCTGCAAGAGTCCTTACTCGAACCAGCAGCAGCGAGCACATCACACCATCCTGCTCCGTCTTCACTGGCTCCCTGCGTCTTACAGAATCGAATATAAAATCCTACTAATAACCTACAAAGCCTTAAATAACCTCACGCCAAACTACATCAGTGACCTTCTCCATCACTATGTGCCTGTCCGCCCACTAAGGTCCTCTGATTCTGGTAATCTTGTTGTGCCCCACACTAATCTGCACTCAATGGGTGGCAGCAGGGCCTTCAGCAGTATAGCGAGTGCCCAGACTCTGGAATGACCTCCCAAAATTAATCAGATCAGCTGACTCCATGAATTCTTTTAAAACTCATCTGTTCAGGAAGGCTTTTAGCTCTACTTGACTTTATTCCCCTTCTCTCAGTTTACCTTCATGTCAAGATGCTCATGTCACCTGTATGTGTGTGTGCTAGACCATCAATTATGGTGTCTGTTAGGCTTTCTCTGAATTTACTGTCTTAATCTTCTTTATTTATTAATCTGGTTTAGTACAATGCTATCTACTGTATACCCTGCCGTTCTTTCTTAAATTCTGTGAAGTGCCTTGAGCATGGGAAAGGCGCTATATAAATAAAATGTATTATTATTATTATATACATATATTCATTTATCCAGTGTTTCCTCAACAACTGGGCACTTTCACGACTTCCTCTGTGAAGCAAAACCAATGTTCTCTGTTTTCAACTCCCAGTTAAGAGATGGCTCAGTAAAAGAATGCAGACTCTCCTATTTCGATATGAATGGTCCCTACCACAATGAGATTCTCAAACCATCTTTGATTCATTCAGACACAGGACTCTAGTAAAGTGTATTCACAGTCTTGCTCAACTGCTAGTGACTTACTGATTGTATTGGTTTGCTCTATATTTTAATGTACACAAATTACACTAATGACTCTTCCACTCCACTCATCCTGTGAGTAACCTATTAATTCAGCCCTCCATAACTGAATGTTTCCTTGGTGTTTTCACCAAAGTGACTTTCCGCCCAGGCCATTTGGTGTTCCTCCTGGAGCCTCCTAGGGAATACCCACCAAAGTGATCTGGTTCTTTTGTAATACCTGTAAAGCATTCAACCCCAGGCCAGTATTCGCTAATCGGAGCCCTTCCTAGATACAGTTATTATAATAGCTGTTTACCAAAATGAACCTAAAGATCCCAGACCAGTGTTTCTCAACCTTTAAGTATTTGCAACCCTAGTTTTCATAGCAGTTTTCATTGCACCCCCCCCCTAACAATTTTTGAAATGTAGATGCATATTTTATTATACCTACAACTTTTATCGACATTTATCTAATTCTATATTTATTGTCCTAGTATCACAATGTACTTTAAGTTAATTTGTTTTGGTTTCAACAGATGTTTTTTTCATATTTTTGATTGTTTTCTTTTTTTCATCTTTGCGCCCCCCTAGGGGCCCCCCCCCCACAGATTGAGAACCACTGCCCCAGACCTTTGTGTCGGAGCGGTATTCATCTGCTCTCCACTCTCTAGCTCTGATGGAGTGACCTTGTGTAGGCGGCCTTCTGCCTCGGCCAGGTGTGGATCATTTCAAAGTGATCGGCTCAATATCACCTGACAACTATGAACTGATGACACAGGTGACCCCCTCAAGCAGTATATTCAGTATTATTGTTTGCTTCCTGCCAGACCATCACTGGTTTTACTGGAAGAATAACCCACAGTGAAGTGGTACCCAAGGATGTCGCCTATCCACGTAGTCTCAGAATATTATACTTCCATTATAGTAGGACAGTGTCATAGGTGCCTAGAAGTACTCTGTAGGATTTGAAGTTATTTATACATTTATTTACAGTAAACCCTCAATTTGATCTCTCAGTTCTGTCCTCTCAGTTTTCTTTCCATACTCTTAGTTCTATTAGGGAAGCTTCTTACCGCGTCTCCTTTGACAGATGAAATCCCCATTAAACTGACAAAAACAATTTAATAGCAAAAAATCAGTTACCTTTATTAGGGTGCCACTGAATGTGCAGTTTCTTGGGTTCCCATCCAGTCTGATGGAAAACTCTGCCTCTCTGATGTTGTGGAAATGAACTTTCCTGTGTCTTCAAAGAAGGCAGCGATGGAGCTCAGATGAGAATGCAGAACATGTCTTTATTTGTAAAGAGTCTCAGTCCATGGAGTGAACAATCAGTTAGAAGAACTATTACCTTAAGTGACACATCACGTCATCTGACTCTTAATATGCAGAACTTCATCATCTTAACCAGTCAACTACAGCCACAAGTAACTTCATACGAAGTACATGTCGATTCTCACATTATTCTGAACGCTGTCTCTTTAACAGGGGAGTTCTGCAGATTCGCTCATCGATGTTATCACCGATTCATACGAGGACTGTTTGGCTTCCTATCAGTTTATCCTCACTTTCTAAAGGGGTGTTCATTACTCATTTACCTCATTTTAACCTTCATAATGACTTTGGTGGATCTCCTAACATGAGCTTGAAGCAATATTTAGGTAACCCTTTAGTTACATTCAGTCCTCATGTTTATGTTCATAATAATTCATTGTTATAACTTCATATAAGTATATACTTATATAAGACATTGACTAAAAGTTCTCTACAAGCTACAGTAGCTAACATTAGAGAGACTGCATAGACAACAACTCTTAGTTAATGTGGAAAAGAGAAACAGACACATTGGACATCTCCGCTCAAGTTTACCAGAAGGCACATAGGAGTCTTGGACATCAGCTGGAAGAAGGTTCTATGGTTTGATGAGGTAACAATTGAGCGTTTTGACCATCAAACTAAACATAAGCTAAACACTGAAGCACACCATCACCACCATGAAGAATGGGGTGGCAGCATCAGGCACTGGGGATGTTTCTCTGCAGCAGACCCAGAAGGTTTATGATGGCAGAAAGAAAAATGAATACAGCAAAATACAAAGAAATCCTGCAGGAAAACCTGATGGAATGTGCAAGAAACCTGAGCCATGAGAGAAGATTTGATTATCAAGAAAGACAACAACTGGGAGCAATGAGCCAAAACTACACAGCAATGGCTTCAGAACAGCAGTGTCCATACCCAGGAGTGGCCACGTCAGAGTCCAGATCTCAAGTCACTTGACTGTTCACTCACAATCTCCATGAATCCTGATAAAGTCTGAGCAGCTTAGTGAAAAAGAATGGAGAGGAAATGTGCAGAATGAAAGAGACAGAGAGACCTGTGCACACAGACTCAAGGGTGTCATGGTGGGGACCAGAGGGGCATCTACTAAATACTGACATGAAGGGCATGAGAACTGATGGCATCACTGATTCTGGGTTTTATATTTCTCATGAATTTAGATCACCCTACAGAGATCTGTTTTCACTTTGACATGAAATAGTCTTTCTCTTGATCAGCCAAATTTAATCTTATATTCTTTAAACTGTGAAAACTTCCAAGGTATTGAAATCACTGAAAATAAACCCGAAACACCACATCACTTCATCCAAAAGAGGGAGGATAGAAAGGAACATTTGGCAGTGCAGGAGACAGCATGAAATGAACAGGGAGGGTGGCTTGGATCATCAAACTAACTCTGAGTGGACAGAAAGATCACAAATTTCAAAACTGGCAGCGAGCAAAAGTTAATGGAGCAACTCAAATATGTAAAGTGTGACATATCACCTAGCACAGAGACGTTCATTCACTCAAAGTCAGGATAGAAATAAGGACACTGGTAAAGGAAGTCAAACAGACTTTATTAAGCAACTCAGATTTATTCTGCACAAAGTATAAGTGCAAAGCATCTCAAGTTAAGAATACAACAAAACACAGCAATGCAAGATAAATTATCAATTAGATCAAATGTATTAAATTGAATTAAATTAAATGTATCAAATTAGATCAAATATAATACTCAGACTTCATTAAACAATTCAGATTTAATCTGCATAAAGTATCACAGAGCACAGCATCTCAAGTTAAGAATAAAATGGAAATCAACACAACAACACACAGCAATGCAAGATCAACGATAAATTAGATCAAATGTATTAAATTAAATTAAGTGTAATAAATTAGATCAAATCTAAAAATCAGACTTTATTAAACAATACGGATTTGTTCTACACAAACTATTATAGAACACAGCATCTTAAGTTAAAAATAAAATGGAAATCAACACAACAAAACACAACAATGAAAGATCAATTGTGAGACGAGCTCCTAGAACAAATCTGCAAAAGTTAAATACAGTAATCCCTCGTTATATCGCGCTTTGACTTTCGCGGCTTCACTCTATCGCGGATTTTATATGAAAGCATAACTAAATATATAACGCGGATTTTTCGCTGCTTCGCGGGTTCTGCGGACAATGTGTCTTTTTACTTCCTGTACATGCTTCCTCAGTTGGTTTGCCCAGTTGATTTCATACAAGGGACGCTATTGGTGGATGACTGAGAAGCTAACTAATCAGAGCACGCAGTTAAGTTCCTGCGTGCTGAATGCAGTGTTAACCAGGAAGTCTGGTCTCGCTCATTCAGCATCAACGTGTTTCGCTGTGTAAAGAGTTGTGCTCTTTAGTGTTTATCTTTGTGCATAGTCAAGCCCTTCATTATGGCTCCAAAACAATCTGCTACTGCTTCAGGGGCCGTGCCCAAGCGCAAGGAGAAGATGTCAACGATTGCCGAAAAGGTAAACGTTTTGGATTTGTTGAAGGCTACGATTCTTTTTATTTAAAAAGTAGAAAAGGAATATAAGATCTACGGCTGCAGTGTCCTTTTAACCAGGGTGCAAAACGAGTTGTAAGTGGATGTAATAAGGCAGTAGTCTGGATGGAATCAGCTTTAGGGATTTGGATTGAAGACTGCCAGAAGAAGAACAATGGCAGTGCTACACAATCGCCTGAAGTGGCTCCTTTACAAGGGCTGTAACGCTCTCCTTTGTTGTGCAGTAAAATTAAACTCATTGTTATCGGACAAGTCATCGTGTCATTGTTGGTGAGTAACCATAATTAATTTTTTTATTTCAGTGCTTAGTACATGTACGTACGTTTAGTGTCACTGTACACACATTTATTGTATACTATTTTTCTTGCATTGTACGTATTTATTGCTGGTGGCCTGTCTATCGTAATGGCTGTAACATATGTGATATCGGAGACACTCAATATCTTTAAAATAATATTTAGGTTTTACTGTATATAAACAGTGTGTTTATATACATAATTTCAATGAATCTTACCTAATATCTAAGAGAATACAAAGGGATTATGCTGTATAACTCTGCGGGGAATATTTATAAACAGTGCGGGAGAGTTTATAAGGGCTTAAAATATATAAAAATAACCATAAAAAACATATGGTTTCTACTTCGCGGATTTTCACCTATCGCGGGGGGGTCTGGAACGCAACCCCCGCGATCGAGGAGGGATTACTGTATATACTGGATGATATAATAAAAACTACTGAAAATCAAAGTATAATGAGAATTAAAATTTAAGAGTTCAGCAACTGCAACATAAGCAAAAAAAAAAAAACCATCAATATGAATAGAATTAAAATTATCAACACAAGAGACAGAGTGGAATGAGAAATGTCACTCTTAAAAAGTCAAATCATCAGCAGTTGGCTTAAGAGAGTCCATAAGTGATAAAACTTGTGTTAAGACTCGGACATTAATAACACAGAATAGACGTCATATCATGTGATATTAAATGCTCTTCACGATGGCAGCTCTGATTCAGATAAATGCTCAGTGATGTTCAGTTTTTGCTCCCTTCCAGATGTTCTCCATTTTTGTATGTTTGTCATAACGAATGGCTTCAGATCTTTAGACTAAATGTAATATTCGATGACAGCAATCAGAGTAAACGTATCACACCATTTATAAGTTGCTGCCTGCCTAAGATATTGAAGTAATAAAGTAACCCCACAGCTGTAGCGCCATGTGTAAGAGAATTGTCTCTTTAGTGAGTCACACAAACAGCTGATCAAAGATCACCGATAAAAGACACAGCCAGCCTTACTGAATCTAAACCTCACCATATGTTGTCACTTGCCGTGGCCTGCCAATAGGGGGCAGCAATGCCCGAGTCAAGAAGTCTCAGAGGATTCCAGAAGAAATACCCAAAGACCCTCAGGCCTATCTGCTCTACTCTAAGGTCAGAGGTCATGACTCTGTGCTATGAGAGATAAAGACTAAAAGCAGGACTCATGGGAGAGCAGTAAGACAAACTCTGCTATCCCAGAGCAGCTTTGGTGCTCGTCTCAGAACTGCACAGAGTCACCTCCATCATCTTCACGCCTCTTGTAATAAAGACAGACAAGAACTTTGGGAATGGCGCAGGTCCACTGGGTCTGCTGTAAAGTAACACAACATTCAACAATAAGAACTTCATACCTACAATAAAACATGGGGGGGCAGTGTGATGAAGAGGGGGCTTTGCTGCTGCCTCAGTGTGTGAAGACTTGCCATTTTGAAAGAACCAGAATATTCTTTATAAGAACGGCCAGTCCTCTGTCCATGACCTGGAGCCAAGGTGTAGTTTGGTGACGCAGCAGGTCAATACGGTCAACAACAAAAAAGAAAACCTACAGCTGAATGGCTCAGAGGACATCGAGAGTTTCAGAGCCTCGTCAAACTGCTAACTTGTACTAACAGAAGTGCCGACATGAACAGTTGATGCTCATGAAAGTCTGATCTCAAATTATAAATCACAGAGTGTTTAGTTCTTATTACTGCTGCTAAAGTCACACCAGCCAAGCACTGAGACTCTGATCTGCAATGACACCTTCACATCGGTCACTGAGGTGTTGGATTAATAACTTTGTTCATTGAATAAAGAAAGCAGTGATTTAAAAACTCTATTGTGTCTTTCCTCAGGTCTCCTTTTTCTAATATTTCATATTTCTAAAGGTCAGAGGCCATGCATTGTGTAAAATATGTAAAAACAGAAAATACTAGGAAGGGGGTAAATACTTTATCACATCACTCAAGACACACACAGGTTGGTGACGTGTCTTCATTTTACTAAATGCTGAAAGGACTTGAATGTGTTGCTTGTTACACAAATATAAAATTGTTTTATAAAAATCAGAACTGTGCATTTCTTCTCATATGTAAATGAAGCTTTATCATTTCATCAGTTATCTATAACCACCATGTGCAGTTCAACAACAACAACAACAACATTTATTTATATAGCACATATTCATACAAACAGTAGCTCAAAGTGCTCAAAGTTCAGGGTCCGGGGGTCTATTTAGTCAGAACTGAGAAGAAGTCACAGACCAACACTGACATTACAATAAGATGGCAGCTTTCATTTCCCCCTAGTCCTGTATGTAGAGTATGTTGTCACTCACTACCTCTGCCACCTACATGACAAAGTGACATGACCGTCTGGACTCGGCTCAGACTAGCAGCTCTATGATTTACTGATGAAGTGATCCTTACGATTACTGAAGACAGCGGCTCTGGCAGGTGACTGGAACTCTTGATAACAGTTTAAATATGAAGATGAAACACAGCGGACTCACAGATCCATCGTGAAGGCTCTCCACAGTTGTAGTCATACACCTTGAACTTCTGCATATCTATCCCCAAACACTCTTCTTTGTCGTCATCGCTGGCTCTGAAACACAAGAGGAGCTGTCAGTCTTTCTCCTGACCTCACTGACCTCGTAGGCTCACAAACATCACCTGACTTCAGACATTAAACAGATGAAAGGCCACCAGAGGATTGTAAGTCAGCAGTGTGGCTAATAAACTGAAATTCAATACTCACTGTACACGGGCAGGCTGGGCCTCACTTAGCCATGGTGGGTGAATTAAACTAAATTATAAAGGACACTCATAATAGAAACCATACTGGACGATGACCCCCCACACCCACCCCACCCTGAGTCAGGGTCGTCATTGTTGAAGATCTCAGCTGACAAACTCTTCATTCGTGTATTCTGATTCAAATGACACAACTCGACTTTTAAAGATATATATAAGGTACTGTATATTAGCACAGAGCTCTCTGAACATTAGCAGACACACTTTTGATGGTTTCTTAGATATTCCACTACATACAATTAATAATGCTGGGTTCAAAAACCACTTAATCTTTGTAAAATGAATGAATACGTCAAAGCCTTCATTGTGATTTGTGCAACTTGGTCGTTTTTTCCGTGTTGATTGACGTGACTTTGAGGCTGACGTCTAGAAATGCTGCCATTGCTTCCTGCCTGAATACACTTCTGCTAATCTGCAGTAGCCGTCCTCAGACACACGACTCACTAGTTCACTTTATCAGGCCTCTGATGATTCTGAAGACTTGGCCTTTTCTGTTCTACTAAAGCCTCATGGCCTCCCTCGCTAGCCTTTATTACAGAGTGCCAACTGCTCTTCTCTGTGCGGCCATCAGTGCTGCGGTGTCTCTTGTGACCCTTAACCTGCTGATGACCTCATTTAAGAGCTCATTAGACACTACGGCTCAACATCTGACCTAAACTAATACATACAAATACCATTTAACAATTTAACATTTGCTGACCATAGTTTATAAATGAAGACATTTGAACACGTCACCTAAAAGAACCAGTGGTCCCTCCATTGTCTAAACCAGGAGTTCCCAAACTTTTTTCGGCCGCAGACCCCTTTACCAAAAACTTTTAAAACCGTTGACCCCCTAGTCACATGCAACGGTTTTTCATGTCTGCACTTGCTTTGATACGTTTGATAAGACAATGCACAGACATGTTTATGCTACATGTATTTCATATATTCTTACGTGTGACTCTTTTAATGACACATTTTACCTTTTCGTTTGCAAGTTTGGTATGTAATGTGTTTTTATCAAAAAAGTGTTTTTTTGAATTATTTTACTTCTTAATTTAGGTACCTATTGGAATCATAGATATTTTGAAGTAACAAACAAATAGCAGCAGTAAGGGGGTCTATTTTTGCTGTCGACCCCTAGAAAGTTCAAATCGACCCCAAGGGGTCAATATCGACCACTTTGGGAACCTTTGGTCTAAACCCACTTCATCCTGAACAGGCGCCCAAGGCAGGAACAATCCCTGAACAGGGAGCCAGTCCATCGCGGGCAGAGAGACACACACTCCAGGGCCAATTTAGCATCGCCAGTCCACTGAATGTGTGTGTCTGTGGAGCACCAGGAGGAAACCCACGCAGACATGGAGAGAACATGTGAACTCAAACACAGGGAGGACCGGGGTACCCTTGTCATCTTACAGCGGTGTGGCAGTGCTACCAGTGTGCCACCCAAAAGAAAGAACCAAACCTGCGTAACTACATCTATGAGGACATGAGAGTGAAGCCTTCTGTTACTAGCAGATGACACACCATCACTACACGTGACAGACACATGCTGATGACAGCCCACCTGTGTCTGTTATCGTTCATCTGCTGTCACATTTCATGTGTTGTGTTGGACTCCTCGTCTCTTCTTGGTATTGAACTGTTCTCACTGCTCTATGGGATACGTGGATTGTGAAGAGTGCACATGATAATAACATGAACTAAAACTTGACAAGTCATCATATTGTACTCACACCATTAATAAGATATGAAGATGAATTTGGGGTAGCGTGATGAAGCTCTGCCCAAGTGTATGGTACCTGGCTATTTCAGAGTTTGGCTGCCCTGTGCCAGCCTGACTTTTGGGTAGATATTGGGCTGTTTCCTGTCTGGATGGTGTGCAGACTCTGTGTCACCCTGTGGCCTCGTGGCTCCTCAGCTGGGTGTTTTAAGTTCAGAAATGACATTCTCACTTATTTACTTGTAGTTTGGTTTACTGCACTGCACAGCGTTTGCCATTTGTAACATATTTCATTATTGTCTTCAGAGCTCCGAGAAACGACATTCATGACTACATGTGTAAGGCCAGCAGTACTGGCAGGATTAGGGAAAGGAGTCGGTAAACGTGAAGTCAGCAGTCACCGGCCATATTTATGTGATATTTATACAAAAATAAATAGACCTCCTATGACGAACCCCTCCTCGAACCGCCACCTTATTGTGGTGGAGGGGTTTGTGTGTCCCAATGGTCCTAGGAGCTCTGTTGTACGGGGCTTTATGCCCTGGTAGGGCCACCCAAGGCAAACTGTTCCTAGGTGAGGGATGAGACAAAGAGCGGTTCAATAGACCGCCCATGACAAATAAAAAATTTGGACGGCGTTTTCCCTCACCCGGATGCGGGTCACCGGGGCCACCCTTTGGAGCCAGGCCTGGAGATGGGGGCTTGATGGTGAGCGCATGGTAGCTGGGACTGCACCCATGGGGCTCGGCCGGGCACAGCCCGAAGAGGGAACGTGGGTCTCCCTTCTCATGGGCTCACCAACTATGGGAGGGGCCAAGGAGGTTGGGTGCAGTATGAGTTGGGTGGTGGCCAAAGGTGGGGACCTTGACGGTCTGATCCTCGGCTACAGAAGTTGGCTCTTGGGACGTGGAATGTCACCTCTCTAAAGGGTAAGGAGCCTGAGCTAGTGCGCGAGGTCGAGAGGTTCCGGCTAGATATACTCGGACTCACCTCGACGCACAGCTTGGACTCTGGAACCAATCTCCTTGAGAGGGGCTGGACTCTCTACCACTCTAGAGTTGCCACTGGTGAGAGGTGCCGAGCAGGTGTGGGCATCCTTATTGCCCCCCGACTTGGAGCCTGTGCATTGGGGTTTACCCCGGTGGATGAGAGGGTGGCCTCCCTCCGCCTTCGGGTGGGGGGGACGGGTCCTGACTGTTTGTGCTATGCGCCGAACGGCAGTCTGGAGTATCCACCCTTTTTGGAGTCCCTGGACAGGGTGCTAGAGGGCATACCTTCTGGTGCCTCCCTCGTACTGCTTCAATGCTCACGTAGGCAATGCCATTGAGACCTGGAAGGGCATGATTGGGAGGAATGGCCCCCCCGATCTGAACCCAAGCGGTGTTTTATTATTGGACTTCTGTGCTCGTCACGGATTGTCCATAACGAACACCATGTTCAAGCATAAGGGTGTTCATATGTGCACTTGGCACCAGGACACCCTAGGCCTCAGTTCGATGATCGACTTTGTGGTCGTGTCGTCGGACTTGTGGCCATATGTCTTGGACACTCGGGTGAAGGGAGGGGCGGAGCTGTCAACTGATCACCACCTGGTGGTGAGTTGGCTATGATGGTGGGGGAGGATGCCGGTCAGGCCTGGTAGGCCCAAACGTGTTGTGAGGGTCTGCTGGGAACGGCTGGCAGAGTCCCGTCAGAAGTAGCTTCAACTCCCACCTCCAGCAGAACTTTGACCACATCCCGAGGGAGGTGGGGGACATTGAGTCCGAATGGTCCATGTTCCGTGCCTCTATTGTTGAGGCGGCTGACCGGAGCTGTGGCCGTAAGGTGGTCGGTGCCTTTCGTGGTGGCAATCCCCGAACCCGCTGGTGGACACCGGCAGTGAGGGATGCCGTCAGGCTGAAGAAGGATTCCTACTGGACCCTTTTGTCCTGTGGGACTCTGGAGGCAGCTAATAGATACTGACAGGCCAAGCGGAATCTGGCTTTGGTGGTTGCTGAGGCAAAAACTCGGGCATGGGAGGAGTTTGGAGAGGCCATGGAGAACGACTTTCAGACGGCTTCGAGGAGATTCTGGTCCACCATCCGGCGTCTCAGGAGGAGGAAGCAGTGCAGTGTCAACACCGTATATGGTGGGGATGGTGCGCTGCTGACCTCGACTCGGGACGTTGTGGGCTGGTGTGGGGAGTACTTCGAAGACCTCCTCAATCCCACTAACATGCCTTCCAATGAGGAAGCAGAGCCTGGGGACTAGGAGTTGGGCTTCCACATCTCTGGGGCTGAGGTCACCGAGGTGGTCAAAAAAACTCCATGGTGGCAGGGCCTTGGGGGTGGATGAGATACGCCCGGAGTTCCTCAAGGCTCTGGATGTTGTAGGACTGTCTTGGTTGACACTTCTCTGCAACATCGCATGGACATCGGGGACAGTGCCTCTGGATTGGCAGACTGGGGTGATGATTCCCCTGTTTAAAAAGGGGGACCGGAGGGTGTGTTCCAACTACAGAGGGATCACACTCCTCAGCCTCCCTGGAAAAGTCTATTCGGGGGACCTGGAGAGGAGGGTCCGTCGGATAGTCGAACCTCGGATTCAGGAGGAACAGTGTGGTTTTCGTCCTGGTCGCGGAACAGTGGACCAGCTCTACACCCTTAGCAGAGTCCTGGAGGGTGCATGGGAGTTTGCCCAACCAGTCTACATGTGCTTTGTGGACTTGGAAAAGGCGTTCAACCGTGTCCCTCGGGGAGTCCTGTGGGGGGTGCTCCGGGAGTATGCAGTACTGGACCCCCTGATAAGAGCTGTTCGGTCCCTGTAGAACCGATGTCAGAGCTTGGTCCGCATTGCCGGCAGTAAGTCGAGCCCGTTTCCAGTGAGAGTTGGACTCCGCCAGGGCTTCCCTTTGTCACCGATTCTGTTCATAACTTTTATGGACAGAATTTCTAGGCGCAGCCAGGGTGTTGAAGGGGTCCAGTTTGGTGGACTCAGGATTAGGTCACTGCTTTTTGCAGATGTTGTTGTCCTGTTTGCTTCATCAGGCCGTGATCTTCAGCTCATGCCTCCTGGACGCCTGGACGCTTCCCCGGGGCCTCCTCCCGGTTGGACGTGCCCGGAACACCTCACCAGGGAGGCGTCCAGGAGGCATCCTGATCAGATGCCCGAGCCACCTCATCTGACTCCTTTCGATGCGGAGGAGCAGCGGCTCTACTCTGAGCCCCTCCCGGATGACTGAGCTCCTCACCCTATCTTTAAGGGAAAGCCCAGACACCCTGCGGAGGAAACTCATTTCAGCCGCTTGTATTCGCGATCTCGTTCTTTCGGTCACTACCCATAGCTCATGACCATAGGTGAGGGTAGGAACGTAGATCGACTGGTAAATTGAGAGCTTTGCCTTACGGCTCAGCTCTTTTTTCACCACGACAGACCGATGCAGAGCCCGCATCACTGCGGATGCCGCACCGATCCGCCTGTCGATCTCACGATCCATTCTTCCCTCACTCGTGAACAAGACCCCGAGATACTTAAACTCCTCCACTTGGGGCAGGATCTCGCCCCCAACCCTGAGAGGGCACTCCACCCTTTTCCGGCTGAGGACCATGGTCTCGGATTTGGAGGTGCTGATTCTCATCCCAGCCGCTTCACACTCAGCTGCGAACCGCTCCAGAGAGAGCTGAAGATCACGGCCTGATGAAGCAAACAGGACAACATCATCTGCAAAAAGCAGTGACCCAATCCTGAGTCCACCAAACCGGACCCCTTCAACACCCTGGCTGCGCCTAGAAATTCTGTCCATAAAAGTTATGAACAGAATCGGTGACAAAGGGCAGCCCTGGCGGAGTCCAACTCTCACTGGAAACGGGCTCGACTTACTGCCGGCAATACGGACCAAGCTCTGACACCGGTTGTACAGGGACTGAACAGCTCTTATCAGGGGGTCCAGTACTGCATACTCCCAGAGCACCCCCCACAGGACTCCCCGAGGGACACGGTCGAACGCCTTTTCCAAGTCCACAAAGCACATGTAGACTGGTTGGGCAAACTCCCATGCACCCTCCAGGACTCTGCTAAGGGTGTAGAGCTGGTCCACTGTTCCGCGACCAGGACGAAAACCACACTGTTCCTCCTGAATCCGAGGTTCGACTATCCGACGGACCCTCCTCTCCAGAACCCCCGAATAGACTTTTCCAGGGAGGCTGAGGAGTGTGATCCCTCTATAGTTGGAACACACCCTCCGGTCCCCCTTTTTAAAGAGGGGGACCACCACCCCAGTCTGCCAATCCAGAGGCACTGTCCCCGATGTCCATGCGATGTTGCAGAGACGTGTCAACCAAGACAGTCCTACAACATCCAGAGCCTTAAGGAACTCCGGGCGTATCTCATCCACCCCCGGGGCCCTGCCACCAAGGAGTTTTTTGACCACCTCGGTGACTTCAGTCCCAGAGATGGGAGAACCCACCTCAGAGTCCCCAGGCTCTGCTTCCTCATTGGAAGGCATGTTAGTGGGATTGAGGAGGTCTTCGAAGTACTCCCCCCACCGACCCACAACGTCCCGAGTCGAGGTCAGCAGCGCACCATCCCCACCATATACGGTGTTGACACTGTACTGCTTCCCCTTCCTGAGACGCCGGACAGTGGACCAGAATCTCCTCGAAGCCGTCCGAAAGTCGTTCTCCATGGCCTCTCCAAACTCCTCCCATGCCCGAGTTTTTGCCTCAGCAACAACCGAAGCCGTTTTCCGCTTGGCCTGCCGGTACCTATCAGCTGCCTCCAGAGACCCACAGGACAAAAAGGTCCTATAGGACTCCTTCTTCAGCTTGACGGCATCCCTCACCGCCGGTGTCCACCAACGGGTTTGGGGATTGCCGCCGCGACAGGCACCGACCACCTTACGGCCACAGCTCCGGTCAGCCGCCTCAACAATAGAGGCACGGAACATGGCCCATTCGGACTCAATGTCCCCCACCTCCCTCGGGACGTGGTCAAAGTTCTGCCGAAGGTGGGAGTTGAAGCTACTTCTGACAGGGGACTCTGCCAGCCGTTCCCAGCAGACCCTCACAACACGTTTGGGCCTACCAGGTCTGACCGGCATCTTCCCCCACCATCGAAGCCAACTCACCACCAGGTGGTGATCAGTTGACAGCTCCGCCCCTCTCTTCACCGAGTGTCCAAGACATATGGCCGCAAGTCCGACGACACAACCACAAAGTCGATCATCGAACTGAGGCCTAGGGTGTCCTGGTGCCAAGTGCACATATGAACACCCTTATGCTTGAACATGGTGTTCGTTATGGACAATCCGTGACGAGCACAAAAGTCCAATAACAAAACACCACTCGGGTTCAGATCGGGGGGGCCATTCCTCCCAATCACGCCCTTCCAGGTCTCACTGTCATTGCCTACGTGGGCATTGAAGTCTCCCAGCAAAACGAGGGAATCCCCAGAAGGTATGCCCTCTAGCACCACCTCCAGAGACTCCAAAAAGGGTGGATACTCCAAACTGCTGTTCGGCGCATACGCACAAACAACAGTCAGGACCCTTTCCCCCACCCGAAGGCGGAGGGAGGCCACCCTCTCGTCCACCGGGGTAAACCCCAATGCACAGGCTCCAAGTCGGGGGGCAGTAAGTATGCCCACACCTGCTCGGCGCCTCTCACCGGGGGCAACTCCAGAGTGGTAGAGAGTCCAGCCCCTCTCAAGGAGATTGGTTCCAGAGTCCAAGCTGTGCGTCGAGGTGAGTCCGACTATATCTAGCCGGAACCTCTCAACCTCACGCACTAGCTCAGGCTCCTTCCCCTTCAGAGATTTCATTTATGTTAGGTAAAATGCACAGAGGGGACAGGGTGGTCCCTTAGCCTGGAATCCCTGCAGATTTTATTTTTTTTCTCCAGCCGACTGGAGTTTTTTTCTGTCCTCCCTGGCCATCGGACCTTACTTCTTTTCTATGTTAACTAATGTTGTCTTATTTTAATTTCTTATATTGTCTTTTATGTTTCTTTTCTTCATTATGTAAAGCACTTTGAGCTACTTTTTGTAAGAAAATGTGCTATATAAATAAATGTTGTTGTTGTTGCTCAAGCTGCTGCCCCCACGACCCGACCTCGGATAAGCAGGAGAGGATGGATGGATGGATTTATACAAAAATGCTTTGTGATTCAGTAATGTCAGAAAGGCAGAAATTATTGAGATGTCTGTTCATCTGTTTTTTGTTATCAAATAAGACAGCAGACAGTGTGTTTGTCCCCCCTAATGACAGTAAAGTGTCATCTGTAGGTAACCCCCTTTCTGCTCCTGCCTAATACGGTTTTGGAGCTCATTAGTCAAAGTGAGACGTCTCAACTGAAAGGAGTCTTCTTACCTCTTGGATTTCACAGGTTCAGCGTCCATCCTGGTAGTTGTGTTTTCTTTACTGATGTTGTATCGGCCAATCCAATTATTACCTTCAGCTTTACTTTTTATAAAGTCCTGATAATAAAAAATGAAATGAAGAAGTTGATGTACAGTTGAACTTGCATGTGTCTTTATTGTATTGAATTGTCTTCTCTTAGTCACAATCATTAAAACACATTTTACCTTCTTTTATTTCTTTAATATATACTGGGCCTGAGTCTCCACTTTTAAATGTAACAAACAGACAAAACTCTTAGTGTGTCACCTGATTTTATAATAAACTGAGCTATTGTGTCACTTCTTGTGTCACTTGAGCAGATAGCAGTGATGTTCAACACAAATAATGTGTCAGTGTGCTAATAGAGATACTGGATACTAGTATCTATTATCCCTGGGGGAAATCTCACAAAAACCCCTGCACCTAAATGGAAATTAACCAATGATAGAATTTGCAAACATTTGTACTGATTTGGGTCTTAACTGGGGTCTGTCACCTCAGAAGTGCAGTTCAGTGGCATTTTGTGTTTTATTTGGAGCGACGCAATGGTCACCTGGGGCCTCATGTATAACGCCGTGCGTAGAACTCGCACTATAACATGGCGTAAGCACAAAAGCCGAAATATGCTTACGCACAGAAAAATCCAGATGCAGGAATCTGTGCGTACCCCAACTTCCACGTTCTTCCGCTACATAAATCCCAATCAGCGTGAAAATTAACGCGCTTTATGTAACACCCCAACTCCTCCCAGAATTACGCCTCTTTGAATATGAAAATCAATATAAATTGCCCTTAAGCTCAGCCTTCTGTGAAATGACAATGGGAAAAGCACGGGGGAAAATATAAGAATTTCAGCGAATACCAAGTGGAGGCAAAGGAAGAACATACTATTTGTTCAAATAAACCGTGGTATGATCAACAAAAGGAAGTTGATCGAGTGACATAGTGTGTTGGAGAAACTTGAAAGCTCATGTTCACAAAATCGCACAGTGCCGGAAATAAAAAAGAAGTCACATATCAAAGTCGCCGTGTAGCCCACTGTCTGAGTGTCATATGAAAGCTTATTAGGGTACAGAGAAAAAAAGGCACACAGTGGGGAAAAAGCACGAAATGTCAACTTCAATCTCGACATTTCCACTTCAATCACGTAGTTTATTTTGTCATTAAATTTGAACATCAAAAACTTCATCTTAAAATCGTTTAATTAACCAGTTTTTCAAATCACATCGTAATTAAAGTAGCACGTTAAATGCTTTGTTTTGTATGTGATCTTCTATGTGCTCTGTGTGCGTGAATCACTACTTGCTTCTTAAACCGGCTCTCTTCCTCCGACTGGACACAGAATCGATTACATTCGTGATATTAAAGCTCTCTGAATAACTAAAATACTGAGATGTATACATGATATAATTTTCATGATGATAGGAGTTAAAGCACGTTATTAAACATGAGTTTCACGGCGCAGTGACTGTGTGCGACCATCGATGAAATTATTTATTGCAGCAGTACTCAGGGGCGGCTCTATGTCCAATAGAAAAAGTCCAATGTCAATATGGTATCTTATGCATGGTGGATCGCCACACAATCAGCTCTGTAATAGACGTTAAACCATCTGTAAGCTTAGGGCGCTGATTCTTCAAAACGTTAAAGGAACATTGAAATATCTTCATAGTACATGTTTAATTATTCTATCCTTCACGCCAGTCCCAGTGAAGAATTTAGATTATTTAAATGAGGTTAAAGTTTTATCTGTAAAATATAATAAACATATTTTTCTGCATTTCATCTTAAAAATGATATCATCATCATATGTAAATACGCGCTTTATAAAGTGGCGCAGGTTGTGTAATATAACTGTAGTGCAAGTTTACATTGAGGTAGTTCTACTTATAAGTACAAACAGTTCTACAAGGAGCGCTTGATTGAGTGCGTTTATAGTTCTTGGGATGAAACTGTTTCTGAACTGTGAGATCCGTACAAGTAAGGCTTTGAAACGTTTTGCTGTGGCCGAGACAGCGTGTGCTTAATGCCGTATACCGATAATTCTCTTTCCGATCAGCTGCTGCTGTGATTCACACTCAGATACAGTGATATAAATACTCCGAGTGGTGCAGTGAGAGTAATATGGAAAAAGATGATCCGCTGTATCAACTCCTAACGGGAGCAGCAGAAAGAAGAAGAAGAAGAAGAAGGTGCAGTGAGAGTAACAACGCTAAAGCAGTTATGGTATTTGGAATACTATGGCTATTCCCTGGACCATTATATTGTTACAAGTTAATTACAATCAGATGCATTACACTAATAAACAATATGCGGTTAGTTTCAGTGTATTTATAAAGCCGCGTCAGGAAAATAAGGAGTAACCACACAGGAACAGTAGCATTGCTTTGACGCTGGGTGCTGCCAGTTTGCAAAACCGAGCTCAGAACTTGCATACGACAAGGTATGAGGTACCATGTAAAACTGCGTAGCTTTACGCCAAGTGTAGGTTTTATACATCGCGATTTGAATGTGGAAAAGTTCTTACACAACATTTCTGTGCGTACGCACCGTTTATACATGAGGACCCTGGTGATTTACATGAAATATTGATGAGCAAATCTTAAAATTGTTTTATATACTAATTGACTAACTCATCACCAGTGACCCTTTTATCCATTACGTATCTCCCAGACATCCAACCAAAAACCAGAAATGCATGTAAACGTAATGTAGAAATGGCAACTCTAAGAGCTTCTGGAGCCAAGAAAGAAGAAACAGCAATCTAGGATTCACAGCACGTCTGATGACGTCAGTTGTAGCGAATGAAGAAAGACGTAGAGAGTCCTCTGAGAGAATCTTTACTTTCTCACACAGTCAGCACTAAACAAAGGGTCACTGAGACTTTGATTAAAATGGCAGTCGCTCTGAGCCTTTAAAATGAGTTGACAGACTCTCCAGATCCATTGGAGGAATCTGCTAAAGAAAGACATTCCTGCTTTAATAACATACTGAGCTGACTGCACTTCAGCTTAGGTCTTCAGGGATTGTTCCTGAGATGAACTTTCAAAGTGTTTTGATTTTAATGCTCCTGTCCTGACAGTTTAACTTACAGTATACAGTTTGAAGACAGTCATTTTAAATCCACCTGCGTAAATGACATACCTCCTCCTCTAAAGTTTCTATATTCAGTAGTCGTCCACGTCTTGTCTCGCACCAATCACGGCTCGCCTTCCAGGTCAGTTCCTTAAAGGAAAAGAAGTAACACTTGGAACTGAAGTGGACCCAGCCTGGTTTACATAGAGAGCAAGTGTTATCTGTGGAAAACGAAACAAAAGAGCAAATGAAAAATGAGGGATGAGCAAGGAGTCCACAGTCTACTAACCCTGCAGCAAAGCACTCACCGGGAGACGTGTTTAAACCATCACAGTAGAATTCCTTCAGAACTCTGAACTCCTTGGTCACTTCATCAAGTTTCTCATTCAGAGTTATGTACTGAGACTGCAGGGAATCATGGCTTTTTTGAAGATTAGTGTAGTTTGTGCCAGATTCAGACTTTAGCATATCTTGACTTCTCT
>JANRMT010028174.1:8492125-8502396 GCA_026402145.1 Polypterus bichir lapradei
AGGCACACAAACTTGTAATCCAGTGAGGCTGGCTGTTTACTGGTGTATAGAGTTTTAATTTATCTTGGCGTGCACAAGTAGTTTAAGGATACCAAGTCTTTATGGCGATGTCTGATGTTGTGTGGAGTTTCTGCTCTGTTGTTTCCCCGGGTTCAAGTGGACGATTGTTGGTGACATACTTACAAGTGACACAGCAGCTCCTGTTACAGCTCACAGGACCTGGAGAGGAATGCGGCTCTCCTCTGTGAAATGAGCTGTGGGTGAAAAGTTGCCATAGGTGAGATGGGATGGAAAAAGATCAAGGCAGGGTAAGAAGGTAAGGCTGCTGTGGAGCGATTAGTCTGTAAAGGGTGGAATTTTCGAATGACCTGTGGGAGAGATGGCATGGAAGGACCAGCAGGCATGCGGGTTCTTCTAAGAGCGAATGTTACCAGGTCTGCTCCTGGCTTGACTGAGGGCCTTGTCTATAATGTGTAAGGGTATCCTCCATCAATGAAGAAACTCCTCATTCGAAATGCTTTCATTGCAGAAGTCTCCCACATCACTGCAGAGGCAAGACGTAGAGTGTTTAGTATGCCAGGGCTGGGAGGAGCTGTGCAGAAGGTAACTGTGAGTCACTCAGCTTGTTTTAGGGCCTGGAAAGCTGATATGAAGACTGATGTTTAAAAATGGTGGAGGTGTGGTAGGAACATTAACTGTAAGCCTGAGAGATGGATGGAAACTCGTACAATCAGTCAGGAATTCCTGTAGCCAGATTCTAATGCAAAGGAAGAATAAAATGCCATTATTGAGACCTCTGTTTTTACAGGTTAAGTTCAAAGCCTAATAATGCTTCTCTACCCACCAGCGGAGATGTTGGCATAGCTAGGGCCCATTCAAGTAGCCACTGCCACTCAACTGCCCTGGTGAAAAAGGAAAGGAGAAGTCACTGAGGGTAAGAACCAGTTCTCCCTGTCTGATGAGAGTGTTCTGAACTGGACGTCTGTTGAACATCTGTCTATGGGTGACGAGGCCTTCATATTGAGGAATGACTGTGTACAGGGAGTTGATGTCTGTGGCAAAGCTAAAGCAGTCCGGACTATGAAACATGAAGCAACTGCAGTGCGTGGCTAGTATCTTTTAATTGTGAATAGAGACCCTCGAGGGAAGGTGAACTATTTACTGTGATATATGTGTGTGCGCGCATGTGCTTGATTGTGCCTTTTAATGAACTGGCATCCAGTCCTGGGTGAGACTCAACCTCACATGTGAAGAGACAGAACACAGCAGGTGGTTTCATTTTCCGTACTGTTGGTAGTTTTTACAGAAGATTCCTTACTGAGATGCAGGAAACTCTCTAAGAGGTAAGTGTAAAATCGGAGTCAGTTACCAGTAAATGTAACGATACTCTGGAGCAGCTAAACACCTTCATATAACAAACCAGTAATTTGTCGATGTTCATAAGACTGCAGAAGTGACACTGAGCTCCAGCTGAATGCCCGATGCTGCACTGGCTCGCTCAGTGGATGACTTAGGGATTGGCTCGTTTGGGAGGCCTGCATTTCTAGCTGTTCTGATTTCCTCTCTATATTAAGCTTTTCTTATTGAAAGAAGAAAGATGTTGTCAGTCTTTCTGTATCTGGCTCTTTTTTCGTTGACTCCACCCATTGCTTTCAGTACAGGTCATTCCATGTCAACTGAACCAATGGCCCACACACTTGGGACTCTGAAAATTCTGGAACAATACCCAGGTGTAGCCCTGTTAGTCAGGAGACACCCTGTAAAACTGTTTCACTGATCAATACAGTGATCCCCTGCTTATCGTGTAAGTTACGCCCCCGACCCATCAGCAATTGGTTAAAATCCACGATATAGAAAGACCATATAAATAAACATTTTTCTTTTATAGTTTAAGCCTTAAAATACCTGTCCCACACGCTTTAAACACATGTAAACACATATGATATGTGGATGTTGGACTAAGGATATGAGTAACATAATAATAATAATGTAGCATAACGTCGGTTCATTCAAGCCGTAAAGGCAGGTGACGTCCACGTAACGCTTTCCTTCCCTTCTTAGAAGATGCAGGACGTTTGGGAGCCATCGTAGGGCTTTAAACAAAATGAAAAGCACACAAAACGTTTGCTCACAACAATCAGATCACAAGCAAGGTACGCGATACGCAGAGCACTGAGATGCGTCGGGGACCCACGCTCGCTGTTCTTACGAGATTACACCACGTTAGCAGCAGCCAATCAGAGCCTAAGAGAATGAACACCCCGCTCTGATTGGTTGAGTCTCCTCTTTCAGCCAATAACGGGCATTGTAAGAAATCATGCTGGTACTGTAACGCGAAACTCTTTGTCTACCGTGGTTGTGGTATAGCGGGTCCGCGGCTTCCGGAAAAAGTCAGTTTTTTTTTTTAATCCGTATAGCCGTGTCGTTCTCCGTGGGCGCGATTGCACAACCGCGGGGAGTTAATGGGGTGATTGGAGCGAGTCGCACCTGCACGTGAGGGTGCGGTCGTTCTTGTTTGCCTCATTGGCTTCCTGCGGTGTGTAATTAAGGCATAGGTGTGTATATATATATATATATATATATATATATATATATATATATATATATATATAATATATAGAGAGAGAGAGAGAGGATATAAATCGTGGTAGGATAAGATAAATTGGAAAAATAAATCGTGGAAAAAGATAAGAGAGATCGTGGGAGAGAAATGGAGGGAGGTTAAAGTACGGCAATGGCAGTCTAGGCTGGATGATCTGGCCACCTTAAGAGAGAGACAGAACGAGCGGGGCCCCCGCGAAGGAGCGTTAGATGGAGGCGCTCTAGGGGGCTAGTTCGCCCCACTGACAACTAGCGAGTGGGGTGAGCAGGAGAGGTGTCATCCCGCTGGATCTGAGGAGCGACTACGGGTGCGTGAAAGATCACGGGAGGAGAGCCAACCTCGTCGGTCTGGCAGTGACATCCGTTTGGAGGCCAAGACGGAGGTTGACAGAAGGAGCTCGTGACTGTTGGGTCTCCGCGGCTGTGAGTAATGGTGAGCCGGGGAGAGAGTGATGGAGGGGGGCCAGAGAACAAGAAGGGAGTGAGACTGCACTTTTAACCTCAGATTTTAAAGGATTTATTTATTGATGGTTTTAACCCCACTGGACACTTGATTTTTATGGATTTATTTATTGAACTTTGACACTGCACTTTTGCACTTTTTGATTTGATGATTTTATTTTGAATAAAAGCACTTTAAGGAATGTCCCCTGGCCTTGAGAGATTTGTCCCTATGTGTCCGCTCATCTCGGTGACATTATTGACGGTGTTGGGTTCAAGGGCTCCTGAACAGCAATAGGAGCATGGAGTCGAACCCGCATCGTCACAGTGGTGACTGCTGATAACCGTATGCTTTGTTGTGAATTGGCTGCAAAGTACACTACAAGTAGGATGTACTTATTGAATTTTTCCGCGATATAGCAGGGTGCGATAGCTGAACCGTGATAGAGCGGAGGATTACTGTACGTTTATTAGCCAGTTTACTGAGGGGAGGCGGGTGTCGATTTGATTAGGCCTCATTTTTTCATCAAATTTCACAAGTCCAGAGTTCGACAAGTAAACCACCGAGCAGGCTCAGACTTTGCACGCTGGTGCATTCATTGGTGTAGGATGTGACCAAATTAAAACATTTGGTCCAGATGACTCAGTAAGGTCAAAGCAGCCCCTTGAAATTGACCCAGAATTGGCTTAGCTATGTTTAGGCCTCAGTAGCACAGATTTGTAACCAAAGCAGACTTCTGATTTTTTTGTTTTTGTCCTTTTTCAGATAACTACATTGGCTTTCTGACAAAGCGATAATCAGAACGTCTCTGTATCAGGGTTTGAACAGCAGACCCCTCAAATCCAGAATCCCTTTCAGAGCACCCTAACGGCATGACGTTATGTGCAGATCATTTTTAACATATTTTTCACTTATTCTACATTGTCCTTTCTTTCTCAAAACCCAAACCTTACTTCTCTTATACAAATCTTTTCTGTTTCTTTTCTGTTCCCAACATGGGCTGAGTGTGCCATGTGTCAAAGTGGCAATCACTGAGTTTTCAATCCGTAAGTTTTGATGGAAAGAATAAATGGCCCTCTGGTTTATTTCTTACTGCCCCCTGTTGCTCTCTGATGAGGTCAGCTAATGGTCCCCGAGTAGGGGTGGGACTGTCCTTTTAAATTTCAATGATGGTGGCACTGAATAGTTGGTGCTCTGAACCTTAGCTGTCTCTATCTGGCCACAAATCTCCCAAACTGTACTTTGGGTTCCGCTAAAAGTGACTGCCATCTCTCTCATTACACCAGCTCGGTAGCCCCCCTTTCACTTTATTTTTTGAACGTTACCACTGCTGTATCCCTCCAGAAGATGGCCAAGTCAAAGTCAGATAGATGGGGGTCTGGTGAAGACCGTCTATTGACAGTCTGAATATCCAGCACTGAAACAGCAGCTGAGCTTCTGCCCTCTCACCATCACACTCCTCATGGATCAGATGCGGCCCTCACATTAGACCAGTGTCCTATGGGAGGCCATGCTGGGTGCATGTATGATGACAGATGTTGGATCGCTGTGATTCGTGACGAGTGGAGTGGAGTCCCACATCCTGGTACGTTTCATGAATCCAGTCTATCCTGCCCAGTCTGTCCATTGGCCACCTAATGACGAGATTTGATGGCTGCCATTCCAGTGTGTCATTGCACTGCTTAGTGCCCTTCAACACTCGGTGGGAGGCTGCAGGACCATCTTGATCTCCTAGACACTCTGCACTTCGATTGAAACAGGACACATTCCTGCTGCCGCAGCAATCCCAAGATGTTAACATTTCATTAGAACTCGTGTTGTATTTAACGAGAATCGAGCAGCTGTCGTTCATGTTTTGTGCCCAAGGTGTCTTTGGTGATTTAGTGCATTAAGCTGGTCTAAAAGTTAGACCCAAAATGATCTTTTCTCGTTTGAGAGGTCTGCTGGTCAAACCCTGATACAGTTTCTTGTTTGTTTCGAACCTTTTAAAGCGCCCTGTGCAGCTATCTAAACGTGTTAGAAATGCCAGCAGGCCGTATCAGTTAGCAGTCTGCTTTCTGAAGGCCTAAACACGGCAAAGCCAAAGACCCAAAATATTTTTGTTTCCATTTTTGAAGGTCTGCTCTTACCAAGTGTTGTCATCTGAGCCAAACATTTTGATTTTATTAGGCACTAAACCTATAAAGGTACCAGTATGCAAAATGTGAGCCTGCTAGGTGGTTTAGGTCTTGTGAAACTGATGACAGAATAAAGCCGTGTCAAATTTGACACCCGTCTCCCCTGACAACATTGGCGCTATCTTGGAAAGTGTTGGTCTTACATCAAAATCATTTTACAGGGTGTCTCCTGGACAACATGGGTACACCTGGTAATTTGTTCAGAATCGTTTGACCCCAAAGTGTGTGGGATTACTGGAAATTTAGTTAATTTGATGTGGAATGACCAGTCCAGGCACACAACTGGCAGGGGCATCAGGCACCCCATAAGAAGCAACTGTAGATGAGGTGCCAGTCTGTAGGGCACACACACACACACACACACACACACACACAGAGTCCCTCATCACAGATCACTCCTAACATGTGTCTCTTGATAAATGTAAAGAGTCAGTGGCTGTACTCGAATCACAATGCAGGACTCTTTAATTTTTGCAAATCAAATCCATTGGTACAGTTTACTGAGGACTGGCATTTTGTTGGTGATTATTATTATTTATACAGCAGCACAGCATCAGGAAATGGAATTTGGCTGTAAGGCTTTTGAATGTACAAATACAAACTGCAGCGGGTACAGGTGGGTTTGGGGTGAAATACAGCGGACTCGGGCCGGTCTGAGTTTGATTTTCAGTGCTAGTGGAGACTCTGATTTGAGCGTGGAAGTTCTTTTTTAAATTAAATGGTGAACAAAAGCTGAAGCTGAAAAACCCAAAGCCAGGGGAAGTGTTACCACCATCTATGTGTTGGTGCCATCGTAAACAGCCATGGTGTAATGGTATTGCATGCTACACCCACATGACATCACATCCGTCAATGGGCATGGCCACATATTGGAATGGCAAGAAGTGAAAATTCATCCGGAAATGATGGTCATCAAAAAGTATTAAAATGAAAAATATTGATACAAAGACATAAGAACAAGTAGGGCCCTATGGAATCCGTTTTATTTTTCCTTGATTCAGGTTTTTATTTTTATTTTTATTTTTTTAACTGTGAGTAGTAACAGCTACAACAAAACAAACGATAATGAGATGGCACTTTACATTCCTTCTAATGAAACGGCACACTAGCCCAAGTAAACCTTATGTTGCAGTTCCGTTCATCAGCGATGTGCCCAGATCCTCCATGACGCCGAGACTGCAGTAGGACAGCGAGTGGTCTCCAGAGTTGTAAGAGTTCTTACTAGTTTGGTGCATCCTTCTGAGATGAAGGTGAGCTTAACTTTGAGGCTCTAGGATATTTGTTACAGCCTGAGCTGATGTGTTCTCGGCCAGAAAGACCTCTTTGTAGCGGTGAATATGTGCAGCGAAGTACCCTACTGACTTGAAGCAGCTATTCCACCTGCTGTTTCCTGCCTCGGGGGTTCATGGCAGGCGTCTTGAAGGAGGCGGACTTGACCACATCACTAGTGATGCAGATGATTCTTCACCCTTAAATGAATTTAAGATTGAAAACGTGCATCTGGAGCTTCATCTACTGCATAATTTAAAATAATAATTAGTTACAAAGCCAAAGCGAACTAATCTGCAAGACGCTAAATCCGTGAATTAGACAGAAAAAAGAAAGAGAGACCTGCTTTTAAGGTCGCGTGGTATCTGAGGAGATTCCTCTTATTTTGCCCAGGTTTGTAGGGACCGAGTTTATAATGGAAGAGTTAAATGTGGACCTTGCATGCTTCGTGACTGTGAGGCAAAACATTTATTAAATCCAAATACATTGTCATTAATTTTTGAATTTGGAACCTATTAAAAACCAGTGCCATTCACTGATAACATTTTTCTGTGGGAAAGACCGGTTAAATATAATTTCATTAGAACATCATGTAGAAGCATTAGACCACACTAGACGAGAACAGGCCATTCAGCCCAACAACACTCGCCAGTCCTATCCACTTATTTCTTCCAAGAAAACATCAAGTCGAGTTTTGAAAGTCCCTAAAGTCTTACTGTCTACTACACTACTTGGTCGCTTATTACAAGTGTCTATTGTTCTTTGTGTAAAGAAAACTTCCTAATGTTTGTGTGAAATTTACCCTTAACAAGTTTCCAACTGTGTCCTCGTGTTCTTGATGACCTCATTTTAAAATAAGTCTCGATCCACTGGACTAATTCCCTTCATCATTTTAAACACTTCACTCGGGTCACCTCTTAATCTTCTTTTTCTTAAACTGTGAAGGCTCAGCTCTTTTAAGCTTTCCTCATAACTCATCCCCTATAGCCCTGGACAATCTTGTACAATTAGAACTGCTTACATAAACGAGTTAGAATGTCTACTCACCGATCACAATGTTGAGAACGCTGTGGTCTCGTCTATCAGTGGTTTCGTCAACTACTCCATAAATTTTATTGCCACAAATGTTTCAAAGAATGGCGTCCATATGTTGTTCAAAGACATGGTACAAATGAGTTTGATGAAGACTGCTCTCATTTTCTGGTAGTGCGCCTCCTTGTTTACAATGCTTAATAAAGAAAGAACGCATCTTTGTCATTTTTTAGAGCGGTATGTCTGACTCGCATGTCCACAAAGTCCTCCACAAACTGGCATCTTGCATCTGATGATTTTGTTGTTTCATCTATTGTTACCTGAAGGGGAACACTTTTTGAGCTTAATGTCTCCTTGTTCTTGAGATGGGTTTTAAGTGTGACGCGGTCATTGCAGGGATCTTTTCATGTCAAGTCTGTGGTATGCTGGCAAAACTTGCAAATTTGTAAAAGTTGCCGGGATATTGTTGTGCCCTCAGTTTTGCAGTTAAGCTCGTGTTTTGTTAGTTTTTTTGACGTAGTTAGGGTACCTGACACTGCTTGATTTGACAATTCTGTTTCATGAAGCTGGCTAATTCACGTGCCTTTAATGAGAAAACATACGGGAAACACGCACACAAACAGATAGAGGCACGACTGAATTTCAATGAAGAATTGCGTTTGCTTGAATAACAACAAACTAGAAAATCGTATCTGAATGATAAGACGACAGATTATTCAATCGTTTAATTTATTGGTAAATTTTGTAACGGTCATCCCTTAAGTCTCTACCTTCCACACATTTCCATTTTTAAATCCAAAATCCATTTTTATGCGTTAATTCTGTGATTCCGTCCATGTTTTCCGCATTGTGGAAATCGTTAGGCTCTAAACAAGATATAGCCAAGAAAGATCATATCGATATGGGAGCGAGACTTGGACAATGAATGTAAAATGTGAAGCAAAGCTGGAAAGAACTGAAATGAGTAAGAAAAGGTGAATGTGTGAAGTGTCTTGAAGTAAAGCGAGAAGAAGATGAGTGCAGAATAAGATTTGATGTGGAGGCCATGGGAGAAATGGACTAAGGTGGGTTGGGCACCTTTTTGGATTGAAGACTTCCCTGTTTATTTATATATCTAGTGACTTCTCTGCATGTCTGTCTGTCTGATTGCATATAGCGCTGAACTTATGCTCTGTACTATTCTGTTCTCTGCATGTCCTGGAGTACAAAAGAAACACCACCATACAGCAACATGTGGGGCCTGACAAGATCGGGGGAAAAAAACACGCGGTCACTGATTACAAACCGCATGATGAAAGAAAGGGACAAAATATGTGAAAACATCATCGCACTAATGCAATATTATTTGAAAAAGAACAGCATCAGATCGGGTTTGAATATACGCCCGATCTGACGCTGTTCGTTTTCAAATTATATTGCATGTACTGTGCGTTGAAACTGCTGCACTGAATAAGCTGACACCTTCTGTAACAGCATCAGCATGTATTCAAATCCGATCTGACGCTGTTCGTTTTCAAATAATAACGCATGTATGTTTTTTTTATTCTAAAATAGTACAGTACATTTGATTACAGTCAGTCTGTAATAGCCAGTGTAATTGAATGATAATTGTAAAGATTAGCTTTTTTTTTTTTTATAAATTCAGTTTCATTCTCTCTGTCGCCTTCACGATCCAATCTGACACTGCTGTTTTCACATATACTGTAGACACGTTATAGCTCGAATGTTATTTATGTAGGGAAGAAAGTACAGTGTCAGGTGCTCATTCAGTGTAGTAGGAACCATAGCACAGAGAGGTGTGTACACTGCAACAAGTAGACATGTCGTAAATGTAGGAAGGGTAGTCCTTGGGTGTGTAGGCACTGTTAATATTTGAATGTGATGATTTTATAAAGCATGGATCAGAAATCAGCACCACTTAGTATTGCACCACGCAAGCTGTCGTATCAACCGCCTACTGTAACTTGCTTTCTTTTTTCTTCGGTTATAGTCTTGAATAAAAGTGCACTTGTTTTGTTATACTTGTACACCAACATATGTTCCTGTGTTTGATTAACACGGACATCCTCAAAAAATACACGTGTAATGCCACGAAAAGTGCATGCAGAGCTATAGCGCGTCTTTATGTGAAAACAGCAGTGTCAGATGGGGGAGGGGTAGGAAAGGATCCTGAATGTGACTGAGAGAATGAAAAGTGAATTAAAAAATAAAAAAAAACAAATCTAGCTTTTACAAGTATCATAAATTACACCTGCTTTTACAAACTGAAATCAAATGTATATTTTTATTCTAAAATAGTAAAAATAAGAGCAGCAATGATGTGATTTTTTTAGATGTCTCAGTTTTGGAGATTTATTGGTATGGGAGTGAAAAGATAAAAATTAATTAAATAATAATGTGAACATGTGTGCTTGTTAAATGCTGACCATATTCAGTTTTCTGTTTTGTCTTCCTGATTTCAGTGCCATTTATGTGTCACTTGCTGTTGTTTTTTATTTTAGGTGAAATGACATCAATCTGGACATGTGTCTCTCTCATCTTCTATCATCACCATCTCCTACTCATGGTGAGTACTGAATGTATTCGTTCAAACAGAATTAAAGCATTGCATTGGCCAGGCAGTGCCTCCATTTTGATTGTACTGCCTCCATTTCTTTGTCATCAGATTTATTTATTTATTTTTTTAAATATAAAGTCTAAATAGTGCCACCCTACCCAGTGATCTGGAGTTTCAAATAATGCAAAGTAAT
>JANRMT010028174.1:8511178-8531445 GCA_026402145.1 Polypterus bichir lapradei
TCATGTTACGTTATTTTTTAAATTTTTCCTTTTCTTTTTCATACCTTCTTTAACACACTACTTCTCCGCTGCGAAGCGCGGGTATTCTGCTAGTTGAATACTAACCCTCACCTATTCTGTTTCTCTTCTCGGTACTCAAATGTGGCACTTGGTGCCAAGGCCCACCTGCCACATTGTTTTGCCTGCCTATGGTAAAGTCATCCCTGATGGAGGGAAGGAATCATGGGAAAGAGGGGTCCTTTCATTGGATTGGCTGGCCCAGTACTGTTTTTAGCCGTGGAATGGCCAAATGGGGAAGGCAGCTTGATGGATGAGGTCTCCAGTACTCTAAAAATATCCAAATCTTATTATATGATATCATCTGTTAAATTCTGCTCCGTACTTCTAAAATTTTTATTTTTATGCTGTATTGAGGATTTGTTCTGTTCTGTGTATTGTATTGTATTGACCCCCTTCTTTTGACACCCACTGCACGCCCAGCTTACATGGAAAGGGGTCTCTCTTTGAACTGCCTTTCCCAAGGTTTCTTCGATTTTAACTACAAGGTTTTTTGGGAGTTTTTCCTTGTCTTCTTAGAGTCAATGCTGTGGGGCTGTCAAGAGGCAGGGCCTGTTAAAGCCCATTGCGGCACTTCCTGTGTGATTTTGGGCTATACAAAAATAAACTGTATTGTACTGTATTGTAATGTGCAAATGGCCAGGAGAGACTAGAGAGATGAGGGTCGAATGCTGTGATGTTTCCACCCGATTTCTGACAATTGCTTCAAACATTTTGGTGCTTCATGAGACTTCACTTCCCCCGTCAGTACAGAGACGGACAGACAGAAAGAAAGGCACTATATGAGAGACAGTGCCCTCCATAATGCCTGTGACAAAGACACATTTTTCCTAAATAGAATAGAAAGTTACCCTTTATTTCAAATCTAATTGTTTGTTTTTTGGTACTTTAAATGTTTAAGTCCAAATTACTAAAGTCAACTAGAAAGGCTGCTAAGAGACGTAGGAGGCCCTGGTTGTTTAGAGTTTTTTTAGCTTTGGACCAAACAACTTTAAAAAGTCCTCCACTCCACACTCATACTGTCGATTCAAGTGTACTCTCCCAACCACTTATTTTTTCACACTCTTAGTTGACTTTCTTTACATCTTCCTTGTGTTCTGCTGATTCTCTTTTACATTTTTATTGTTCTTATGTGTATTAGCAGAGAGCTCACTTTTTGCTACCTATCCCTACGGTGTCTTGATGTAGAATGACCTCCTTCAAGTCTGAAGCCCCATATATTATGCTTGTGCATCTTTCTGACTTGGATTAAAAGTAAATTACTTTCTCCTTTTGAATAGAATTAATTTAATGCTTAACCAAATTCTTTAATGATTTGTTTTTTAATCTTAAATTTGTATTAGTGTTAGGGTTTTTTTTAACTTTGGAAGTAACAGCTTTGAAAGGCTGTTTGTTCCCCACTCAAACTTTGAAAAAATATACTAAAACGCCCTACACTTTTCCCCACTTTTCTTATAAATTCTATCTTTGCTTTTACTAATATTCCACTTCTTTCATTATTGTACTCTCAGAGTGCTCCGTTTGCTTCCTCTCAGTGTGGTGTCCTAATGCAAACTAATGTCTGGCTCGTCTCTCCTTACCATATGTCTCTATGTTGTTCTCAGTATTATATTGAGGATTCTATTCTTTGACTTAATGTGTTATAATATTTAGAAAAAAATCTTAAAATAAACTATTTTCTTCTCTTTTAGAGTTTCACTTTTTTAGCATAAGGGTTTATTATATTTTATTTATTAGTTTAATTATATGTGACTCTATATAATTTAATTAGGTTTAGGTTGTAACTGTTTTTAACATCAGGGTTTAACTGCTTTTAGCATTAGGGTTTGATTGTTTTTGTATTGGTTTGAACTTAACAGTGTTTTAATAAAAAAATGTAAAAAATTTTAATAGGGTTAATTTTTAAAAATATTCTATTTGTATCACTAGGGTTTTCTATTTTTAACAGGGTTACATTTTTTAGGATTTGTTTCTTCAATTATTAAGTTTAGGCTTTCCATGAATTCATTTTTGAGTTTAGAGTTTTGCATGGGAGGGGGTTATACTTAATAAGTTAAATACAAGTATAAATTTGGGGTTAACTTTAGGGCTTTCATTTTTTTAAGCTTAGAAGTAAGTTAATTTTAACATCGGGGATGGATCGTTTTAATTATTTTTAACATTAGTTTTTCAATTCTTAGGTTTACGTTTTCCGTTAATTTAAGTTTAGATTTTTATTTGAGATGGGTTTACACTAAGTAAATTTTACATTAAAAGAATCATAGCCTCTGAATCTACTGTATAGTATTGTTAATCACTTTTTTCTTTTGATTATTTTTCTTTTAGGGTGTAGGTGCCTTATTTTTTCCTATGGGTATTATTTCCAATTTTAGCATTTCTTTATGTTTTGGATTTTGTATCTTCTTTTACCTTCTTGTTCTATTGATTTTTGTTGTTCTTGTATATTTGTGTTCTATTTTTAAATTTTGTATTTGCTCCAGTGTCGCTATAATTTGTGCTGCTGTTTTCACATTTACTTCATCTCTATGTTGTGATATTTTTCTGAATTTGGTGTAATTTCTTTATACATTTGTAGTAGGTCATTATTCAATCGTTCCCCTAATTTCTGTTTAACTCTTTTGTATTTCCCTTCCTGTGATGGCGATTCTATGTCTGTTGTCATCATCTCTTGGTGTATAGTTGATTTAAAATAATTTGTAATCTTTTTATTTTTTTGTTTTGGTTTTCCTCCTAATATTTTCCTTGTTCTTGAATTTATTCTTTTTGATTCTTATTTAACCCAGTTTCCTCTTTGTTCTATCGTTTCTCCTTTTCTTGCATTTTCATTATTTCTTGTCCTCTTCTCATTTCAGTTTCGGGTCTTCACCCTTTTGCTTTTCTACGTTTTCTGATTCTCTTTCTCCAATTGTCATTTCTTGTGTATAGTTGGGTTGAAATATCTCAATGTTTCATTTTCTTTGCCCGTTTTGATTCCCATGTAATTGAATTTTTTCTTTGTCTTTTTGGTAAATACCGCTCCCCTTTAAATAATTCTCTAAACCATTCTTTTAATTGTTGTTAATGGGTTTCCATTAGAGTTTGTAAGACTTGTGTTTAATGAACGGAGTTTCTCTCCGTTTCTGCTCCATACTGTTTTTTTCTTTCTGAATTATTATTTTTGATGTTAGTGTTCTCGTAAATTGTGTTTTTTGTCTACATCTCTCTGGGATTTAATTTGTCTTTATTTTTAACTTTCAACTTTTGTTCCAATTTTGTCAATTTGCTAATCCTTTGATTTAAATCTCCTTGTTTTCTTGTATAATTACTTTCTAGCCATTTTATGGCTATCAACCAATATTGGTTCCATTCTGGTTCTGTTTTCATTATCTATTTGGTCTCTTTTTTACATTTTTTTTCTTTGTCTTACTGTAGTGTTTTGTGAGTATCTCTGTTGTATTTATATCCCAAGTTTAGCATTCGCCCCTATGCATTCCTTTATTTGCCTTTCTGCATATGCTGGTCTTATTAGGGACTTCAGACTATTTATTTGCCTTTTAAATGTTATTGACGTGATTCCTTTATAACAATTTTTCATTGTCCTTAAATGTTTAATATTTTTACTTTCAGAAAATTCTCTTTCTTGCACTTGTGTTACTATAATTTCCACTTCCCCAAAACAGCTAAGATTATTTGTCCTTCTTTCAAAATTAGATTTATAATTTTTTTTGGTCCAGATCCCTTATTTCTGATACCTTTTTGTAAATTTCTGTTGTAATATTTAAAATTATTGTTCTTTCAGTACATTTTGCTGTAATCTGCTAATTTTATTTTATGCACTAGTTGTTTTTGTATTTACTGTATTTGTATTTATGTAGTTAGGGTATTTTAAAGAAAAATTAGAAACAGGATAAAATAGTGTTTGCCAGACATCTCGCTTCATTGCAATTCCTCAGTGGCCTTTTTTGCAAGAAGTTAGAAAAGAAAAAAAAATCCATTTCAATTTTTAAGTGTCTTTATAGTGTTATTAGTTGTCAAGTTTTTTTAATCTTAGGGAATATACAGTCATACGAAAACGTTTGGGAACCCCTCTTAATTCTTTGGATTTTTGTTTATCATTGGCGAAGCTTTTAAAGTAGCAACTTTTAATATATGCCATGCCTTATGGAAACAGTAGGATTTCAGAAGAGAATATTGTTTATTGGATTAACAGAAAATATGCATCATAACCAAATTAGACAGGTGCATAAATGTGGGCACCCCGATAGAGATATGACATCAATACTTAGTTGAGCCTCCTTTTTCTCCTTTGAGCCTCTAGACAATGTCCTCCTATAGCCTTTGATGAGTGTCTGGATTCTGAATGGAGGTATTGTTGACCATAAATCTCTCCAGTTCAGTTCAATTTGATGGACAGCCTGCTTCAAATCATCCCATAGATTTTCAATGATATTCAAGTCAGGGGACTGTGACGGCTATTCCAGAACATTGTACTTCTCCCTCTGCATGAATGCCTTTGTAGATTTCTAACTGTGTTTTGGGTCATTGTCTTGTTGGAATATCCAATCCCTGCGTAACTTCAACTTTGTGACTGATGCTTGAACGTTATCCTGAAGAATTTGTTGATATTGGGTTGAATTCATCTGACCTTCGACTTTAACAAGGGCCCCCAGTCCCTGAACTGGCCACACAGCCCCACAGCATGATGGAACCTCCACCAAGTTTGACAGGAGCTAGCAGGTGTTTTTCTAGGAATGCGGTGTTCTTCTTCCGCCATGCAAAGAGCTTTTTGTTCTGACCAAATAACTCCATTTTTGTCTCATCAGTCCAAAGCACTTCGTTCCAAAATGAATCTGGCTTGTTGGCATACAACAAGCGACTCTGTTTGTGGTGTGAGTGCAGAAAGGGCTTTTTTCTCATCACCCTGCCATACAGATGTTTTGTGTAAATTGTGCTGAATTGTAGAACGATGTACAGATACACCATCTGCAGCGAGATGTTCCTGCAGGTCTTTGGAGGTGATCTGTGGGTTGTCTGTAGCCATTCTCACAATCCTGCTCATATGCTGCTCCTGTATTTTTCTTGACCTGCCAGACCTTTTGGGTTTAACAGCAACTGTGCCTGTGGCCTTCCATTTCCTGATTCCATTCCTTACAGTTGAAACGGACAGTTTAAACCTCTGTGATAGCTTTTTGTAGTCTTCCCCTAAACCGTGAGACTGAACAATCTTTGTTTTCAGATCTTTTGAGTTGCTTTGAGGATCCCATGCTGTCTCACTCTTCAGAGGAGAGTCAAAGGGAAGGAAGCACAACTTGCAGTTGACCACCTTAAATACCTTTTACCACTCGTGACTGGATACTCCTGTCTATGAAGTTCAAGGCTTAACCAGCTCATCCAACCAATTTGGTGTTTTAAGTAATCAGCATTGAGCAGTAACAGGCATTCAAATCAGCAAAATGACAAGGGGACCCACATTTTTACACAGCCAGTTTTTCACATTTGATTTAATTTCATACAACTAAATACTGTGTCACTAAAAATCTTTGTTCGGAAAACACCCCAGTACTCCGATGTTCCTAGGAAATGAACGACATACCACTGTTATCTTTTTTGTTGAAAGGAGAGTCAATTATGCAGGCTGAGAGGGGTTCCCAAACTTTTTCATATTACAGTATGCAGGTTACTTAGAAGCATAGGAGGCCCTCGCTGGTTAGGGTGTTTTAACTTTGGAATTTACAGTTTTTAAGGCCATTTCCTCCACACTTGAACTTTGCCGAGCAAATGCACTCTCTGTCCTAAACTTTTTTGTTCAGCTTCTCATTTTTGATAAATTGTTTTTTCCTAATATTCTATTTCTTTCGATATTTAAGTCTCTGAAAGTTCAGTTTGCTTCCTATCACTGTGGTGTCCTAATGCAGACTGAGATCTGGCTCGTCTCTCCTCTCAGTAGGTCTGTATGTTGTTCTGATACAGACTCGTGTCTCAAATGTACTTCTCTGTATTATATGTAGGATTCTGTTATTCTTTGATTTAGTATGTGTTAAAATTGAGAATTTTATTATTTCAAACAAAAAAATTAATTTTTTTTTTTTAAACCATTTAAAGTTTCATTTTTTTTCCTTTTGGATTTACACTTTTTTTTTTAACATTAGGGTTACTAAATTTGGTTTAATTGGATTTTTATTATATGTGATTTTATATAATTTTATTAGCTTTTGATTTTAATTATTTTTAACATCAGAGTTTCATTGGTTTTAGCATAAGGGTTTGGTTACTTTTACATTGGTTTGACTAACATTAAGGTTTTCATTTTTTACAGTTAAGAATTTTTTTTTAACATTAGGTTTTTTTTATTTTAAACATTAGAATCACTTATTTTTTTGACATTACAGTGATCCATCGCTATATCACGCTTCGACTTTTGCGGCTTCACTCCATCGCGGATTTTAAATGTAAGCATATCTAAATAATATATCACGGATTTTTCGCTGGTTTGCGGATTTCTGCGGACAATGGGTCTTTTAATTTATGGTACATGCTTCCTCAGTTTGTTTGCCCAGTTGATTTCATACAAGGGATGCTATTGGCGGATGGCTGAGAAGCTACCCAATCAGAGCATGTATTACGTATTAACTAAAACTCCTCAATGATATACGATATGCTTCCCACGCAGTGCTTGATTGTTTGCTTTTCTCTGTCTCTCTCACACTCTCTGCCTGACGGAGGGGGTGTGAGCAGAGGGGCTGTTTGCCTAGAGGATAGGGATGCTCCTTTATTGCGGTGCTTCGGCATACTTAAAAGCCCAAAAGCATATATTGATTTTTCGATTGTTTGCTTTTCTGTCACGCTCTCTCTCTGACATTCTCTGCTCCTGACACGCATTCTTTGAAGAGGAAGATATATTTGCATTCTTTTAATTGTGAGAAAGAACCGTCATCTCTGTCTTGTCATGGAGCACAGTTTAAACTTTTGACTAAAGGATGTTATTTCATGTCTAGAGGGCTCTAATAATGTTAACAGTGTGGGAGAGTTTATAAGGGCTTAAAATATATAAAAATAACTATACAAACATATGGTTTCTTCTTCGCGGATTTTCACCTATCGCGGGGGGTTCTGGAGCGCAACCCCCGCGATCGAGGAGGGATTACTGTAGTTCTTATGTTTAAGCTTTCCATTAATTAAGTTTAGAGTTTTGTTTGGAATGGGGTTATACTTTATAAATTTTAGGTTAATTACTGGTATAAATGTTGTGTCTAAGATTCTATTAATCACTCTTTCATTTTTACCTTATTGTTCTACGTCTATTGTTATTATTGCTTGGTGTATATTTGGTTTAAAATATATTTTTTTTTTGTTTTGGTTTTGTTACAAAATGTTTCCATTGTACTTCTTGAATTGGGTCAATTTGTCCTTTTTGATTGTTATTTAATCCTGTTTATTGTATTCTTTCTCCGTTTCTTGTATTTCCATTATTGTCATCCTTCTCTCATTTTTACTTGTTGTATATCCATTTCTTCATCTTCTTATTCTCTTTCTATGGTTATTTATTGGTGTATAGTTGGTGTGAAATATCTATTTTTTTTCTGTAGGATCTCATTTTATTGTTGTCTTTCATCTTTTGCTTCCATTTTGTCAATCTACTTGCCAATCCTTTAAATCTCCTTGTTTTCTTGTATAATTCCTTTCTAGCTAGATCTGTTCCCATCTATAAAATATTTAGACTTTTTTTTTTAGAATATTCTCCATGTTGCACTTTTGTGTTATAATTTCTATTTTCTCCAAAATAGCGAGGAGTATTTGTTCTTCTTTCAAAATTAGGTCTATAATTTCTTTTTGGTCGATAGCCCTTACTTCCAATACCTCTTTGAACATTTCTGTTAGCAGTAGGAAAGGATAGATAGCGTTCTCCATAAGTTTCAAAGCTTTGTGCTTTTACAGTATCTTCAGAAACATTTCCTTGATAGAATAGAAAGTTATCCTTTATTTCAAATCTGATTCTTTTTCATTGTTGTCTAGTTACTTTTTTGTAATTTAAATTTTTAAGTCACAATTGTTAAAGTCAACTAGAAAGGCTACTTTGAAGTGTACATGTAGGAGGCCCTGGCTCGTTAGGGTTTTTTATCTTTGAAGAAGATAACTTTAAGAAGTCCTTCACTCCCCAGTCAGACTGTGTCGATTCAAGTGTACTCTCCACCCTACACTTTTTTCATCCTCTTTGTTGATGGTCTCTTTACATATTTATTGTCCTCTGCTTATTCCCCTTCCATTATCTTTGATTTCATAATATGTCTCTTTCTTTATAGCCCCTCTGTTCTTTAATGTATTCACAGAGACCTCACTTTATGCTTCTCTATTTCAATTTCTTTCAATATCATCGTAGTCTCAGAGCTCCGTTTGCTTCCTCTCTCTGTGGAGTCCTACTGCAGACCGAGGTCTGGCTTGTCTCTCCTCTCAGTAGGTCTCTGTTCTCATGGAGACTCATGTATTCCTCACTGATTTATATTTGCGATTCTATTATTTTTTTGACTTATTATGTCTTAAAATTTAGAATTTTATTATTTCCCATCAATAAACATTCCTAAAATATTTAGAGTTAAATGATTTTCTTCTTTTGGAGTTTCACTTTTTTTTAGCAGAAGTTTTGTTCATTCAAGTTATATATGTGCTTCTACATAATTTTATTAACTTTAGGTTTTAATTATTTTCAAAATTGGTGTTTAATTATTTTTAGAATAAGGGGTTAACTGTTTTTACATTGGTTTGTTTTAAACATTATGGGTTTAATTTTTTTAGGTTTAGAATAACTTAACAGTAATTTATTTTTAACATTAGGGTTTCAAATCTCAAGTTTAAACTTGAAAATTAATGGAAAGCCTGGAGTTTAATTTGAAAAGGTTAGGCTTAGAGCCTGGGAGCTGGGCTCTGGTGAACTAACTTCTCATTTAGAATCTAAATATCTAATTTTTAATTGTCCTGGTACTGTATAAAGAAATAAGTAAATAATTGTAAATACAAATAATTAAACTAGAATCCTAACCTACTTCTGTTTTTTTCCTTTATTTTTATTTTTTTTTAAATTTACACCATAAGGGACATAGATATTTAATTACGCAGTCCTTTCCTTTTCCTTCTTTAGTCGTTGAGTTTTATTCCAGCCACCATGATATTCCAAACTGAACACAATCAGATGACGAGTATTACACGAGAAATGCTAACAGAGAGCCTTGATGTTGAATGAATCTTCCTTTTTGAAGAGGAATTTTTTGTCTCTCCCACGTGTATTGATTTACAGTCTACACACTGCATAAATACAAATTTGCAGTTATGTATGATCTATTTCTTGATAAAATTCAACAAATTTATTTCTCTTCTTCCTAGTATATGAAACATGACCAAATATGTCTTTTTAAGTTTATTTTCTATAAGCAGTAATTAGTCTAAAATTCTGTAAAGGTTGAAACTGTTGTAGTTCTTTAACATGAGATTGCAGAATTCTTACTATTTGTTTCGCTTGGGGAAAAAAATGTAAACACCATGGGAATCTTTGTGAACATCGAAGGATCTGTGGGATGTGTAGACTGAGGAACAAGAACACTAGAAGTAACAAACTTTTCAAAACGCGAAGATCTTCCTACCCAATGATTAATGTTAGGCCTGGGACTTTTAAAATCCGTCTCCCCCGAAGAATATTTAAGATTTGAGCCTAAGTAGAGGTTCTTACATAAGAGCCCACCGACCTTAAGGTTAGGGTTAATGTGGTTAGGTAGGGTTAGAAGAGATCTGGCATTACGCCGGGCACTGGTACACTAGTTTCCACATGAAGTATTATTTTAAGTCATTATCCATGTATATTTTTTCCACTGCAATTTCAATATTTATAAAACCTTCCTAAAACCCCTAAAAAAAGAGGAAATCTCAGTCATCTTTCACCATATTTTTAAAAATGGTACATTCAAAATATGCTTCCAAAATCTTATTTGAAAAGTGTTAAATTATACAGATAAAAATTTCAGTAATAAAATACTAAAATAACATCCAGGTTCCTATAAAAAGGGGTTAAAATGACGTTTTCATATCTTGAAAACTATTTAAATAAGGTACTTATTAAACAATTTAGACCTGAAGATTAACTAGTGGGGCCTCTAGGAATATTTCTTAACCTCAGGGCCCCATTCAAAATTCTTAAGATTAGGGCTCTAATTTTAATTTTTAAAATGTAGATTTAGGGGATGAAAAGCCCGGTGGCAGGCTCTGGCACACTGTTTACAACAATAAAAAAAAAATATTTAAAACAGTATGCACCCAGACTAATTATCAGCCAAAATACTCAAAGGATCTCTTACATTGCTCACTAAAATAGTCTCAAAATAGTGTTCAAAATATATGTAAAAATGTGTTAATGTGCCCTGAACAGTTCAGAACTCAAAACTTATATAGTAATTTCTTATCACTCCGACCTCTCTCAAATGAGCTCATTTCCTTTTTTCTCTGACTCCCCTCTGCACCTGCCCAGCCGATACCTCGGTTTCTCATGGGAACCATTATTATCTCCTGACTTCCCCCTGCAGCTGGCCACCGGTATTTTTACTGTCTATTGTCCATCTTTTTCTGTTTTGCTTATTATGATTGGCCTAGGCTGAGCAGATGTTCCCTTCTTCCATTTTTGAGCATTCTCTTATTTCCCCTTCCTTGGCTTTTAAGTTATTTTATATTTGGTGGCATGCCTGACTTGCATTAATTTCTGCACTATGGTTAATGTTAGTATATTTTTCTATATTTATGCTGATACATGAATACACTTTTTTTTTCCATACATTACATCATCTTGACCTCGTTCGTAGCAATGCCTTTGCCGTTTCTGCTGACTCACTATTCCAGCTGGCTTCTCACTTGCCTACCATAACCATTTTTCTGTTATATGTCATTGGTATCGTTCCTTGCTACCTAGCCTTCAAACAGGTGTTCATATTCCTCCTTTTGTCCTTGATAGTTTCTGTGCATCATTCTCTTTCTCTTTTGTCCATCCTTTCCCAATATTGGTAATTTTCCTTCAAACTACAAATGCAATATGACTAATGTCTTTTATTTAACTATTTGCTTGACATATCTTATTTGCTTGATATTCTAATTTATGGTAAATCTAATGATTCAGAAGCTGTTAAGTACTTTTATGGCTATTTATGCTAATATATAAATTTTTATTTTCCGTAAACTTTAGAAGGATATCTACAAAGATGTTTATTGAGTTCTTCTAAAGACTTGTTCTAATCAAGATTGTGTGTTCAAGGGGCATGTGATTAGTAGGATTTGGGAAACTCCTTTTAAAGGTTGTAATAAACTGAGCAAGATCTACTGTCTGGTCCTCAGTCATATCCTTGTATCCTGCCATCAGAATTATCTTTCTAGGTCGAGGACAAGGATGTGATTTTTCAGCCAAGAGGTAAGATTTCTAAATTCCAAATTTTGCACTACTTTTATTTGTACGCCCACATAATTTCAATGTTGTTAACTGCATAAAGTGTACATCTGCCAGGACAACATGATTGTGAGAATCTCAGCTGGCAATCCACAATATTCAGAGAAAAATTAACATTGTTTTTAATTAAAGGTGTAAGTGGAGAATCAGAATTCACCGTATCTACATTATTTAAAGGTGTGAAACAAAACGTGTGGCTACCGCAGGAACTTGCGCATGTCCAGTCCTTGACGTTTCATATTTAATCCACTCTGTTTTATAAAACCAATGTTTATTTTCCATGCGATATATTTCCACAGTCAAAATGAAACTCAAGACAAACACAGTAAGAAAACTGTTTGTTTCCAAAGCCCTATTAATCCACACACAAACTTGCAATAACTTCCTAGTTCCCATAACTCCCGCTACCCAGCACCCCTTCTTAAAGTAACAATATCCAATTAGAACCAAATAATTAATTATTTAGCTCTATTCATAATATATAAACTAATCTTGAACTACAAATATATTTAACATTTTCAAATTAACTGAACATACAAATGTTAACACAGAACTTGGCTCATACAATATTAGCGTTAAATGGTATGGTGTTTATCAGTTAAACTCCTTATTTAGGTTTATTCACCTTCTTAGGTGTGTTCACCTTTCTGAATGTAGAAGTTTGTGGGTTTTTTTTTTTTTTGTATTGGATAGGAAGCCAAAACATCCGAATCTGTAGAGGTAGAAGAAAATATATTATTCTCATCAGCATTGTCCTGGGAGAGTGGACCATCTGTTAACTGACAAGGAAGTAAAGGCCGTGAAGAAGGGGGATTAAAAAATACAGTACCTGTTCGGGAGCGGGAGGCAAGGATTGTATAGCTGTACATGATATCACGGTTGATGTACTGATGTAACAGCCTGCGCAACTCCCGAACATGAACAAGAGAAATTCAGTTCTGTGCCAAAATGGGAGTAAATTAGTCCCCTAAACAAAGTGAAAGAAGGAGAAGCTCATTTATTTTGACATTTTTTTTCAAGCATAACAGATGGATTTCTGCAATGCTTACATAAGTTGTCAGTCACACCTTTATAAAAATAAAGTATCTTTCATATCACCATAACATTATCAAGATATATTAATGTATTAAATTTTTCTAAAGTTTGAGAGTTAGGTGAAGAGGGTTTAAGAAATAAAGGTAATTTATTGACTTGATTCAGCATATCTTTTGGTGAATCTGTTCTGTCTCCATCTTCCAGATGATGGATGGCTTGCAGTAGTTAAAGACAGACTTTCTCCACTTTAACTGGCCAGAAGGTTGAAGGAGTTAAGTTTAGGGTTTGAGGAGTTGAAAGACATTCTAAAAATTAAGGTTGAAGTTAAGGGGTAGGAAATAGTGAAAGATTATTAAAAATTTAGAAAACCACCAATGTAAAGTTTGCCTAGCCGAGTCCAGGACCAAATATTTGGATTACTCATAAACCTAACCAGTTGCAAATCTGGATTCAGAAAAGCATTAGAAATCTGCACAATCACCCTAGTCACTGTTGTCCAAAATTTAAGGCCTAGGAATATCACTCCATTATCTGCCCCTGAATCAAGCAGGTTTTTGACCTCATTCTGTCTAGCCTGAACTGTTCTGGAACACAAAAAGTGCTTTAGTTGAAAAAGTACTTTTTTATAAAAAGGTATCCTAAGTGCTACGTTATTTTCATACAGAAAATCCTTATTTCCAATAGACCCAGATATTTCAGTAGACCCCTGTAACCCTGTAGTTAGGATATAATGGGTTGGATAATGGATAGATGGAATCTTAAATGCCTGAATAAAGATAAAAGATACTGTACACTAAGGGATCTGGTAGCTAAAAAAAAAAGTCCTAGTCTTAAAAAGTTGAAAGTCTTTTAAAAAGGCTGTAAAAAAAAAAAAAATGGCAAAAAACAGGAGAACCAAAGAATAACAAATTTTCCGACCATCAGGGGGAACAGAACCTAGTCAAAAAAAGGATTCTGTTCCTAACATTTCAATTATATCTAATCTTCATCAGGGGAGCCATTTTTATATCTGTCTCCAGGTAATTAGGTCGCAGGTGGTCTAACTAGGTCAAAAGGTCAGAGGTTAAAAAAGTTGAAACATTTAAAAGAAAGTTTATCTGATCCTCATTTTAAAAAAACTTTGTTCACAAAAAGTTTTTTGTTAAAAATATTGAATTTTGATTTTTAAAATAACAATCCTTTATTATTAAAAAATAACTACCAAAAACTACAAAGTGTTTTTTTTTTCTAAAATCAAGGTCAAAGGTCAAAAAGAAAAGATAAATAGAAAACTAAAGAAGAAACAATTTTTTCAAAAAATCCGGGGGGTCAATTCTACTTAAAGAAGGGAGTGTTTCTATCTAATGATGAATTACCTTCATAGTGTATTTATACTGTCTTCTCTATTTGATTTCATTCTACTATTTAAAATCTTAATTGTTTCATCAATTAGATTTCTTTGTTTTTAAGGGGTAGGATGCAATTCGGGAACCGGGCAAAGGGGCAAGGTTAGGCTTAAGGTAGGGGATAATGCCATAAAGGCACGCACTGGCAGACTTGGTTCCCTAATTAAACTATCATTGTATTTATAGTTCTATTCCACCACCCACTGAAATATAAATTATTAAATAGTGAGTAAAATTCCTTTTTTTAAAAAAAGTTTATAAATCTAGTTTGATAAAATTAAAAATAATGATTAAATCCGTATTAATAAAATGAATCGAATAATCTTAAAAACTTAATCACTCCCTAAACATGTTTTTAATTACCCAAACCCTCTCCCCAATCATTTAAATCAATAAACAAAGAAAAATAAAAGGAAAGAATCCCTAAAGTTCCCTTCCCTATTCCTCCCGTATTATTTTTCATTCAATCCCATTGGGAACCAGATATTCAATTCCCTAATCCATTTATTTTTTGCCTTTAATCTTCTCATTTTATTCCAATTAGTCTGCTGCTTCAGCCCAAACACTGGTTTATGTCCTCCTTGTGAAAGTGAAGGTATAGAATTGTTTTTTTCTTTTGGTTCTTAACAGTCTGAGATGTTGGACGAATCTTTCCCGTAAAGCATTTTTAGTTTCCCCTATATAAATCATGCCACAGGTAAGGCACTGTTTCCCATATATGCAATTTTTATTGTAAGTTTGGAAGTTTTGGAAAATGGGGATCCTCCAGGCAGTCTTATTCTTATGTTTTTTTATAGGGTATTTGGCATTAACTAAAATATCCTTTTAATTTTTATTTCTCCTAAATGCAGTAATTAATTGATATATTTGTAACAGCTTATGGTGTCCTGCATCATTATAAAATGAGAACACAAGACACCCATGACCCTTTTTGCCTGGTTTGATATGACAACTGGAAATTTTTGTTTATGATAAGGGCAGTCTGCTCCACCTGTGGGATTCCTCTCCATGTTTGATTCCCCTCCCCAAGTCCCTGTTCCTGATCCGGAGTTCCAAGATAGTCCTCCCCTTCCTCCAGTCCATCATCGCTATCCCCCTGGCTCTGCACTTCCCCTAAAATTTTAACCTCAGGGTTTTCCTGTTCGGAGTTTTTAAGATTAGGCTTGGGTAGGGTTGGTCCCTACCTATCTAATTCAGCACCTAGGGTTAAACTGTGATCTAGATTTACATCACTGATAGAATTATTAACCTTCAGGCTGCCTACCCTTGGGTTTTTAGAGTTAGGGTTGAGTAGGGTCTGTTCCTCCCTTCTACTATTCACCCTAAAGGTTAGTTTATCTGGGGTTAGATTCCTGCTGGGGGATAATTTTTTAACATCAGGGCTATAAGTCAGTGGGTATTTAAGATTAGGGTTAATTAGGGCATTTTGTTGTTCTTTAAATTTTTAAGTTTAGTGTGGTTCAGGGTTTGTTCATAATTTAAATCCATTTCTAAAACCAAATACACCTGATTAGTAAAGGAAAGTAACTCTCTAAATTTAAAGTAAGGAGTCCATATGTTTGTCGAGAAAGGATTAACGAGACAATGTGGATATGTTATAAATGTTTTTTAATCATTAACTTGTATTTCTTTTTTCCAAGGTTAGGTCCACCATAAATCCCAAAGAGGAACCAGTTTGGAAGAAAAAGGACAATGTGGAACAGCATTAGAAGACCAGCCAGAAGAAGATGACCGAAGAACCGAAAGAGAGTCAAGAGAAAGAAGATATATAATCTACTATTGTTTCCGATACAGGTAAGTTAGAGAAGGTATTTGTTTGGGTTGTATTTGTATTGGATTATCTATGTGTGTATATACCCCACTCATCCAGTCCCTTATTTGTAGTCATATTTTTCCCTCATCCCCCTGATCCTCTGATCCATTAATTTCAGAATTTACTTTAGAATAAATGTAAAATTAGTATTCTAAATTAGAATCATTAAGTTCCTCCAAAACCGGGAGGTGTGGTACACCAGTTTTATTATTAACGACACCTGTGTTAATTTGTGGTTATTTGAATTTTACTGATTTTATTTCCATATGTATTTCACGTGCGAGAGATGGCCGGCAGCTTATCCCGACCAATACATCCAGGCCGCTAGATGGAGTCATCCCTGCAACATGGAGGTGCCCCGGATTCCCGCAGGGCATCATGGAAAATGGAGTTCGGCTTCACAACCCTGCTGGATACCGTGGGTGCTGCCAGAAGACACTGCAGGGAGACAAAGGGATTTCTATTTTCCCTATAGCCCGGAAGTACTCCCAAGTCACAGGACAGAAGAACTGAAGTACTTCTGGGCTGAAGAAAAATAAGAGTTTTCATCTGACCCGGAAGTGCTATTGGATCATGTGGGCTGAAGGACAGGAGCGCTTCTGGGTCAAGAACTATTTAAAGGACTGTGGGAAACCCAGCAAGCAGAGCTAGAGTTGGGAGGAAGTGTGACGGAGCTGCTGGGAGTGGATGATTAATTGTGATTTATTGTGTTATTGTTATTGATTATTGAGTATTGTGGAGGATGAGGTGCTTTGTGCACTTTATTGAAGTTATTAAAAATATTACTGGGATATTTACCTGGTGTTTGGATGTGTGGTCTGTGGGTTTTACGGGGCAACAGCAACTCCTAGTGTCATAGTGGCGTAGTCGGCAGGATTTTCTGGCTGTCTGTTTGGCAGAGAACCTGAAAAGAAAAATTTATGTGTACACAACCCGCAAAACAGCGTCACGACACGCAGGAATCTGCCGAACCCATTTATCAGTCTGTCATGGGGAAGAGAAAAGAGAAGCAGATCGACAACACAAGGGCAGATCGAGCACTCAACTTTGCCTCCGCTCAGGGCGAGCCACTAAGCGGCTACGTACATCTGGTGAAACTTCCGGAGGACAGCATCCAAGACAAGGTATGTGCCGGGGAAAGAATTGAGAACATTTTTAAAGTAATGCACTTTGTCCGTTGCTCATACCTCGTAGAACAGGGGTGCCCACACTTTTTCGGCTTGCAAGCTACTTTTAAAATGACCAGGGTAACTTTAAGGATGCTGCCACCTGGTGGTTCAGAGCAAGTAAAACACCAGAAGAGACTGAAGCCAGACTCGCTCTTTCAGGGGCAGAGGGCAGTAATCAGCTGTAAGTGGCGACAGAACTTGCCATTACGGGAAGTGAGGTTCATTGATTTGACCTCCGTTATCTTGTGAATAGCGAAGGGCAAACGATGGCATAAATGGTAAGAGGGTCTCAATACTTAAATGAATAAGAGATTTTAGTGTTTGATCTATACTAATAAAAGGCAAAGCCCTCACTGACTGACTCACTCACTCACTCACTGACTCACTCATCACTAATTCTCCAACTTCCCGTGTAGGTGGATGGCTGAAATTTGGCAGGCTCATTCATTACAGCTTATTTACAAAAGTTAGTTTCGGGAATACAAGAAAAATTTCCCGCATGCAGCCTTCTCCAGTTTAACACAAGAGCCACGGAGCAGTTTTTGATCTGTCTCGGCTAAAAAAAAAACTGACTGTAATGTATGCCATGGATGATTTTTCATATCTCCCATTGATCTCCTTGACTTCCTTCATCAGAAAAATCTGAATGAGAGCGTGGGGCAGCTGTTCACATTGGTATATTTGGCAGTGACCATTCCCGTGTACACTGCTTCTGTCGAGCGGACATTTTCAGCCCTAAAGAGAATTAAAACTTATGCCAGAAATATGACAGGGCAGGTTCAACTTTCAGCATTAGCTTCGATGGCGATAGAAAGGGACTTTTTGATAGAACTGAAGCGCACAGATAACCTGTACGACAGAGTAATTGAACTGTTTTTGAGGAAAGAGAGGAGGATGGATTTTATTTACAAATAATCCGAATTTTTGGTGAGTAAAATGATGTGATTTTCCTAAATAATATTGCAAGTTTATGAGTTATTATTGATGTTTTTTATGTGTGTCGCGGCTGTAGCTGCAGTAGAAAGGAACTTGCTCACCCCTGGTTTGTCTATTCAATAAAGGCATTTATTGTGGCTATAGGAGTTATCTATCTGCGATGCAGCGGCTCTTTATACTGTATTTCTGCATATTAAGCAGGTTTTTATAACCATAAATTAGTTTTTGGGGGCGGGTTGATTCAGACGGAGCACTACTGAAGGCCTAGGTGTGAGATGCACGGTCCGCCACTGGACCAGATGATACGTAAATTTGATGAACATTACTCCATGCGGGAACATTATCATAAGGCTTAACAATCTTATTGTTACACATTCTACGTGCACCGATCCGTCCTTATTACGAAGTCTTCCTTGCTTTACCGCTCGCTGCTTCTTTCCATTCACCTTCCTAGCTCTTTATTTAAACAGTTTTCCTTCTCACTTTTCCGCTCCTTCGCTGTCTTCTCCCTTTTCGTTCAAAATACGCACATCCTTGTCTTTTTACAGTCAGCTCCTCTCACGTCACACCATGGTACGTTTAGCACAAGTTAATACCGGGAATGCCTGTTAAACATCTTATATTCACGAGTAGCGATTTGCGTAGTGAACACTTCAATGAATGAAATTTGTTATCTTTACAACGGTTGACAAACACAGAATGTAACTTCATAACAACACATCCTCCAAATACGAACCTGATTGAAAGAAGTAATGATAATCAAATCCTTGATGACAGCAACACTCATAACAGTAACAAAACAATTACATTGACAATCATGTTACGTTATTTTTAAAATGTTTCCTTTTCTTTTTCATAACTTCTTTAACACACTACTTCTCTGCTGCGAAGTGTGGGTATTTTGCTAGTTTTTAATAAATTTGCAAATCTTTCTGAAGACGTTTGCACTTTGTCATTCTGCATTATTGAGTGTTAAATAATTGACAATAAATGTATCCAATTCAAATTAACTCGACAACACCATGATGTGTGCAGAGGGAGGTATGCTGTTGCATGTAAAGCGCTCAGTTCATTTTAAGACGCTTGATAGAGGTTGGCATGACGGCCCAGTGATTAGCGCTGCCACCTCATGGAGTGGCCTTCTCGACTCTCTTGTGCTATCTGTGCTCATGTTGGTGACGGCTGGCACACCGTGCAGCTCTCTAAATCAGCCCTGCTTGAGCGAGCGTTGGGGTGTCATAATGTGCCTTGAGCTGTTTGGGCAGATTTAACACTGGAGTGCGTTGAAATTTATGAGGGTCTCGGACAGAATGCAGGGGGCTTTCCAGCAGCATTCTTTGGTTATGACAATAACACAGTAATTTTTCACAGACCTTTTCATTTGACAAGAAGAAGGCACATTAGCTGTAAACAAACTCCACACTGTGTCTCCTCACTTCGCCTTTTAATGTGGCCTTTAAACTGTGTGTCTTCTTCAGATGAGCCGCCGTTCCCACTGGAGTTCTTCAACAAGGTCCTGCTGGATGCACCGTGCAGTGGAGCCCAGTATGGTGTGTTTGTGCACGCTGAGAGAAGTGACATCTTATCAGCCATTGCAGCATAAACTTTTCACTGTGGTGTGCTGGCTTTGCTTTGCTTTCCCCTGACACTTAAAATATCTGCATTGCCTGATGATACAGAGTGTCATGAGTTCTGAAATTGTAACATGGCTGGCAGAAACAGTCAAACCTAAAAACTACCTGTGGATGAGAAAATAAAGTAGCAAACTGAGAAAACGGGCTGCATTCCTGAACAGGTATTTACACATTTTGACCCACAATCACCTTCTGGGCCCTATTTGCCATCCTAGTGGCCTTTTATTTTGTTACCTGCGTGGTAAGAAACCACAGAGAGTACATTGACAAGACCACCTGCAAAAGATTTAAAGAAAATATCCACAACGACAGAGACAAAGCGCCTTGTGTGCAATGAGACATCACACAGCTTCCGAGAGTACTAAATCAAGGCACCCTCAACAAATGAAATTGGCGTCAACAACCAAATATAATGTTAATAAAAACCTGCTTTACTGTAACATAACTATAAAGTGAACAGAGAGCAGACGAATAAATGATTTGTGGAGGAATGGCAGCTCGAGCCCGTGGAGCCAATCATACAACACACACAATCAATCTCAACAGTCGTTTAGCGCAGACGTGTCGTGTGTGTCTGAATGTGCAGTTTTTATTACACGTTGGCCTTCTAGGTCTGAGAGTGTCCAGGGACTGCAAAGGCGATGGATGGCACGCAGAACTGGGACAATCTGCAGGCTGCCACAGGGACGTCAGAACCACCAACGTAGCCTGCACTGGTGACACAGGGGCTGCCGGGAGTGTCGTGTTGCAGACTAAGTGCGTCTCCTAATGTAGCTTCCATTTCCT
>JANRMT010028174.1:8574524-8591993 GCA_026402145.1 Polypterus bichir lapradei
TATCTATCTATCTATCTATCTATCTATCTATCTATCTATCTATCTATCTATCTATCTATCTATCTATCATATGTCTGATGTATGCCTTTTTGTTTTATCTTGAATATTGGGCTTGTTTGTTTTTTGACTGTGTATATTGTTAATATTTTTCTTGTTATGTTCATAATAAAGGTCACTTTAAAAGAAATAAAAAAATGTATCTATCTAAATTTAATAAAAAAAAATCTATCTATCTAAATTGATGTATAAAATTTAGAGTGGCCACAGAAGGCAGTAGTTTGGCTACTGACCAATCAGTGACCCTGTCGGTCCATCTGTGTTTCCATTTTCTTACCTGCGTTTCCATTTCAGGTTTGAGAATAAGGAAGGACCCAACACTGGACGGGGTGCCAGCTCACTGCAAGGCCCACACACACTTGCACCCATGTCCAGTACAAGTCAACTGACCAAGATTTCATTTGTTGAGGATGTTGGTCATTCCAGGGTACCAGTGAAGACAAATCTGTGGACAAGAAGGCGGAGGTGCAGTTTAATGTCTAACATGACATCAAGTGACTTGGTAAAACAAACAGCTCTGTCATTATGGCAGCCATATGACAGAGAGGTGAGTCCTCGTCCTCAGACATTCACATTGAATTCATTCAGAAGCTGGACCACTTGAATGACCAATGGAGGGGCACAACATGTCTAGTGAGAGGACAACACTCTAGTCACCCCAGTCACTCTGTGCTCTTACATATAGTCACTGTTCAAGAACTCTTACACTTATTCTATATAGTGCCTTTCAGTAGTGCTGCTCCAGCTGGATCACATGCCTGTTCTACTGAACAGGTGACATTCAGTGACACTCAGGGACCACAGCAGTCGTTGGGGTTTCTGGGGAGACTGGTATTTGTAGGTCTGAGATGTCACCGCTCATCACTATGACACACACACACCTGATTGGCTACTCAAACCCAATAATAATGGAGACCCTGACAGTCGCACTTGCCTGCATTCTCATCCATAAATTCAGTCAGAGAGCTGCTGCCATTCCTGTAAAATTAATTTTAGCCCCAAAATACAAACACAAAGAGGAAGTGCGCTTGAGGGGCATTGAATGACCATTGGAGGTACTGGTCAGTTGTCACCTACTTTTAGTTGGCAGATGGTTACACTGGAGTTAGAAATAAAGAAAGAGTTAGGGTTAGGGTTGACTGATAGAGCATCTCAGTGAAGGAGGTGTTGAACCAGTGCAGGAGGGTCATTGTGTGTGAAATGAAATAAGATGACAGAGAGCCAGCAGGCCAGTCCAGATACACGGCTATTCTGGGACTGTAGGGGACGCTGATAGCAGTCTCCTTGTAATTTTGACACACAACATACTGGCAATTAAAAAACTGCACACCCCAGCACTTCTCAAGTCACAACTTGTCACAAGTCAACATCAAGTGACTCCGTGAGAACCCTAACTACAAAGAGGACTGTTTCATTTATGTGAGGTAGAATGCCCAGAGGGGACTGGGCGGTCCCGTGGCCTGGAACCCCTGCAGATTTTATTTTTTTTCTCCAGCCATCTGGAGTTTTTTTCTGTTTTTTCTGCCCAACCTGGCCATCGGACCTTACTCCTTTTCTATGTTAACTAATGTTGTCTAATTTTAATTTCTTATTTTGTCTTTTATTTTTCTTATCTTCAGTATGTAAAGCACTTTGAGCTACTTTTTGTATGAAAATGTGCAATATAAATACATGTTGTTGTCATTGTTTCCAATGCCTCTCCTTTCCTGCCTAGTCCTTTATATGCGAACTCCAATCTCCATGAAGCCTTGAGGTGACTCCACTTCCCAGTAACAGTGAGTCCCAGTCAGAGCCTCTCTGCACAGAACATTAGAACTTTAGAACCCTCTGGACGAGAACAGGCCATTCAGCCCAACAAAGCTCGCCAGTCCTATCCATTTATTTTCTCCAAGAAAACATCAAGTCGAGTTTTGAAAGTCCCTAACGTCTTACTGTCTACCACACTACTTGGTAGCTTATTCCAAGCGTCTATTGTTCTTTGTGTATGGAAAAACTTCCTAATGTTTGTGCGAAATTTACCGTTAACAAGTTTCCAACTGTGTCCCCGTGTTCTTGATGAACTCATTTTAAAATAACAGTCTCGATCCACTGCACTAATTCCCTTCATAATTTTAAACACTTCAATCATGTCATTCTTAATCTTTTTTTGATTAAACTGTAAAGGCTCAGCTCTTTTAATCTTTCCTCACAATTCAACCCCTGTAGTCCTGGAATCAGCCTAGTCGCTCTTCTCTGGACCTTTTCTAGTGCTGTAGCCTGGAGACCAAAACTGCACACAGGACTCCAGATGAGGCCTCACCAGTGTGTTATAAAGGTTGAGCAGAACCTCCTGTGACTTGTACTGCACACATCAAGGCGCTATATAACCTGACATTCTGTTAGCCTTCTTAATGGCTTCTGAACACTGACTGGTAGTCAATATCTGAGAGTCCACTACGACTCCTAAATCCTTCTCATAAGGTGTACTCTCGATTTTCCGACCGCCCATTGTGTATTCAAACCTCACGGTTTTAATTTCTATGTGTAATTCTTTACATTTACTGACATTAAATTTCATCGTCCACAAATCTGCCCAAGCCTGTCTGCTATCCAAGTCCTTCTGTAATGATATAACGGATTGCAAATTATCTGCTAATCCACCTATCTTGGTATCATCTGCAAACTTAACCAGCTTGTTACTTATATTCCTATCTAAATCATTTCTATGTATTAAAAATAGCAGCGGCCCTAGCACTGCCCCCTGCTGGTCACCACTCTTAACATCGGCCAGTTCTGATGAGGTTCATCACACCATCACCCTCTGCTTCCTGTGTCTGAGCCAATTCTGCACCCATCTAAAAACATCACCCTGAACTGCCACTTCTTTTAACTTGATGCCCACCCTCTCATGTGGCACCTTATCAAATGCTTTCTGAAAGTCCAGATAAATAATCTCATCTGCTCCACTTTGATCGTATCCTTTTGTTGCCTCCTCATAGAATTCCAGCATGTTAGTAAAACACGACCTCCCTCTTCTGAACCCATGCTGACTGTTCAGAATAACTCCTGTCCTTGCCATGTGTTGCTCAATCTTATCCTTAATAATTCCTTCCATTAATTTTCCTGTGATGCATGTTTAGCTTACTGGCCTATAGTTGCTTGGATCTGCCCTGTCCCCCTTTTTATATAATGGGATGATATTTGCCATTTTCCAGTCCTTCTGAATCTCTCCAGTGCTCAGTGACTTCCTAAAAATATGTGTCAAGGGTTTATATATACAATACAATACAATACAGTTTATTTTTGTATAGCCCAAAATCACACAGGAAGTGCCGCAATGGGCTTTAACAGACCCTGCCTCTTGACAGCCCCCCAGCCTTGACTCTCTAAGAAGACAAGGAAAAACTCCCAATAAAAACCTTGTAGGGAAAAATGGAAGAAACCTCGGGAAAGGCAGTTCAAAGAGAGACCCCTTTCCAGGTAGGTTGGGCGTGCAGTGGGTGTCAAAAGAAGGGGGTCAATACAATACAATACAATACAATACACAGAACAGAACAAATCCTTAATACAGCATAATAATAAAAATTTTAGAAGTACAGAGCAGAATTTAACAGTAGATGATATCACATAATAAGATTTGGATATTTTTAGAGTGCTGGAGATCTCATCCGTCAAGCTGCCTCCCCATTTGGCCATTCCACGGCTGAAACGTTGCTCGGCCAGCCAATCCGATGAAAGGACCCCTCTTTCCCATGATTCCTATGATCCTCCACCAGGGATGACTTTACCATAGGCAGGCAAACAACTTGGCAGGTGGGCCGTGGCACCAATTGACACATTTGAGTACCGAGAACAGAAACAGAATAGGTGAGGGTTAGTAACAAATTATAATTATCATGTTACTAATGTTTTAGTGCTAATGACTAACAACAGAGATGCAGTCTGTACAGTTAATCAGCAGCTCTAGTCAGGATATGCTAAACTGAAGTAGTGAGTCTTCAGCCGGGATTTAAAGGCTGAGACCGAAGGGGCATCTCTTATAGAAGCAGGAAGACCATTCCACAGTTTAGGGGCCCTGTAACTAAAAGCTCGACCTCCCACTGTTATTTTATTAATCCTTGGAATCCTAAGCAGACCGGCATCTTGAGATCTTAATGTGCGCTCAGGTTTGTAAGTCATGATAAGTTCAGACAAGTAAGCCGGACCTCAGCCATTTAATGCTTTATATGTTAAAAGGAGGATTTTGAAATCTGCCCTAAATTTAACCAGGAGCCAGTGTAAGGATTTAAGAACTGGAGTTATGTGTTCGTATTTTCTTGTTCTTGTAATAATTCTTGCAGCCGCATTTTGGATTAACTGGAGGCTGTATAAAGAACAGTTTGAACAGCCAGTGAACACCGCATTACAGTAGTCAATCCTACTAGAGATAAATGCATGAATTAATTTCTCACAATCCTGTTTATTTAGAAAGCGCCTTAATTTCCTAACATTTTTAAGATGGAAGAAACATGTTTTGGACAACTTTGTAATATGTGCTTTAAATGACCTGCTAGAATCAAAGATAACTCCTAGATTGCAGGCTGATTCAGTAAAATTAATTGGGATTCCAACTGAGTTAAATGATGACAAAATATTGCTGTGATCAGCGTCATTCCCTCCAACAATTAACATCTCTGTTTTATCTGTATTTAAAGACAAGTAGTTCTCATTCATCCACTCCTTTAATTCACTAACACAACTAATTAAAGACAACATCGGAGAAACTTCATTTGATTTAAATGAAAGGTATAACTGGGTGTCATCTGCATACGAGTGAAAATTAACATTATGTTTCCTAATGAGAGATCCCAGTGGAAGCATGTAAAGTGAAAACAGTAAAGGTCCCAGTACTGAGCCCTGCGGGACACCATATTGAACTTGTGTGTATAATGAAGGAGTACTGTCAGCACATTTCTCTACATATTTGAATCGATTTGTTAAATAAGAACTGAACCAAGCGAGCACGGGGCCTGTAAGCCCAACATCGTTTTCTAGTCTGTGCAGTAAAATAGAATGGTCAATGGTGTCAAATGCTGCACTTAAGTCTAATAACATAATTACAGTGGAGTTTCCTTCATCAGAGGATATCAGAATGTCATTTACAACCCGTGTTAGTGCAGTTTCTGTACTATGACCAGTGCGAAAACCAGACTGGAATTTCTCAAATAAATTGTAATGCGTAAGGTGTGACTGAAACTGACTGGCGACTACTTTTTCTAGTATTTTAGAGAGAAATGGTAAATTTGAAATAGGCCTATAATTATTTAGTATGTGTGGGTCTAGGTCTGACTTTTTAAGTAAAGGTTTAATGACTGACACTTTTAGTGCATCAGGTACTGTGCCATGCAGTAATGAACTATTGATAATGGTTAGAATAGGTGCTGCAAGAACATCCATTGCACTTTTTACTAGTTTTGTTGGCACTGGATCTAGGGAACAAGTAGTGGGCTTCATTTTAGTAATTAAAGTTAAGACTTCCTGGTGAGTTACAGGATTAAAATTACTAAAGTGTTGAATGCAATGTGCAGCAGGGTCTGCTAAGCTAGTATTTGGTTTATGCTGTGATGCTGAGATCTGGGATCTTATATTTTTAATTTTCTCATTGAAGAAGTTCATAAAGTCTGTTCTGCTAATATCTGTTGGTATTTTGCACTGTTGATCTGAATTGCCATTTTTTAATTTAGCCACTGTTCTAAACAGTACCCGAGGATTTTTATTATTGCTATCTATTAATGTAGAATAGTATTCTGAGCGAGCTTTAAAGAGGGCTTTTTTATATTTATTAACACTCTCTGTCCATGCAATTTGAAAGACATGTAGCTTTGTTGTTCTCCATCTGCGCTCCAGTTTTCGACACTCTAATTTAAGAGCTCGAGTATTTTCATTAAACCAGGGAGAGTTTCTATGTGCTTTGATCACTTTTGTTTTAAGGGGAGCCACTGTGTCCAGAGCATCTCTCAAGGTCACATTATAATGTGATATTAGCTGATCTAAATTGTTTTCCATGTTTACATTTGATGTTAACTGATCTAAATGGTTTTCCACAATTACACTCGACTTACTCAAGGTATCTATAAATTTTGAAGCAGAATTACAATCTAGATGTCGCACTGTCTTTGTTTTAATCTGTGAGTGCGTTGGCATGGGCAGAACTAAATCAAATGTAATTAAGAAGTGATCGAAAATATATATATAAATAAATATGTACTCACTGGCCTCCTTAAGAACTCCAGGGTGAATATTATCTGATCCTGGTGATTTGTTTGATTTCATCTTATTTAATCTGAGCAGCACTTCTCCCTCTGCAATTTCCAAATCCCTCAGTACCTCCTTAGTAGTCCCTGTTACCACTCTGAGGTTATCCACTTGCTCACTTGTGAACACCTCAAAAAAATGTAAGTTTAGGGCATCTGCTATTTCACCGTCTGTATCTTTTAATTCCCCTTTACTTTTCCTGATGAACTTCATCTCCTCCTTGACTGTTTCTTTATTACTAAAATACTGAAAGAATCTCTTAGGGTCTTCTTTCTCCTTATATGCTCTATTCCTCTCCAACTGTCTTTTAGCCTCTCTGATATCCTTCTTAATGGTTTCCCTCATGTTCTCATACACGCTACGATTCACTTTGCAGTCATTAGTCTTATATGCCTTATAAAGCAGTTTTTTCCTTTCCAACTTCTTTTTTAAATCTTTATTAATCCACCATGGAGTTTTTTTTAGTTTCCTATTAATTCCACATTTAGGTCTGTATCTGTCCTGCATTACATTTTTAAACCTGTTCCACTGCTCCTTGACTGTCTCCACATTTAAAAGCTTATCCCAGTGTATCCTACTTAGATTTTGTCGCATCTGCTCAAAATTAGCACTACCAAAGTTCAACTTAACAATTTTAGTCTTTGCATCTGTACTCTTACAAAATACTGAGAATTGTATTACATTCTGGTCATGTGACCCTAGTGGTCCAATCACCTCTACACCCTCAATTCTATCCTGATTATTACAGAATACTAAATCTAGACAGGCTTCACCCCGTGTTGGTACTTTAACATGCTGTGTTAACAAACAGTCGCTGATTACTTCTAAAAACTCCTGCTCTTGTGCTCCTCCATCTGCAAGGTTATCCCATTTAATATTTGGATAATTAAAGTCCCCCATGACTATAATATCCCCCTGTAAACTTGCCTTTTTGATATTATTAAACAGATGTGTGTTGAAATTACTGTCTGAATTGGGTGGTCTATAACACACTCCTAAAATAAGACCTCTTTCCCTAATATTTTCCAGACGAAGCCACATGTCCTCACTAAGATGGGGCTCATCATCCAACTGAAGATGACTTACATTTAAACCCTGTTTGGCATAAACAGCAACCCCACCTCCTTTTCTGTTCTGTCTGTCCTTTCTAATAATGTGTATCCCTCTATGTTACACTCATCCCCATCTTTGTTATTTAGCCAGGTTTCCTTTATTGCTATAATATTATAATTATGCTCTGCTACATACAACTCCAACTCACTTACCTTATTTTTGATACTTCTATATTAAGGCAAGCTATTTTTAATGTGTTACTCCTTCTACATTTAAAATTTTGCTAAGAATTTACATTACTATTTATTTTTATTTCTACACCATTGTTTGTTCCTCCATGTATAGATCTAAACCTGGCCTGTCCTAAACTCCCTGCCCCCTCAATCCTCGACTAGCCTACACATACGCCTCCCCAATACATTGGTGCCCCTCCAGTTCAGATGTAACCCATCACAGCAGAACAGGTCCCATCTGTTCCAAAAGGTGTCCCAATGCCCCATAAACCTATACCCTTCTACCCTGCACCAAGATTTGAGCCACGCGTTAAGCCTTCTAATCTCCTCAATCTTACCTGGACTGGCGCGTGGCACAGGCAGAACTTCGGAGAAGACTATCTTGTCAGTTCTGCTCCTCAGCTTGGCACCTAACTCCTTGAATTTGGATCGCAGAACTGACAGACTACCCTTATGTATGTCATTTGTTCCAACATGGACAATGACAACTGGAGCCACCTCCCGCTCTGGTGAAGAGCCTATCCACCCTTCCAGGGAGGTCTCCCACCTGAGCTCCCGGAAGGCAACACACCGTGTGAGACTCTCTCTCTCTGGAGCACACCTGTGCTTCAATCACCCTAATGATTGAGTCCCCAACTATCACTACCTCTCTCTTTATGGGAACTGGTTTTGAGGTGGACAGTTGGGGCTCCTCTTCACTGTCTACCACCTCAGAATTATCAAAGACACCATCCAGCTCCGCAAAGACATGATAACGGTCTGACACTTCTAATTCTGGGGTTGATGACCCAGGACAGTGTTCACCCTTTACCTTATGACTTGTGACCATGACCCTCCTATTCCTACCTGTCTGGTCTGGAATCTCCTCCCGCACCATCTTGAGGGTGCACACTATCACTCTAAAGGACACTTGGGATCAGGTCTGCCAATTCTCTATTACAACGCAGGTCAGTTCAGAGACCCTGAGCTCGAGGTGCTGGATCAGCTGACATCTCCTGCAGATGTGGCCCTCATAGACAAACTGGCTCTTCCAAACCAACATCTAAAAAGTCCAACATCCAACAGGACTTGCATTGCTCTGGCCTCATTTTTCAAATTTGATTTGGGATTAATAAACTGCCTTAACTTTTTTTTCTTAATATTACATTTCTTCTTCTTTCAGCTGCTCCTTAACTTAAATGGTAACACGAAGATCTGCTCCAGATATTTTACACCTTTTCCCCTTAAGCTCCTGTCCTGTTCTCCCTCTCAGCTGCCTGCTGTTTGTCTTTCTATGAGGTTCATTTTACTTTTCTCTGTCTCTTCTCCTAACTTTGCGCTCTTCTTACTTATAAGCTCTTCACTCGCACTGTTTGTATTAATGACCCCTTACGCTGTTACACTTAACTGTTCTACCTTTGGACTGCTAAGGACTGTTCAATCAAAAATAAACAAATAAATAAAACTTTACTACCTCATCTGCTCCTACAGCCCCTTGTACCTAATCGGTGTATTAACGATGGCCGCTTACCTGCACACTGCTGAGCCTTCACCTTTTACTGCTTTGCTTAACAAAGTCTTCCATTAAAGTGCACAACATTAATACAGTACTCTAATAACCAATCTTAATGCACGTAAAAAATCTAGGCAGTACGGCATAAACACTAATAATTTAATTACAATTACTACTTTAGATGAACAATGTATTAAAACTATAAAAACAGATTATAGATTAAATAAAAAATACACACAGAGCGGCGCTAACAAAAATAACTTAGTTTCTGTTCCAAATATCAATAACGCGCATAAAATTCAGATCTGCCCCTCCAAAACATTAAATATGGCACTATTAAATGTCAGAGCATTAACTAACAAGACGTTTTTTATCAATGATCTTATTAGTGATAGAAAAAATGATTTTATTGCACTAAGTGAAACGTGGCATAGCTCAGAAGACGTGGCTGTTTTAATCGAATCTGCGCCTCCGGATTACAGTTTTACTCGTGCAGACCGCCAGGGAAAAAAGGGGGGTGGCTTGGCAAACATTTACTCAAGCCGGTTAAAGTGTAAAGATGTCAGTTTTGGTAAATTCAAGTCCTTTGTGTATCTCGTCGTTATTATTCATGGAGATTCTCACTTTCTAGTATTATCCGTGTATAGACCTCCTAAATTTAACACATCTTTCTTTGGGGAATTCTCAGAATTAATGTCAATTTTAATTATGAACAATGACACAATCTTAATAGTCGGTGACTTTAATTTTCATATTGATAATCAGTGTGACCCAAAAGTAAAAGAATTAATGAACCTCCTGGACTCTTATGATTTGAGACAGCTCGTTAATCAACCTACACTTAAAGCAGGTCATACGTTAGACTTCGTGATTACTAAAGGACTAAAAGTTGATATAAAGCAGGTCATTGATATTCATCTTTCAGACCATTTTCTTTTACTATTTAATATAGAAATAATGATAGAAACCATTCAAGAGTAGCATATTGTTAAAAAACACTTCTTTGATTCATCAGCAGCTTTAAAACTTACAAAATATTCTAAGCAGTCTGTCCGTTTACAGTGCCAACTATAATAGCGAGGATAATGTAAATAGTAAGGTGGAAAGATTTAATACTAAGGTGAGAGCTGCTGTTGACATAGTCACACCTGAAAAGACAGTAAAAAATCTTCTAGTATTGTTATACCATGGAAGACCCAAAGAGTGTGTGATTTAAAGAGAACATGCTGTAGAGCTGAGCGTAAATGGAGGAAGACTAAACTAACTATCCACTATGAAATATTAAAAGTTAAAATAACAGAATACAATAACACAGTCCGTCTTGAGAGGAGCTGCTATTTCTCTAAGATTATAAATAACAATGCTAGTAATCCCAGAGTCTTATTCTCTATGATTGATCGTCTGCTAAACCAGGTAACTCAAAGGAATGCCTCCATAATACTTCCGGTGAAACCTATGAGGCTATTGCTGTATTTTTGAATCAAAAAATTAATGATATTTGAAATAAAATAGTACATCCCCCCAACACTAAGGATCCTCCGAAACCCCAGCATTCCGTTATAAACAAATTACAATTCTTTCACTAGGATAGATTTATCTGATTTACATAGAATAATTTCTCAACTGAAACCCTCCACCTGCGTCCTTGACCCAATACCAACAAGTTTTTTCAAAGAAGTATCGGGCGTGCTAATTGATAATGTTCTTGACATAGTTAATTCGTCATTAGATACGGGGGGCTTCCCAGACTGCCTTAAGACTGCTGTAGTTAAACCCCTGCTCAAGAAAAATAATAATACATTTCGGTTGGGTTTTAAAACAAATCACAGCACAGAAACTGCACTCGTTAAAGTAGTAAATGATTTGCAAGTGAATGCAGACAGAGGCCATTTATCTGTTCTCATCTTCTTAGATCTGAGTGCCGCATTTGACACCATTGATCATAATATTCTTAGAAATCGCCTTAGTCAATGGGTGGGCCTCTCTGGCAGGGTCTTAAATTGGTTTGAATCCTACCTGGCAGGGAGAAAATTCTTTGTTAGTTGTGGTAATTACAACTCAAAGACACATGATATCCGATATGGTGCTCCACAAGGCTCTATCCTGGGTCCGCTGCTCTTCTCAATCTACATGCTTCCGTTAGGTCAGATTATCTCAGGGCACAACGTGAGCTACCACTGCTATGCTGATGACACACAGCTGTACTTATCAATAGCACCTGATGACCCCGACTCTGTTGTTTCACTAACACAATGTCTTACTTGTGTTTCTAATTGGATGAATAGTAATTTTCTGAAGCTAAATAAAGAGAAAACAGAAATTTTAGTGATTGGCAATAATGGAGAGAATGAGATTATAAGAAATAAACTTGATGCATTAGGATTAAAAGTCAAGACGGGGGTAAAGAATTTAGGGGTAACTGTTGACTGTAACCTGAATTTTAAATCGCATATTCATCAGACCACTAGGACAGCATTTTGTCACTTAAGAAACATAGCAAACGTTAGACCTCTTATATCATTGAAAGATGCTGAGACATTAGTTCACGCATTTGTTTTCAGTCGACTAGATTACTGTAACGCACTCCTCTCAGGACTACCCAAAAAAGACATAAATCGTTTGCAACGAGTGCAGAATGCAGCTGCTAGAATCCTAAATAGGAAAAGAAAATCTGAGCACATCTCTCCAGTTTTGATGTCACTACACTGGTTACCTGTGTCATTCAGAATTGACTTTAAAATACTGCTTATGGTTTATAAAGCCTTAAATAATCTCGCTCCATCTTATATATCGGAATGTCTCACACCTTATACTCCAAATTGTAACCTTAGATTCTCAAATGAGTGTCTGCTTAGAATTCCAAAAACTAAACTTAAAAGAAGTGGTGAGGCGGCCTTCTGCTTTTATGCACCTAAAATCTGGAATAGCCTGCCGATAGAAATTCATCAGGCTGATACGGTGGAGCAGTTTAAAAAACTGCTGAAAACACATTATTTTAACATGGCCTTTTCATAACTTCACCTTAATTTAATCCTGATACTCTGTGTGTTCAATTCATTATAATAACTATTCTTGGTGGCTCTAAAATCCGTACTGACCCCTATTCTCTTTTCTGTTTCTTTTCCAGGTTTTCTCTGGTGGCGATCTGAGCCATCACCACCTAATCAAAGCACTATGATGTCCTTACATTGATGGATTAAAAGCCAGAAGTCTACGTGACCATCATCATCAAGTCCTTCCTTGAGAACCCTAACTACAAAGAGGACTGTTTCATTTATGTTAGGTGGATTGTCCAGAGGGGGCTGGGTGGTCTCATGGTCTGGAATCCCTGTAGATTTTATTTTTTTTCTCCAGTCGTCTGGAGTTTTTTTTTTTGTTTTTTCTTTCCATCCTGGCCATCGGACCTTACTCTTATTCTATGTTAATTGGTGTTGTCTTATTCTAATTCTTACTTTGTCTTTTATTTCTCTTTTCTTCATCATGTAAAGCACTTCGAGCCACATTATTTGTATGAAAATGTGCTATAGAAATAAATGTTGTTGTTGTTGAAGTCCGCCACTGCCTTTTTTTTTCTTTTCCTTTAAACTAAGGACTCGCTGTTACGATGACATGGTTATTTGCTTACAAATGCCGATATCAGTTACTGCAGCTTTCTACCCATCCTCCTCGATGCTAATTCAAATACAGATAACACGAAAAAGTACAGGTGCTAGTAAATTTTCCAAGAGCACCTGCAAACTCCCAGCTACTTTTGCTCTTGAAATAAATAAGCAAAAAAAACCCTTCTAAAGGGCAAAAAGCTTCAAAAATTCCCACACGGTTCCTTAGTGGCAACCAAAACCCACGTTATTAAGAGCAAAATGTATTTCTTTTATTTAAATCTCACACCACAGAACAGACTAAAAACTCGCAACAGCCTCAAAAAACTCTCAACAGCCTCGAGGCCAGCAGTTAGTTCTGTCAGGATGATCAGGATTTTCGGTCACCGTCCTCTCCGATGTCACCTTCCTGTCCCCTTCAGATAGACGGAGCTCTCTGTGTGCCGTTTTGATGTCCAGTGTGACTGGACCGATCTCTGAAACGAGAGAAAACAAAATGAATGAGGAAATCTGTGTGAGTGTAATGGGACTGGGGGCGGAGCTCAACACAGACAATTAACAAGAACCAATCAGGAGCTAAATTACTTATTCTTCCTCTTTCGGCTGCTCCAGTTAGTGGTTGCCACAGCAGAACCTCTTTTTCCATATCTACCTGTCCTCTCGATCTTGCTCTGTCACACCCATCACATTCATGTCCTCTCTCAGCACATCCGCAAACCTTCTATTAGGCCTTCCTCTTCTCCTCTTACCTGGCAGTTCGATCTTTAGCGTCCTATTTCCAGTATACCCAGCATCTCTCCTCTGCACATGTCCAAACCAATGCAATCTCGCCTCTCTGACTTTGTCTCCCAAACTGTCCAACCTGAACTGACCCTCTAATATCCTCATTTCTAATCCATCCTCGTCACACCCAATGCAAATCTTAGCATCTTTAACTGTGCCACCTCCAGCTCTGTCTCCAACCCATAAAACATAGCTGGTCTCATTACCATCCTGTCGACCTTCCCTTTAACTCTTGCTGATATTCGTCTGTCACAAATCATTCCTGACACTCTTCTCCACCCACTCCACCCTGCCTGCATTCTCTTTTCATCTCTCTTCCACAATCCCCGCTACTCAATACTGTTGATCTTAAGTATTTAAACTCATCCACCTTCACCAACTCTACTCCCCTCATCCTCACCACTCCACTGACCTCCCTCTCATTTACACACATGTATTCTGACTTGTTTCTACTGACCTTCATTCTTCTCCTTTCATATCTCCACCTCTTCAGGGTCTCCTCGACTGCTATCGCTACAGATCACAAAGTCATCTGCAAACATCACAGTCCACGGGGACTCCTGTCAAATATCCTCTGTCAACCTGTCCATCACCACTGCAAATAAGAAACGTCTCAGAGCTGATCCCTGATGTGATCCCACTTCCGTCACTCCTACCGCAGATCTCACCGCTGTCACACTTCCCTCGTACATATCCTGTACAACTCTTACATACTTCTCTTCCACTCCTGACTTCCTCATACAATACCACAACTCCTCTCAAGCCACCCTGTTGTATGCTTTCTCCAGGTCCACAAAGACGCAATGCAACTCCTTCTGGCCTTCTCTAAACTTCTCCATCAACATCCTCAGAGCAAACATTGCATCTGCGGTGCTCTTTCTTGGCATGAAGCCATACTGCTGCTCACTAATCATCACCTCACTTCTTAACCGAGATTCCACTACTCTTTCTCATAACTTAATGCTGTGGCTCATCAATTTTATCCCCCTGTAGTTACTGCAGCCCTGCACATCCCCCTTATTCTTAAATATCAGCACCAGTACACTTCTTCCCCACTCCTCAGGCATCCTCTCACTTTCCAAGAATCCATTAAACAATCTGGTTAAAAACTCCACTGCCATTTCTCCTAAACACCTCCATGCTTCCACAGGTATGTCATCTGGACCAATGGCCTTTCCATTCTTCATCCTCTTCATCGCTGTCCTTACTTCTTCCTTGCTAATCCGTTGCACTTCCTGATTCACTATCTCCACATCATCCAACCTCTTCTCTCTCTCGTTCTCGTCATTCATCAGCCTTTCAAAGTAGTGTTTCCATCTGCTCAACACACTCTCCTCGCTTGTGAGTATGTTTTCATCTAACCTGCTGCTCATCTTTCCCAGCTCTGCTCCTCTGTGTAGCCCACTGATCATTTTCTCCCTCCTTAGTGTCCAACCTCTCATACAACTCAATCATACGCCTTTTCTTTAGCCTTCACGACCTCTCTCTTCACCTTGCGCCTTATCTCCTTGTACTTTTGTCTACTTTCTGCATCTCTCTGACTATCCTTCTTCTTCTTCGCCGTCCTCTTCCTCTGTATACTTTGCTGCACTTCTCCATTCCGCCACCAGGTTTCCTTTTCCTCCTTCCTCTGTCCAGGTATCACGCCAAGCACCCTTCTTGTTGTCACCCTTACTACATCTGCTGTAGTTTCCCAGCTGTCTGGTAACTCTTCACTGCCATCCAGTGCCTGTCTCACCTTCTCCCTAAACTCAACCTTGTAGTCTTCCTTTGTCAACTTCCATTATTGGTCCTTGGCTCTGCCCTTACTCTGTTCCCCTTGTTGATCTCCAACGTCATCCTACAGACCACCATCCTATGCTGCTTAACTACACTTTCCCCTGCCACCACTTTGCAGTCTTCAATCTCCTTCAGATTGACTCTTCTGCATAGGATGTCATCTACCTGTGTGCATCTTCCTCCACTCTTGTACATAAACATATGTATCTCCCTCTTCTTAAAATACGTATTCACCACCACCATGTCCATCCTTTTGGAAAAATCCACTATCATCTGGCCTTCATCATTCCTCTCCTTGACACCATACCTTTGCCCATCACCTCCTCGTCTCTCTGTTCCCATCACCAACATGCCCATTGAAATCCACTCCAATCACCACTTTCTGTCCCTTGGGTACACTGTTTGTCACTTCATCCAACTCACTCCAGAAATCTTCTTTCTCATCCATCGCACATCCAACTTGCGGTGCATATGCACTAACAACATTCATCATCACACCTCCAATTTCCAGCTTCATAATCATTGCTCTGTCTGACACTCTTTTCCCTTCCATAACACTCTTGAAATACTATTCCTTCAGAATAACACCTACCCGATTTCTCCTCCCATCCACACCATAATAGAGCAATTTGAATCCCACCTCCGATCCACCAGGCCTTACTCCCCTTCCATTTAGTCTGTTGCACGCACAATATATCAACCTTCCTTCTCTCCATCATATCTGCTAACTCTCTCCCCTTACCAGTCATACTGCCAACATTCAAAGTTCCTACCCTCAGTTCCACTCTCTTTACCTTCCTCCTCCCCTCCTGCCTCCAGACAACCCCCCACAATCTCCTTCTTCGGCCAACTGTATTCCAATTTCTGCCAGCACCCTTTTGACTAACAGTACTGGTGGCGGTTGTTGTTAACCAGGGGTTAGACCGATCTGTATTGAAATTTCTCCGTATATTGATTTGGCAAAATTTGGCCCTTCCTGACGTAACGCTCCCCTTTTATTCGGGGTTTGGGACCGGCATGAAGAAACACACTGGTTTGTGCAATCCCTGTGGCTGGGTTTGTTATAATGCCTTTTCCTATCAACTATTATTATAGCTCATTTCCTATCTTTCTGTTAAATAGCACTTTTCATATTTATTTATTATGTACTGTTTTTCGCTTTCCTCTGTCCATCTCTCATATTGTTCCATTCACATGTCTTACAGTATATAGTGACTTTAATATCTGTATATTATATAGCCTGCGGTGGGCTGGTGTCCTGCCCGGGGTTTGTTTCCTGCCTTGCGCCCTGTGTTGGCTGGGATTGGCTCCAGCAGACCCCCGTGACCCTGTAGTTAAGATATAGTGGGTTGGATAATGGATGGATGGATGGATGGATGGATATTATATAGCACCTTTCACATCTATCTCTCTACTGTTTGTGTCACCAGCATGCCACCAGTAGTTGCTGATCCCCAAAATCGCAATTTTCTGTCATATAAGCATAAACTGTCAACAGTGATTGTCATCTGCCATTCTTTATTCCTTTGCTATTAATTTCAGATGTACACAATAAACAAATGACAATGGCATAAACACAACTATTGGGACCCTCACCTGATATTCTGTAGCACACTGTTTTCAGGCGAAAACTGCCATCAAGCTCTTCCTGCTGCTCTGATGAGACTTCTGCTCCTCTCACTGGCCACTTGGCCCACTCTTCTTGAGGTCTGAGGACTTCCACCTCTTTCCATGGATGTTGACTTGGATTCAGTTCAGGGCTCATAGCAGACCACTTCCCAAACGTCCTATGCAATGTCCACAATATCTGGCTGGTATGTTTTGAATGAGCTGAACTAGAGACAGAGCTTTGTGATGTTTGCTCCAGAATGCCTTGATGATCTTCTGATTTTATTGTGTCCTGAATAGTTTCAGCTCAGCATCCCATAACATTCATGAACACCCTTGTTGTGATGTGAGATTTTGCATATAACTTGATAAATGTTTTGTATGTCTTTATTTATAATTTAGGCAAACCAATGTAACTTTCGTGAGAGGTATTCGTGTTTGCCCCCCTTTTACGACTGTCTCTTTGTAATTTTATGACAGGATTTAGGGGGATGTGTCTTAAACCAGTTTGATGAGTATTTCTCTGCTAAAGTCTTTGAACCCAATGCAAGGAAGCCAGGATGTTTAACATAAGGTTTTGGGGCAGGAGATA
>JANRMT010028174.1:8611636-8621691 GCA_026402145.1 Polypterus bichir lapradei
ATCTATCTATCTATCTATCTATCTATCTATCTATCTATCTATCTATCTATCTATCTATCTATCTATCTATCTATTATATAGTGCCTTTCCTATCTATCTATCTATCTATCTATCTATCTATCTATCTATCTATCTATCTATCTATCTATCTATCTATCTATCTATCTATCTATCTATCTAATCTTGTCCAATGTGTGTGTGTGTGTGTGTGTGTGTGTGTGTGTGTGTGTGTGTGTGTGTGAATACATCCTGGTATTGACAGGCATCCCATTTGGGTCTGGTTGCTGCCCTGCTTGCCAGGCTGCGAGGGTAGGCTCCTGCACCTTTGCTCCTGAACTCTACTAAGAGGCCTTTTAAAGTGAATACATGGATGAACAGATTGATTTCTTTTGCTGATCAGTTTGGGCAGAATGGTGCCTGCTGGGTGGTGCCACTGCTTTACAGATCCAGCAACCTGAGTTTTACTACCACACCTAACTGTTGTACATGTGAACTCTGCATGTTATCCCTGTGTGGAGAATTTGACCTCCTGTTACAAAAAATACAGGCAGGTTAAGTTGATTTATGACTCATAATTGGCCCCAGTATGTGAATGAGTGGGCCACGCGTTAGACTGCCACCGTAGTAATAATAATAATAATAATACATTTTATTTACAGTATCTCAAAAAAGTGAGTACACCCCTCACTTTTTTGTAAACATTTTATTCTGTCTTTTCATGGGACAACACTGACGATATGACACTTGGATACAATGTCAAATAGTCCGTGTACAGCTTGTATCGCAGTGTCAATTTGCTGTCCCCTCAAAATAACTCAACACACAGCCATTAATGTCTAAACCACTGGCAAAAAAAGTGAGTACATCCCTAAGCTAAGTGAAAAATGTCCAGATTGTGCCCAGATTGTCAATATTTTGTGTGGCCGCCCACCATTATTTTCCAGCACTGCCTTAACTCTCTTGGGCATGGAGTTCACACGAGCTTCACAGGTTGCCACTGGAATCCTCTTCCACTCCTCCATGACGACAGCACGGAGCTATTGGATGTTAGAGACCTTGCGCTCCTCTACCTTCCCCACAGATGCTCAATAGGGTTTAGATCTGGAGACATGCTTGGCCAGTCCAGCACCTTTATCCTCAGTATCTTTAGCAAGGCAGTGGTCATCTTGGAGGTGTGTATGGGTCATTATCATGTTGGAATACTGCCCTGCGGCCCAGTTTCCAAAGGGAGGTGATCATGCTCTGCTTCAGTATGTCACAGTACATGTTGGCATTAGAACATTAGAACCCTCTAGACGAGAACGGGCCATTCAGCCCAACAAAGCTCGCCAGTCCTATCCACTTGTTTCTTCCAAAAAAACATCAAGTCAAGTTTTGAAAGTCCCCAACGTTAAGAGTAGGTTAACAAATGCAAACAACGCAAATCCTGCTCTGAAAAACAAATTAAATACTTTTAAAAGAGACAAGGGTGCAAAGCAGCCCTATGGTGCATAGATAGAGAGAGAGAGAGAGAGAGAGAGAGAATGAAAGGCACTATATAATATCTGGTAAGTAGGTAGGCAGGTAGTTAGCACTTCATGTGTTCCAATGGGAAATTTAGCTTTCAGAGAAACTCTAAAAATATAGAAATAGGACACAACAGTAATAAGCCACACAAATTAAGGCCTGATCATTGTGTTTCACTGCGGGTACGAAGGAGCCCTTTGACACACTTCTGCTGAAGATTTTGCTGGTTGAAAGTCCTCAGTGTTGATGTGTCAAAGAGAGGATTTGCAGCGTTGTTCATAATGGCACTCCTCTCAAAAGTCGTCACGAAGTCAGACGTTTGTGCCATCGGTCTGTAGTCATTAGGTGGAGACGCGTTTGCCTTCTTAAGAACAGAAACAATGCAGTGACACTTTCTGGGGTCTTAGGGACAAACCAAACCTGTCTAAGCATTCGTCTTTAGGCCTCCTTGTGGCTCGTGTCCAGCCATGTTGAATTTCCAAAAGACATTTATTTATACACTTAAGTACGCTGGCTACTTATTCAATGTAATATTTGCTTGAATGTGTTGCTTTTGGGGTTTTCTCTGGTATTTAGCCTTTTGGTCAGTATATTTGTACGTGTTCTGTTTGGTATCTTTATCCCATCCATCCATCCATCCATTATCCAACCCACTATATCCTAACTACAGGGTCACGGGGGTCTGTTGAAGCCAGTCCAGGCCAACACAGGGCACAAGGCAGGAAACAAACCCCGGTCAAGGTGCCAGCCCACTGCATGGCACACACACACACGGGACAATTTAGAATCGCCAATGCACCTCACCTGCATGTCTTTGGACTGTGGGAGGAAACCCACGCAGACACGGGGAGAACATAAAAACTCCACGCAGGGAGGACCTGAGAAGCGAACCCAGGTCCCCTAACTGTGAGGCAGCAGCACTACCCACTGTGCCACCGTGCCGCCCATGGCATCTTTATTGTCTGTTTAATTTGATTTTGTTTCTCCAGTACTTTGGATTTGTTGTCTTCCTGTATGTTCCTCTTTCCATTTCCTGCTCATTTGGTATTTTTATGACTACACAAGTTTGAACTTCATGTTAAGCTTTCTAAACTCCTCAGTCTTACCTGGTCTATCATATGTAGCACAGACAGAAGAACGTTTGATAAGACCACCTTGTCTGTTTTGCCCCTAATTTTACCTCCTCGCTCTTTATATTGTTCCTGCACCACTGTCTGCATGCCTTTACATTTGTCACTTGTTCAGACCTGGATCCATGAAAACTCTGATCAGCAGCCTTCCCAGGTGTGCAAGGTGGACAACCACCTCTGAAACAAGAATACTAAACACCATATCTGTCACTGGAGCACACCAGTGTGCCAGCGTAACCCTTTGGGGTCCACCGCTATAGAAGGTCAGTTTGGGTTTATGAAATGTCCTTCTGCTGCACTGAGCTCTCCTCCTCATCTCTAGCAGGCTCTCTTATCCCTCAGTGTTTCCTTCATGACCTGGTTGTATACCTCTGACTGATTTGCACCCTTGTCTGTAGCCCCCCAGCTTGTCCTCGCTCATCTTTATTGCCTGTTTAGTCCTCAGCGCTTCCACAGCCGTCCCTTTGGCCATCACTAGTAACCGAGCCTTTCATGACCTAAAGCAGCCCACCATGTCGTGATTTGTTTCCTCGTCTTCATAACTGAAATTGGAACTTCTTTCAGTTGTCTTCTGGAATTCAATTTTAAAAGTTGTTTGTCTTCTCTGGGCCTCACTTATAAAGTGTTTTATATTTGCATTTGTTGCCAGTTTGGTTTGCTCTCAGCTTTATGAATTCTGATCTTGTGTGTCCAAACAGAAACAGCTGGGGGCGATTCGGATCGAAATCACAAGGAGACTTGAGGAGAGGGAGAAGACCCTGCAGGAGACGATGAGGGCGATGGAGCAGATAATGGTGAGTGCACTTAAGAAGAGACTTCATATCAGAGAGAGGAGAAATAAATGAAAACTGGAAGAGCCGGCAGAGCTTCACTAGTAATGACATGTAGGGAAAGGGAAAGGCGTTTGGACAGAAGAGGTTTAATTATGTGTCCCACGCAGCATGTCATTGTCCTCCATGTTTTGTTCATTTGTGATTCAGACAGTATGACCCTGATGCCCATGGCATTTTCAGTCAGTTATAGTCCAACACAGGGTCACGGGGGTCTACTGGAGCCAATCCCAGCCAACACAGGGCACAAGGCAGGAAACAAACCCTAGACAGGACACACACACACACAGACACACACACCAAGCACACACACTGGGGACAATTTAGGATCGCCAATGCACCTGACCTGCATGTCTTTGGACTGTGAGAGGAGTCTCTCTTAACTACGAGGCAGTAGCGCTAGCTCTGTGCCACCGTGCCGCCCTTGCATTTTCAGTCGCACTTTTATTTTCATCCAATTAACTCCAAAGTGCAGGTTGGTATCGATGTTGTGAAGCAGATCAGAGGGCACAATGTTCCTTTTTGGCCTTTTCTTGTTCATTTTGGGGTCACAACTTTGTTTGACTCCATAGCTTAAGGTGTGCCACTCGTTGAGTGAGTGCAGTTTTGATTGTGGTGACTGCTGATCTTTAGTCATTTTTTAAGTCTTACACATTTTACATTAAGAACCATAAAGATTCTAAACATGTCACTGGTTCCTTAGTAAAATTCTTATTTTGCTTTGAAAGTGTACTAAGACGTGTCGACAGCTCGCTGGGTCCGTTTCTCTGGTCAGTTCTGCTGCCTCACATATCCGGTGTCCATATGTGCGGTTTGTATTTTCTTTCTGTTATTTGTGGGCTTTCCTCCAGGGGGCCTGAGGAGTTTGTTAATTGGCAGCGACTCTAAATCGGTCCAACGAGTTTGTGATGATGGGTATGTGTGGCCCTGTTATTTGACTGGCGCACTATCCAGGGTTGCTTCTTGCCAAGGAATTCTTGAGTTTTCAGCCAGCATTGGAAGAACTCATCACTTAAACTTTAACAAACTAATTTCTTCAGCACAAAAGTTTTTAATTAAAGAGTTATATCAAACACAGCAGGTCCAGACCACCGGGGCGTACCATCAGTTGAGAACAAATGGGCAGAACACGACATGTCACTCAAGTGTCCAGTTAAGAGACTGACAAACTGAGCTGATGTGACAGTCGAGGAACAGCAAATGAGCTGAGATGAGCCATCGTGACAGAGCAGAACGCTTCAGGCCTTTTGTTCATTTCTGCAGTCAGTCATTATCCAACCTGCTATATCCTAACTACAGAGTCACGGGGGTCTGCTGGAGCCAATCCCAGCCAGCACAGCTTGTAAGGCAGGAAACAAACCCCAGGCAGGGTGCCAGCCCACCCACACACTAGGGACAATTTAAGATGGCCAGTGCACCCAACCTGCATGTCTTTGGACTGTGGGATGAAACCCACGCAGACATGGGGAGAACATGCAGACTCCACACAGGGAGGACCCGGGAAGTGAACCTAGGTCTCCTTACTGCAAGGCGGTAGCGCTACCACTGTGCCACCATGCCACCCTAGAATTGCTGCACCTCAATAAAACATCTGTGGTGGGCTGGCACCCTGCCCAGGGATTTGTTCCTGCCTTGCGCCCTGTGCTGGCTGGGATTGGCTCCAGCAGACCCCCGTGACCCTGTGTTAGGATATAGCAGGTTGGAGAATGACTGACTGACTGACAGTAAAACATGAAATTCCCCTTCTAACCCCATGCCAACTTCTCACTGACACTCCTGTTCTTTACATTTATTTCTGAATTGTTTCCTTAACAACTGATTCCATTCATTTAAATGTAAGAAATGTTAAGTTTATATTAATGCCCCTCTGGTGTCACTCATTTAAACCCCTTTGTTCTGCACCAACATATTACACATCTATTAAATCTCTTAATCTCTTTAGTCTTGCCAGGACTAGTGCGTGGCACAGGTAGACCTTCTGAGACTTACCACCTTGTCAGTTCTGCTCTTCAACTTAACACACAACTGATATTCTGCCCTTTCGTATACAGTATGTCACTTGTTGCAACCTGCACAATGACAACTGAGCCTAGCAAAAAAGACTTTTTTAGCCATCCAGGCAGGACTTCTACCTGTACACCGGTAAATTAAAATCGTGTGCGAGACTTCAGCCCCAGAATCAAACCAGCGCCTCCGTTTTCCCTTCTGATTTAGTCCTGGCTTTCTCTTCATTTCTTTCTTTGTGCTTTGGTGTGGATGTGTCAGTTGAGACTTCTCATTCCTACCTACCACCTCAGAGTTTTAAGAGTAGCCGTCCAGTCCTGAAATGTCCCAGAGACAGCTGGACACCTCCAGCTCTAGGCTTGATGCATGTGGACTGTATGTGTCTCTTACCCTGTGCTAAATTCAGGCCATGACCCATCTGCTTGTGTCTTTCTGGTCCCCTTCTGCATCACTTAAGGGCCGCACACTATCTCAACAGGAGACATCCGAGTACGTTCACTTCTGTAGTCCAGCGGTCGCCAGCTCCGGTCCTGCAGAACCACAATGGCTGCAGGTTTTCATTCTAACCCTTTTTTTTAATGAGCGCCTATTCTTGTGAATTCATCCATCCATTCATCCATTATCCGACCTGCTATATCCTAACTACAGGATTCTTGATTATGCAAGAATGGGCTGCCATCAATCAGGATTTGGCTCAGAAATTGATGGACAGCCTGCCAGGGCGAAATGAAGAGGTCTTCAACGAGAAAGAAGGGCCAGGACTGCAAATATGGTCTCATCATTCAATAAAAGCCTTTGAAACTCCTGAAATGCTTGAAATTCTATTTCAGTATACCAGAGAAACATCTAACACTTTGTGAAAACCAACACTTGTGTTATTCTCAAAACTGTTGGCCTCAACTGTATAGCAAACAGAGCTTTCATAAATATGCAAAATAACCATTAGAATACAAATTTTGAGATTGATAATGAAAATATTGTATGTCAAACTGTTCAGAAGTGAACAATAACAGGAGAGTCAGTTTACCCCTTTTAGGGCAGATTTTTTTATGTTTTTATTATATAACTAGCTGTTAAGCCCATGCTGTTGGGTCCTAGAAACTATTAAAATCGGCAGAAATAAATTGAAATGTAGAGACGTCAAGTAATTGAAAGGAACGACTCTGGGCGTCTCATTCCTAGGAGGTTTTGTTTTGCCAACGTGCTCTCATCGTTTGTGCGTTAGCGGCTAAGCGACTGTCTTTCTTCAGAGGTTTCATTTTGCTGATGTGCTCGCCTCGCTTGTGTATTAGCAGTGGGAGGAAAAGTAAAAGGGATACCGCTTCGCCCATGTGCTTGCCACACTTCTGTAATAGCGGAATAAGCGAGTGACTCTCTCTTCGGATGTTTCGTTTTGCCGACCTGCTGGCCTCGCTTGCGTATCCTCAGGAGGTGGAGCCCTTAGCTCGACTCCACCTCACCCTTCCGGGCCAGACAGACACACACACTTCCACGCATAGACGTTTATATTATACCAGTAACGGCGGACTGCACGATGACGTGTAGTGAATACACTTGACTTCTATTTTTCTTCCTGTTTCTTTCTCTGTACGTTTACCATTCGTTTGCTCAGAGTCTGACGAGCTTCCTGTTTCCTGAGCAGCTCTTCTTTTCTCCACCCTAGCAACCCGCTTCTTCTCTTCTTTCATCAGCATCTTTTTTTGTTAACACTGATTAAGTCAGTGTTTGTGTTGCAATTACTTTGTACGTTTTTCTTAATTTTTCACTTAAGCTGGCACTTAAGTCTTCAATCTGCCTCAAGAATGATTTAAGATACGAAGAGGTAGTGACGGTGAAGGTGGTAGGGATGAGAACGGCGCTGGTACACATGTGCCCTGCTGCGCACTGCCAAGAGTTGATTCTACAATAAAATAAAATAAAAATAAAATGAGAAATAACCTTGTAGGTCAATCATCACCCCGAAAGCGTTCAGCAGACATCACGTAGTATGTGTGTACCAAATTTCAGGTCAATAGTTCAAACGGTTTGTGAGCGACAGGTGATTTAAAATCCTGGACAGACAAACAGACAGCCACGGTAGCATCGGATATAAGAACAACAACAATGATGACGACATTTATTTCTATAGCACATTTTCATACAAACAATGTAGCTCAAAGTGTTTTACATGACAAGAAAAGGGAAATAATGACAAAATAAATAATTAAAATTAGGGAATACTAATTAACATAGACTGTGGTGGGCTGGCGCCCTGCCCAGGGTTTGTTCCCTGCCTTGCGCTCTGTGTTGGCTCCAGCAGACCCCCGTGACCCTGTAGTTAGGATATAGCAGGTTGGATAATAGATGGATAGATGGATAATTAACATAGAATAAAGTTAAGGTCCGATGGCCAGGGAGTACAGAAGAAATAAAAAAAACTCCAGATGGCTGGAGAAAAAATAAAATCTGCAGGGGTTCTGAGGCCATGAGACCACCTGACCAGACCCCTCTAGGCATTCTACCTCACATAAATGATCTCAATTAGTCCTCATGGTATTCAGGGTTCTCATGGAAGAACTTGATGATGACGGGCATGTACACTTCTGGCCTTTAATCCATCAATGTAGGGACATCACAGTGCTTTGATTAGGTGGTGGTGGCGCAAATCGCCACCACAGAAAACTGGAAAAAGAACAGCAGAGAAAGTAGGTGGAGCCACCATGAATAATACTGATTATCATTTTAATATACAGAGCATCAGGATTAAACTAAGATGAAGCTATGAGAAAGCCATGTTAAAGTGATGTGTTTTCAGCAGTGTTTTTAGTATTAGCCTGGCGAATTCCTACTAGTAAGCTATTCCAGATTTGAGGTGCATAACAGCAGAAGGCTGTCCGCCTCACCACTTCTTTTAAGTTTAGCTCTTGGAATTCTATGTAGACACTCATTTGAAGATCTAAGGTTACGATTTGTGGTGTGAGGTGTAAGAAGATAATAGTAATAATAATCACATCATAGCACTAAATGCAGAGAGGACCCAGGATTGAAACGACAACGTCTTGATTATGAAGCAGCCAATCTGCACCAACCAAGCAGATATCGGTGAGAGTGCCGCCCTTCTATTGTGAAACGCGCAAACACACACATGCGTGAAAACATCTTTACTTCGCATTGATTGATATTTGGGTTTTAGCTTTCACACATTGACAACAACATATAAATTAAACAATTTCTTTTTCTTTGGTTTTATTCAAGAATAAATGCACACTTGTTTTGTTATAACGTTTTTCAAAGTGTTTATTTGATATTTGGACTTCAGTCCTCACACATTATACACTTCACGTCAACATTTTGTCGTTATTACTATAATATATCCATCCATCCATCATCCAACCCGCTATATCCTAACTACAGGGTCACGGGGGTCGGCTGGAGCCAACACAGGGCACAAGGCAGGAAACAAACCCCGGGCAGGGCGCCAGCCCACCGCAGTCTATAACATATGAAAAATGTTTCTGCTTTAGGTATGTGTTCAACATTTTTTTTCCTCACATTTCCTGTCATCCTGCATTTACCCAGATCACAATATTTTTCCCATTCAATTCCAGACACCTCACTCCCAGATAAACAGACTTTAGCTGTGAGTATTTCGTGTCTGATTTCAGCTGCCTCAGTGGTGGATGGGATAGCAGGCTACCCGTCTGTGGCTGACTGACACATTTGTCAAATAAAGGGGCTTATTGTGGGCAGCTGGCGTAGTGATGAGGAGCTGTGAGTAATATTAAGGTGGCTTGGCATTATGAATATTTTCACAGACTTCAGGGATTCTAGTGTTAAGTAAAGAGCCATCAACCACCCCAGATGTAATGCCAGCCCATCCAAATAATCCTATACAACATCTAGGCACCAACTAAAGTGCCTTGTGACCGGCAATTCTTGTTAGGTAACTTAATTCTGTGTCTTTTACAATCCAACCAGATCTCTGTGGAAGAAGAAGTGGAGGAACAGAAGAAGAACTTCACTCATCTGATTTGCTGTATTGAAGAAACCTGGAGGAAATTAATGGAGCGGATCAGAGAACGAGAAAAGACAGAAAAAGAGAAGGCTGAAGGAGTCACAGAGCAAATTGAGAAGGAGATTGAGGAGCTGAAGGGGACAGAAGCTGAGCTGAAGGAGCTTTTGGAAACGAATAACAATTTCCGCTTCCTGGAGGTGAGGTGACACTTCATAGGGATTCTGATCAGAATGGGGTGTGTGGGACCTGGGAACATTTAGAGAGAAATTCAGAACATCTGAGGAGTTTGTAACACATGACAAGAACAGACCATTCAGCCCAACGCAGATCATCTTTTCATATTCACCTAATATTTCTAATAGACCTGTAATCAAAAGTCTTTGAGGTGCTGCTTCCATCTGCACCACAGGATAATGTGTTTGATGTTTCTACAGTTCTCTGTGTGGAGAGCTACATTTGAATAGATAGATAGATAGATAGATAGATAGATAGATAGATAGATAGATAGATAGATAGATAGATAGATAGATAGATAGATAGATAGATAGATAGATAGATAGATAGATAGATAGATAGATAGATAGATAGATA
>JANRMT010028174.1:8626691-8651798 GCA_026402145.1 Polypterus bichir lapradei
CTGATGATCACAGGGTCCATGAGGGGCCTGGTCCTCCTAAAATCCACCACCAGTTCCTTGGTTTTGCTGGTGTTCAGGTGTAAGTGGTTTGAGTCGCACCATTTAACAAAGTCTTTGATTAGGTTCCTATACTCTTCCTGCCCACTCCTGATGCAGCCCACAATAGCAGCGTCGTCAGTGAACTTTTGCACGTGGCAGGACTCCGAGTTGTATTGGAAGTCCGATGTATGTTGGTCTGAACAGGACCGGAGAGCCTATATACATCGGACTTGCAATACAGTTATCTTAGCAGTTACTAGATGACTTGAGGAGGTGGCACCGACAGCTGCAGGCTTTTCTTGGTGAAATAACAGTTTGGTTTGTTGTTTTATTTCTCCCAGCACATGCTTACATGCTCATTGACACCCACATGTAATCCGGGAATTTTTCAGGATGCTGCATGATTCTTAGGGAGTCCAGAATTGTCCTCTTTGATTCCTTTTGCAGCAGAACAGGGTGAACTCAAGATCAACACACAATCACAACGCTGATGAGACCTGCTCTGCAGGACTGTGATCACCAGTAGTCAACTCTGCACCCCCAGTCCGATCATTTACAGTCTGATGACTCGCCTCTTAGGCATTACAAAAGATTATTGAAAGTCAAGATCAATAATCTATATATATATATATATATATATATATATATATATATATATATATATATATAAAGTCAAAGTACGTGTGTGTGTGTGTATGTATGTATGTTCCAGCATCATGTCTGAATGGCTGGAGCGAGTTTCATGGAACTTAATAACACATGTTTCTCAATAGTTGACTAAAAATACTGTAGAGTGAAATCAACCGTAACCCACCCCCTTCTGGGTAGGGTGTGTGGAGGGGGTGATCTTACGGTCTTGTATGCATGTTATCATCCAGTTGACACCAGAGGGCGAACTGGAGGTGACTGCCAGCATTCTTTATGTTTGAGTGCCACCACTGCGCTCCTGTTGCTTTTGAAATGAAAGAGAGTTGGCCAGGCTGGCATCCCAAATATTTCTGGTACTCATTCTGTCTTTGTGACTCAAACAGCCATATATATATATTTCCTGCCTTGCACCCTGTGTTGGCTGGGATTGGCTCCAGCAGACCCTTGTGACCCTGTAGTTAGGATATAGCGGGTTGGATAATGGATGGATGGATGTTTATTAATATAGGTAAAATATTTAACCTTTAATTGATTGTAAAAGAATTTCAATTGGAGAGACTAATTGGAGATCCGGTCTTGTATGTCTGTTATCATCCACTTGGCGCTCCGAAAGTTTGGATAATTATTGAAAGTTGCTGGAATCAATTTGGCCACGGCCTGTTTCTCATATGGTCCACTTTATGTGGCCTGTTCAAGGGTAGGAAGTCCTAAGAACCTTTAGATATTAAGGCTAAAGATGGAAAAATTCAAAACATTGTATATAACAAGGCACTTCAGCAAACAATACCAGCACATTAGTGAGACTTCATTGTTTGTTCATTTATTTTTATTTTTAAAGTTGTGTTTTTGATTTTCATTATAATTTTCTCAAACAATTAAAAAAAACCAACACTTTATTTTGCCCCCGGGCAGCTAATAACTCGTATAAAACAACACTGAAGTCCACTCTCAAATAAGCCGTACATTAACGAAACATCATCGCCCATTTAACCAGGCTGGCTGTCCGTTACACCAGAACAGCTTTATCTAACAAATATTTCTTTTTTTTTCACCATGTCCTCTCTACCCTTCTGATGGAGATTTTCTCATCTTGCTGTATCCTTTCTGCCGATGGAGACATGCTCAGCTTCACCGTCACGGCTGATTTCACTTCTGAGGAACTGAGAAAGGAGCTGGCATTTCTGAAGAAGCGTCTGGAGAAGATCAGCCAGTGGGAAATCACGAGATGGACGTCAGGTACAGCATCTGGTCATGTTGTGTCGATTAAAGTCTATTAAAAGGACCAGGCAGACAATAAGAGGAAACTGAGAGATGAAGAAGGCCTGCTCTTTAACATGTGTCTGATCAGCCTTGGCTATTAATGGTGTTTTATTATATATAGTGCCTTTTACAATGATTATCCATCCATCCATCCATTATCCAACCCAATATATCCTAATACAGGGTCACGGGGGTCTGCTGGAGCCAATCCCAGCCAACACAGGGAGCAAGGCAGGAAACAAACCTCAGGCAAGATGCCAGCCCACCGCAGGGCACACACACACACCCACACACCAAGCGCACACTAGGGACAATTTAGAATCGCCAATGCACTTAACCTAGGTGGAGTGGTGGCTCTGCGGCTAGGGATCTGCACTGGCAATCGGAAAGGCTGCCAGTTTGAATCCCATAAATGCCAAAAGGGACTCTGCTCTGTTGGGCCCTTGAACAAGGCACTTAACCTGCAATTGCTGAGTGCTTTGAGTAGTGAGAAAAGCACCATCTAAATGCGAAGAATTATTATTATTATTATTAACCTGCATGTCTTTGCACTGTGGGAGGAAACCGGAGTATCTGGAGAAAACCCACGCAGACACGAGGAGAACGTGTAAACTCCACACAGGGAGGACCCGGGAAACGAACCAGGGTCTCCTAACTGTGAGGCTTACAGTGACTAGCTGAGTAATATTACACTCTCATAGCCAGGAGTTGCTTTTGCCATTTCTTTCCTCTTCTTGTTTGGCCCTTTGCAGACATCACTTTGAAATATCAAATCAGTGATTGTTCTGTAGGTTGATCACACGTATTTGTAATTTTTAATTACAAAACATTTTATACAGAAAGCTGCCGTTTGTGCATTGTTGGTACTCCATCAAGTTTTGTGCTTAAGCTGCTGGTCATTTTGTGTTTTATTTGTATTGCTCTGCGCTTGCAATTTGTGTTTAAGAATTTACCTAACATTCCACAATGCTGTCTTCCCAGTTTCCGTTCTTCTTCTCTTTTCTCTTTATTTTCAGGTCGTGAAGCTCCCATTTTTGCCATACAGCCTCCTGAACCTCGGAGCAGAGAGGAGTTTTTACAATGTGAGTCTGTGCTTTGATTAAATGGACCATCACAACAGAAATCATCCATCCATCCATCGTCTTCCACTTATCCGAGGTCAGGTCGCGGGGGCAACAGCTTGAGCAGAGATGCCCAGACTTCCCTCTCCCTGGCCACATAGTCCCTCCAGTGTGTCCTGGGTCTTCCCCGGGGCCTCCTCCCGGTTGGACGTGCCCAGAACACCTCACCAGGGAGGCATCCAGGAGGCATCCTGATGAGATGCCCGAGCCACCCCATCTGACTCCTCTCGACACGGAGGAGCAGGGGCTCTACTCTGAGCCCCTCTGAGCTTCTCACCTATCTTTAAGGGAAAGCCCAGACACCCTGCGGAGGAAACTCATTTCAGCCGCTTGTATTCGCGATCTCCTTCTTTCGGTCACTACCCACAGCTCATGACCATAGGTGAGGGTAGGAACGTAGATCGACTGGTAAATTGAGAGCCCTGCCTTGCAGCTCAGCTCCTTTTTCACCACGACAGACCGATGCAGAGCGCGCATCACTGTGGACGCCGCACCGATCCGCCTGTCGATCTCACGCTTCTTTCGTCCCTCACTCGTGAACAAGACCCCGAGATACTTGAACTCGTCCACTTGGGGCAGGATCTCTCCCCCAACCCTGAGAGGGCACTCCACCCTTTTCCGGCTGAGGACCATGGTCTCGGATTTGGAGGTGCTGATTCTCATCCCACCCACTTCACACTCAGCTGCGAACCGTTCCAGAGAGAGCTGGAGATCACGCCCTGATAAAGCAAACAGGACAACATCATCTGCAAAAAGCAGTGACCCAATCCTGAGTCCACCAAACCGGACCCCCTCAACTCCCTGGCTGCACCTAGAAATTCTGTCCATAAAAGTTATGAACAGAATCGGTGACAAAGGGCAGCCCTGGCGGAGTCCAACTCTCACTGGAAACGGGCTCGACTTACTGCCGGCAATGCGGACCAAGCTCTGACACCGGTTGTACAGGGACTGAACAGCTCTTATCAGGGGGTCCAGTACTGCATACTCCCAGAGCACCCCCCACAGGACTCCCCGAGGGACACGGTCGAACGCCTTTTCCAAGTCCACAAAGCACATGTAGACTGGTTGGGCAAACTCCCATGCACCCTCCAGGACTCTGCGAAGGGTGAAGAGCTGGTCCACTGTTCTGCGACCAGGACGAAAACCACACTGTTCCTCCTGAATTCGAGGTTCGACTATCCGATGGACCCTCCTCTCCAGGACCCCCGAATAGACTTTTTCAGGGAGGCTGAGGAGTGTGATCCCTCTGTAGTTGGAACACACCCTCCGGTCCCCCTTTTTAAAGAGGGGAACAACCACCCCGGTCTGCCAGTCCAGAGGCACTGTCCCCGATGTCCATGCGTTGCTGCAGAGACGTGTCAACCAAGACAGTCCTACAACATCCAGAGCCTTGAGGAACTCCGGGCGTATCTCATCCACCCCCGGGGTCCTGCCACCAAGGAGTTTTTTGACCACCTCAGTGACCTCAGTCCCAGAGATGGGGGAGCCCACCTCAGAGTCCCCTGGCTCTGCTTCTTCATTGAACAACAGAAATCATTTCTCTTTTAATATCTCAGGCCAGGATTTTGATATGAAAGTGAAACCAGCAGAAGAAACCGCAGTGTGAGTGTTGTGTGACTGATGAGATGAGAGTGATGGGGTCTTGTGACAGGGGCATTATGGGACAGAGAGGATCAGGACAGCACCCAAGCAGTCTGTTAGGTGTCAGTCTCTTCAAGTGTCAAGCAAACTCACAGGAAGTAAAAACGGATAAACTGAAAATGAAATCTTGCCGACTACACCAGGTCCACCTTTGTAGTCCTCTTTGTTTGGGCACATATTGCTTTTGTATTTCTCTGTTTTCCATTCTCTCATTTCTGTGTGTTGCCATTCTGTGCTTATTTTCTTATAATATGTAATGACATTTATAATTTTAAGAAGAGCAGACTACTTACAATAAAAACAGGTGAGTGTGCTTCACACTAAGAACTGCAGTTTCACCCACTGGTAACATATGAATAATACATATAAGTAGTCAATGCTAAAATACGCAACATGATACGGTTGAAAATGACCGATATTCCAGTAAGCCGAGTACTCATTTCGACTCCGTGTCACATCAGAATGGCAGACATTTTCCTCAATGACTCGTCCTCAGGTTTACTGATTTGTGTCATTCAATAAAATTCAATCAGTGACTCGGTGATTGGTGAACAGCGGCTGATCGTCTTTACGGACTGATTCATTCAGGTCAGCAGACCATCATGGCCGTGCTGGGTTTACATTAAAGTGATTTTAAAAACAACCTCATCAGGCCACTTCAATCCAGTTCAGGCTGCATTCTGTACAGTCAGGTGTTCACAAAGCCACAACCACACAAGGCCAATTCAGAGACGCCAATGAACCCGACAGGCACGTCTGGGGGATATGTGAAGGAAACCAGGGCTGACACGAGGAGAACAGGTGGGGCTGACAAAGACCACGACATGGCGCCAAATTCAAAGTCGTGAAGCTGAGTCTGTGAGGCCGCAGCTCCAACCCTTCAACCATCATGTTGTCCTGAATCGAGGTTTGCCAGTTCAGTTCTCTTCTTTATCTATATATATAATTCACTAAGGGCATGCAAGACAGTGAGCACAAGCAAGACAGAGCCCCGCCCGCCAACTCTAACCCTCCTACCGCGTCATGGGATGCGCACGACAGAGCCACACACGACAACTGTAACCGTCCTCCCGAGACCAGCGTCGCTCTTGAGGCACGCAACAACTCACCAAACACAGCCTCAGTCACTTTCATCTGTGCAAAAGTCCACATGCACCTCTGAGCCACGTTGACTTTACACCGCATGCAAGACAGAGAGCCACGGCCGTCAAATCACAGAGCCCCGCCCATCAACTCTAAGACCATGGGATACGCACACATTTAGTGTATAAATGGATCTAAATATTTGCATGTGAATGATTAGCCAAAATCTGTTGTATGTAAACGATACTGTTTAAAACATTATTGTTTTTTCATCAGAAAACCCGGTTTCCATGTCTACCTGTATTAGTTTAAATGGCACTTTTACCACTCGCAATAGGGCGGATGCGCTGACGTATCGTGTCGACTGGGCAACACAGTGAATGCGGCGTCTATCTCTATATGTCTGTTTTCTATAGCCTGCTACAGGAAGGTACTCTCTCGACCATTGGCATTGGTTTCGCTCCTTGCTATTTTCGTTATACTGCGACGGTGCTTTCCTAAGCCTTTGTTATACTGAATTCCTTTCCCACCGTTTTCCGTTCCTATTCTTACACCGCCTTATGCTACGGCGGGCTTTGGCTAGTATTTCTTAATATTTGGACCCATTTTTATTTTATTTTAAATTTCTACTGACTGAATCGTCTCTCTTACTGCCTGAGCATCTTCAGTTCACTCCATGATGATTTTCTTCATGAACTTAACATCTCTCAGCATTTAAAGGCCATCTTGTCTGCTGGCCAGTAAATCATCGAGCTGTCAGTCAAGGGTTTTTTTTCTTTTATTTCCATTTTCTGTGTAGCCGTGACCTACACGGTGACCCCTAAATGTTTAATGGACCACCAGGGGAACTGGGAATGGAAGGAGAAGAAAGAGGATCAGTGGTTTAGTGTGAGGAAAAAAAATCTGTTGGGTGATGAAGTGTGACAGTGGATTGATTATAAATTAAAAGAGGTGGACAGTGACAGCAAAAAGTGTCATTTAATAAAGCCAGCAGTCAGTGTTGACAGTCCATTAGAACTCGGGCCTTGATGGTCACTTTATGGCGTTTATTGTAATTCCAGAATGTCATTCTTTAATTCTCTTAGATTCTGTCCAATCTGATGAGTTCTTTACTGTCGATGGCACACGTTTGAGTCTCGTCAGCACAGCTCCTGATTGGTTCTTGTTAAATGTCTGTGTTGTGCTCCGCCCCCAATCCCGTTACACACTCACACACGAGTTTCCTAACTCGTTTTCTTTTGTCTCTTTCAGACTTCTGTCCTCTCACACTGGACATCAACACAGCAAACAGAGAGCTCCGTCTGTCTGAAGAGGACAAGAAAGTGACATGTAAGAGGACAAAGGCCAACTATCTTGATCACCCTGACAGATTTGACTACTGTCCCCAAGTCCTGTGCAGCGAGGCTCTGACTGGGACCCGCTGCTACTGGGAGGTGAAGTTCACTGGACACTGGGTGAGGATAGGAGTCACATATAAAGGATTGTGCAGGAAAGGACTGGGCAGCGAGTACAGCCTTGGGAACAACGACAATTCCTGGAGTTTGTTCTGCTCTCATTCTCAGTGTTTTGTGTGTCACAATAGGCAGCGGACCATAATCAGCGCCCCCTACAGCCCCAGAATAGGTGTGTATCTGGACTGGCCTGCTGGCTCTCTGTCATTTTATAGCGTCTCACACACAATGACCCTCCTGCACAGGTTCAACACCTCCTTCACTGAGCCCCTCTATCCAGGGTTTTGGGTTGGTCCTGACTGTAGTGTAACACTCTGCCCTTTGACACCATGTGATTACTGATCAGTACCCTCCACTGGTCACTCGATGTCCCCTTAAGTGCAGGTCTGTTTTGTGTTTTTTAGTTTGGGGTTCAAGTGAATTTCACGGTGAGAGGACAGCACCACTGTGACCAAAATTGGGGTTAAGAATGTCGGGCAAGTTTGGCTATCGAGGTCATCATTATTATTGGGTTGGAGTAGACAGTCAGGTGTGTTGCGCTGTCATAGTAAGGGGTGGTGACATCTCAGACTTATAAGCACCAGTCTAACCAGCACTGGTCACGGTTACTTCACAGCCACATGTCCTTCAGGCTGACACCATGACAACTGCTGTGTCCTCTTGAGTGTCACTGAATGTCATCTGTTAAGTAGAGCGGACGTGTGGTCCTCCTGGAGCAGCACTACTTGAAGGCACTATACAGTCTAAGTATCAAGACTTTTTGAATAGTGACTATACAGTATGTAGGAGCACAAATGCGACTAGCTTTGGCCTCTCACTAGACATTTTGTACCCCTCCATTGGTCACTCAGGGGTCCATCACTTCTGAATGAGACGAGGACTCACCGGTCAGTCAGATGTCAGTCATACTGACAGAGTTTGACGCTTGACTGAGTCACTTGATGTCACGTTAGACTTTAAACTGCACCTCATCCTTCTGGTCCCCAGATTTGTTACTACTGGTGTTGTTGAAGCTCTGACATCCTCAAAAAAAAAAAAAAGAATTCTTGGATAATTGACACACACTTGCACCCATGTCATGGCCTAGCAGTGTGCTGGCACCTCATCCAGGGCTGGGTCCTGCCTCGTCCACAAACCAGAAATAGAAAAGTGGACAAGAAAGAGAATAGATGGACAGACAGGGTCACTGATTGTTCGGTAGCCAAAGTACTGCTTCTTGTGGCCATTCTAAATTTTACACAGCAATTTACACAAAAAAGAAATCTAAAACATTAAAGCAGAAAGCATTCGATGAAATCTTGAGCACTGAAACGTGAAAGCAGAGAATGAGAAACAATCAGAGAGTCAGACGAATGGAGACTTTAACTGGAGGAGTGAAGTGCAGCAGCGGTGCCCTCTAGTGGACTCTCGTCATATTACACACTTGGGCAAATTTAGCAGTTGGGGGTATTATTATTATTATTATTCATTTTTATTATTATACTTTATTAATCCCGAAGGAAATTACATGGTTTTCCGCACACCCCTTGGGGTCAGAGCACAGGGTCAGCCATTGTACAACGAGCGCCCCGGAGCAACTGGAGGTTAAGGGCCCAGCAGAGTAGCATCTCTTTTGGCACTGACGGGGTGACAAACCGGCAACCTTAGGGATGCCAGCATAGATCCTTAGCCTCAGAGCCACCACTCCGCCTCTAATCTCAGCTATAGTGCATTATAAGAGAAAAAAGAATAAAATAAAAGCACAAGAATAAAACACCAAAAAGAAATTCCTTTAAATTACTTTAAATTCAAATGCAAATGTATTAATATTGTCATTACCTTTGAGGACAGTGTTGCTTTGTTAGGTTATGTAAGATTCTTATGGTAAAATAAAATGTATTTTAATTCATTTCTTTTTATTTCATTTTAAGTAATTTTTAAGTATGTTATGTAAGATTCTTATGGTAAAATAACATTTACTTTAATTAATCTCTTTTTATTTCATTTTAAGTAATGGTTAAGTATTTACAACATACAAATCTAATAATTTTTAACAGTTTGCAAAATACAATGAATTATGCCAAGGACACTTGCTTGGCTTCTCAGGATCTTTAGATTTTCGTGTGTCCATCTGGCGTTGCCTCAGCTAAGGGAACATCGTCAGATTCACTAAGCCGGGTTTCAGGGAGAACTTACAAATCCGATTTTGTACAAAATATCATATTGTTTTAACAAGGCAGCTTCATTCCCAAGAGTGTGAAATGTTCAATAAACAGCATTTAAAACTGCAAAGATGTTTCTGGCCTGGTCATATTTTTTTTTTTTGTTTTAATTTGAATTAAGTTACTATTACAGGTTTTATCACTTGGTTTCAATATGCTCCTTATTTTTGGTTATCGAGTAATTTAACGTTTCTATCAAGACCATACATTTATAGGATGCCCCATAACAGACATTTCCGGGTGACAACTATGGGATACTAACGGGTGGGACTTACAATCACAAAGCTGCGGCCTGGATAGTGCTCTGATCAGTCAGCCAGGCGGTTTTGCTGCCATATTTTGGGATAAAGCGCCAGATCCCCTCCAGTTACCACGGAGAAAAAAATCATCCCAATTATTCAAAAAGGCTTTGCTTTTATTTGAACAGCAGGACTCTCAAACCAGCTTTGAAAGGAATGCAATCCACTATCAATCACATCCCCTCCATTTAATTTCAGTAAGGGGCCAGACACATTTGAATTCCAACATTTTCATTTAGCTTTATTGCTCTGCCATCCATGCCACAAATATGGTTGTGAAGTTTGCGGATGATACGACTGTGGTGGGTCTCATATCAGACAATGATGAGACTCACTACAGAGAGGAGATACAACACCTAGCACTATGGTGCTCAGCCAACAACCTCATCTTGAACACCAGAAAGACCAAAGAGATCATTGTGGACTATAGGAGGTCCAGAAGAACAGAATAGACATGTGTGTGTGGACAATATCAAGTTCTTGGGTATCCACATCGGATCTGACCTGGTGTTTGAACACATCTCGCCTGGTAAAGAAGGCCCAACAAAGACTCTTCTTCCTCATGAAGATGAGACGTGCTGGATTCTCCTCTCGGCTGCTCACAAACTTCTACAAATCCGCTATAGAAAGCGTTCTCTGTGATAGTATGACAGTGTGGTGTGGCAGCTGCACAGCACAGGACAGGAAGGACTTGGCATGGGTGGTGAGAACAGCACAGGGGATCATGGGAGGTCCTCTCCTAGACCTGAACTCTGTATATGCTGGAAGGGTGCAGAAGAGGGCCAAATGTATAGCAGCGGATATCACCCATCTGGGAAATGGACTGTTTGTACCACTGCCTTCGGGAAAGCGGTACAGAAACATAAAAACACGTACCAGCAGACTGAAAGACAGCTTTTTACCAGAGATGTGAAGTCCATCTGCCCTGTTGATACACAGAAATCTACACCTACACCTACCCCTAACCTACCCCCTGTAGACATGCACACACACTCTCCCTCGTAATCAAACACACACTCATATTCCTCCCCTGTAGACCCTCGCACACAGATCACTGGTCTCTACTACCTCAGGAAAAGTCTGGACTTGATGATGTCTTATTGCTGCTGTCTTTTATACTTATTATTATGTTTATTTTTTTATTTATAGTGTATTGTTCCTAGTGTGTGTGCCCTGCGGTTGGCTGGCGCCCGGCCCGGGGTTTGTTTCCTGCCTTGTGCCCTGTGTTGGCTGGGATTGGCTCCAGCAGACCCCCGTGACCCTGTAGTTAGGATATAGCGGGTTAGATAATGGATGGATGGATAGTGTATTGTGTATTTAAGTATTCTGCCTTGAAGCCAGAGTCCTACCAACAAAAAAAATTATTATGTGTCTGCATAATGACAATAAAGAATTCTATCTATCGATCTAAAGAAATATGTTTCCTCTTTAATACCCCAGATTGCTGTCAGTAGATGTTATTTGTGCTGACATTCAGCAACATGTTAAACACTTCATTGTCAGCAAACAAGTCAAATTTGGCCCCTGTGTCAGATCCCTTCAGCCCTGGGAGGCATTCGGCTTTAACGTCTGGATGAACACAGTTTGGAATTCTAACACTACACACCATGGAGTCGTCATTTATGAGCACTTTGTTCTTTAGCTCCACAGACATGCTGCTGAGTGTCGAGTCTGTTCTGAGTTTGACTTAATGATCTGGATGCCAGGGGTCTACATTTTGAATTCTAAGACCCTCCACTCGCCCTGCAGCTGAATTGGTGCCGCTGATTGAGGCCACGCACTGAGCCAGAAGGGACTGAAGCTGAATCCATAATGTCCAAATTGTTGAAACAAATCAAGTCATGTTTGATTATCATGCTGGAATTTTATGAAGGAGCAATCCAATATAATTAGAGATGTGCGTATATTATTACTTTTTAGACTTTTTAAAAAGTGTTTTATCAGGTGCCACATGAGAGTTTAGCTATTAAAAGAACTGGAGGTTTAGGGAGCAGTGTGCACATGAGCGAAAAATTGACTTATTAAATATTTGGGAACAAAGTGTTAAAGTGCACAACCCTTTTTGATAGATTGTGATATTAAAAGTGGTGTCCATCAGGGGTCCGTGCTGGGACCAATGATCTTTCTATTATATATAAATAAATGAGAGAGATCACAAAGGAGAGAGGAGTCTGAGACTGACGTGCTGGCATCATCCGTGTATTTTGAAGCTGAAGAACGGTTAAATGTTGTGCGTTATTACTGTGTAAAATTTAATTAAAACACAACTTTTGCTCCTGAATTAGTGAATAACAAGAAGCAGATCTTAGTAAGAAGGAATTATGGTATAAAAAAGGTGTTAGCACGCAGGAGAGTTAGCTCTAGAAAGAAGCCGAGGCAAAGAGCTTGAAAGTGACAAAAGAGCGGAAAACTGACAGGAAAAGTAAAGTTTAATAACTTTGAAGAGATTCACACAACGGGAGCTTAAGGGGACCGCAGGTGTTACAGAACTGCAGTAGTTAACAGGATATTAACTTGAACAGTCAAAGTTAAAGAACTGAAATGTAATAAAGAGGAGTTGAGCATTGACGTAATCCAAACAGAAACTTTAAAAATTAACACCAGTATAATGCAAGTCCTGTTTGATGTTGGACTTTTGGAGGGCAGCCTGGATAGACTTGAAGGCTACGTCTGCAGGAGATACCAACTGGTCCAGCTTCTCAAGCTCAGGGTCACTGAACCGGAGGAGGAGGTTGCTGTCCTGGTGGCCCGGGAGATGGTGTGGCTTGTGTGAACTGCTATTACTCCTGAATACTTACAGAACAATATGGAGTAGAACTCCTCATGTAGAGAAAAAACTGCTGAGATGTCTTTCACCACACTGCCCACTTGTCATTTTATCTTATTTAACATGAAAAATCCCAGTCTACCCATAATAATAATAATAATAATGTGAGACGGACTACTTATAATAATGAGATGAAATTAAAGTCACCATGCAAGGGAGAGCTACAAGCCTCTTTCGAATTCAGAGAGAACGGATTCACGTGGTCCTTACATCAGAATGCTGAGTGTCTGTTTAGCATCTTCAAGTCACGACTACATGTTGCGTTTTGATCTGATTGCCCAGCTCTGCAGATGGGATGTTAAGGGTGTCAAGAGCTGAATTTTAAATGATAGATGGGATTACTTTTGTGTAAGCTTGATTGCTGTGAAACACTTTAACGTAACGTAATCTTAACAAGACCAATGCAAAGAAGAAGGGAACAAACAACTGACTGACCATGAATATACAGTAACACCATACATTAAATACAACATCAGATAATAGATACAAGAAACACTTATGATTTGATTACATCAATGCTCAACTTCTCTTTATTACATTTCAGTTCTTTAACTTTGATTGTTCAAGTTAATATCCTGTTAACTATTGCAGTTGTGTAACACCTGCGGTCTTACGAAACCAATGCAGAGAAGAAGAGTACAAATAACTGACCATGAATATACAGTAGCACCATACATTAAATACAACATCAGATAATAGACATGAGAAAGACTTGTGGTTCGTAAGTGTGAGCAGATGGTAAGCTGCCTGTCGCTGAACCTGCTGCCAGTGCTGATGGTCCTGTACCATCTACCAGAGCTGAGGTGGGAGAGCAGAGATTGTACAAAATGGCTGACGTCTACAATACAACTGCTTACCTTTCTCTTGAGTCCTGAACATGTCCATAGTCATATGCTCAATCTTATTTTACCATTTGGTGTCTCTGTTAGTGATGTTAATAGTGAAGATGTTTGTCTTTCTGATGAAATGCCAGTCATATTCAGTGCTGTGGCATCTTCTCAAATAATCACTCCCAGGGTTTCAAGCAGTAGCTTTAATGCTATAAACTTCACCAAATATTTTTCTTCTGATATTTATGTAATATCTTCTGATGCTAGCTCCATGTCCCGAGATAACCCCAAAACACAACACAATTGATTACCCTTTTTTAATTCTGCATGTCAATTTATACCTGATTATATCGGTCCTGTGAAAATGAGACATTCCATATGAGGAGCCCATCCCTGGTTTAACACTAGAATTACCAGAGCCTACGAGAAAACTTGCAAATCCGGCCCACCTTAAATCCGTTCGCACCTCTCCACCAGCGTCTTTTGTCTTGTAAATGTGCTGATAAAGACAAGCAACAAGCTGCCAGCTATTCCATCCCTGTGGTAATGTGCCTTACTGGCATTACCTGTAATTAAATAAAATTAGTTGTGTCCTCTGCATGGTGTTGAGAGTGGAATTTGTTTGAGAAAAAAAAGGTTAAAAAGGTATTAAGAAAGGAAATTTTCCTATCTTGTGTAATGCAGACAGATGTCTTCACTGACCATATTAGCGCCTTTTGGGGAGTGTCACGGTGGGTCTCATGTAGACTGGAGAGACAGCCTTGCCATTGACTGGCCTGGATGTCATTGTCAGTCCTCCACTCTTGCATGTGTCTCCCGCGACCTCATAACGCTAAAGGAGTAAAAGAAAGTGTGAAGCGCCTTAATATTAGTTTACTGCAGTTTAGAAAAGGGATCCCATGTTTGTAGTGGTCTGGGCAGTAGCTCAGGGAAGGAGGGAAAAAAAAATGGAAAATGCTTACTTTCACTTTTGGGAGAAGCGCAGTTCGCGTCTCAAAAGCCGGCACAGCTATGCGTGCGTGCGTTGACTGCTCGAATGTTTATAGTAATTGTGTGGAACAAAAGACGATTCCTTTCGCAGACGTGTTCACATCATTACGTGCTTGCAGAGGGATGACGTAGGACAGTTTAATTGGTCAGTGCGAGAGCACCGAATAAAAAAGGGAATTACGGCCTCAAGAGGGGGTCTTCTGACTAGATCGTCTTAGAGAAAGGTACTTGGTAGAACAGCGTTTTGGAATTTACCAAGCATTACGGCTTATGCCTTGCTATTTGTAAATATTTTTCTTCTTATATATATTGGGTTGTGGTTATTGGTGCACTGTTTATTTTTGTATATACACTTTTTCTGTATTTTGAATATTTTTGTTTTGGTGAATCCTTTATACACTGTTTGAAGGAGCAGCTTCCTGACTTGGAGCACTGTGTAGGAAGACAGCTTCATTTTGGTTTGTGTATATATGGTTTTCACTAGTTTGTGTGTATTTTACTTTTCCATTTGGGGCTTTCAAGCAGCACTGTAAATACTGTATATAGTCATTTTTTGGGCTCCATTTGATTACTGTTTTTATGTGTCCTTTGCGGTATTGGACTGTGTATTGATATATAAATTCCAGAGGGCATTATTTTTGTTTTCTTTAAGTTTTAGAGTGGAAATAATAAATCGTTATTTGGAACACACGCATTTCATGTCTGTTCCGTTTCTACTGTAATCTGTGTAAACACATTGTTAAAACAGAAACGTTTTCATATTTTAGTAATAAATGTTACAAAATTTTTCTCTGTGCTGCGTCGACATCGTGCACCAGAAGGCTTGAGCTTATTCAGTGCATCAGGATCAACGCACTTGTACTGTGCAAGGCATGCACAGGGGCCACTGAGAAAAGAAGAGTGTTCATGGCTCATATTGCATCTTACTAGAAAAGGCGATGGAAAAAGAAAAGGAGGATGCAACATCGACAAGCTTCTGTTCCAAGACAGCCGCTTCCCCAGGAAAATAAACTGAGTCCGTGTCAAGTGCCCTTTCAATGTAATAGAAACCACAGCATAGAGAGAAGTGTGCGCATTGCAACAGGTATACACGTCGTAAATGTGGGAAAGATGGTTCTTGCAGCACGGAAAAAAAAAAAAAAGGACAAATATATGGGACATTGGGTATAAATTTATGGTACTTGTGAGAGTTAGCTTTTCTCAGTTTTATTCTCTCAATCATGGTCACACTCTAACACCCGCCCCCAGCCTCTCCTGATCTGACTCTAAGTAACGGCGCCAACGTAAATTCACACCCGATCTGACGCTGTTCGTTTTCAAATAATATTGCATTAGCGCGATTACATTTTCTGATTGGTATTATTCAGGTCATAAACTGATTTCTTCAAAATATCATAAATACCTACGTCTGTGTTTTTTGTTTTTTTTTTGACATCATAGACCATAAGGTGCATACTAATTCTGCGTGAGCAGGAACACTCAATAAAACTGAATTAAAAAAATCAACTGACGGTGAGATACGAAGAAGGCAGACTCAGCAGCGTTTGTGTGTCAGCTTTGATCCCTCCAGATCAGAGAATGTCCAGTTCCATTGCCTCAAAACACCACTCACATCTCCAGTTATTCCCAGTTTCAAATAAAAACTAACAGCGCAGATCCCTGGGTAGTGGGGGGCGGTAGTATGAATCGTGATCGTGACTGAGAGAATAAAAGTGAAAAAAAAATCGATAACTTTTACAAGTACAGTAATATAAATGTACACGGTCTGTTACAGACGCAAGCCAAATGTATGTGTGTACTGTTTAATATTAACAATAAGAGCAGCTCACTACTAAAAATGGCAAATATAGGATCAAACCAGTGGCCTCTTGATTACAAGTCAGCAAATCTTACCGCTATACCACGGAACCTGTTGTATTGCTCTTGAACCTTTTTGTGAAAGTGTTTATTTGATCTTTGGGCTTCAGGCTTCACACATTCTATAGTTTATGCTTACATTTTGTAACATGTATTACTAAAATATGACAAAGTTTCTGTTTTAACAATGTGTTTACGGAGATTACTGTAGAAACAGAACACACATGAACTGGGTCCCGGTGTTCAGGTTTCTGGGCATTGAGCTGGAGGATGACCTGACCTGGAGTGCCAACACCAAGAAGCTGTTGAAGAAGGCGCAGCAGGGACTGTATTTTCTGAAAATCCTCAAAAAAAAACATCTTCCCAAAAATCTGCTCCTTGCCTTTTATCACTGTTCCATCGAGAGCAAGCAATAGACATTTCAAAGGATTCATCACATCCCAGTCATTGCCTCTTCCAGCTTTAGCCATCGGGCAAGAGATACAGAGCAATGAAAACCAGGAGAACCCGCCTTAAAAACAGCTTTTATCCAAAAGCAATCATGACCCTGAACTCAGAATAAAACTGCTCCATATCATTCTCTCCCAATGTGCAATATAGACCTTAAGTCAACCAGTGCAATTTGTATATTTTGTAAAGTACTTTTATTACTATTCGGTTTGTTATTATTTTCTCTCTTCTTGTCTTTTTAACTGTTATGCCTCACACTGAGTCGACTGCACCTTCAATTTCATTGTTCCTTTGTAAAAGTAACAATGACAATAAAGATCTATCTATCTATCTGCATGTGTTCCAAATAACGATCTATTATTTCCACTCTAAAACTCCAGCACTTAACTCACAGATAATCAAACAAGGTATGAGATGGGAAAACTTAGTGAACGTTCTGCGACGGTGGGGGATGGAATAGCTGGATGCTTGCTGCTTGTCTTAATCTGCACATTTATAGGCCAAAAGACGCTGGTGGAGAGGTGCGAACAGATTTAAGGTGGGCTGGATTTACGAGTTTTCTCGTAGGCTCTGGTAATTCTACAGTTAATGACTCCATCCGGACTCTGGCATTGTCACACAAAACCAAATGAATAAATAAAAAAAATAAAGAAAATCATAATATATGAGGCTCTGCCCCCTGCTCGCTTCGCTCATCAACCCCCGGGTTTGGATTACCGGATATACAATTTAAAGAGATTGTTATTTTCATGGGAATTGTTACATGTACATTATTTTCACTTTTACTGTAAAACTTTAGTAAAAACAATAATTGGAATGAACTTTTCTTCAAGATTGCATTGAATTTTGATTCCGTGTTTGGACGTTCATCATGACAACACAACGTATAACTGCCTGTGAGTGAATATCATTTCCTTCTCTCTAATAAATTAAATGACTTTTTTGAATGTTTGTCTCTGCTCTGTTTTCTTTGCTTAGTCGTTGACGTGTCATCCAGAACGTATAATATTATTGTCCTGAGAGCGCAGGAATTGCGTCTGCCAAAAGCATTCACACGACTGAGGTTAGATGACCGTGGTCCTCTTTGAAAATAGTTGTAAGTAGGGCGTGACTTGAAAGAACCTCATGTTAAAAGTCTCCGTCTCACGGTACTACATGTCAAAGTTTCTGGAATGTTTTAATTCTCGCTGGCAGCACAAATTAGATGATCTACAAGTCTCTGACTTAAAGTTTCAATCCAAACAATATATTTGATCTTTTTTCGCTGTTCTGTTATTTCACCGAGTGATAATTTCTGTTTTTTTGCACTAATCCGATCTTATGCCTCAAAAAACACTTCTTAACACTTTGTAATAGTTTTTAGGAGTGCTCCGATTTTTCGAGTAAGCACCACGTGTTTTTTGACAAATGTTGCAGAGATGGACAGTTTTCTCTTTTTCTGCTCATGTGGTGAGACAGTTCTAAGTTATATACAAATAATCAGAATATTAAAACTGAAAAGGAAAAGTAGAAGCAAAGATAGAATCTCAATCAGAACATTAAGAACTTGAAAATCAAACCAGATTGTAAACCGTATGAGTCTTGGACTGACACTTATGTTTTACACAGATCAGCTTTCAATTTAATTACTGTTGTCACTTATAATTTTCCTTTCAGCAAATTTGGTACAAGAATATCTCCTGGAAATTGGATGTTAATAAATAATCATGTAAATAGCATACAGCTATTTGTTAATCTTGTAATGCACTTGTAGTATTTGCATATATGCACAGGGATAACAATATATCTGTGAATGCTTGTTAATTCTTCTCACTTGGTTGTTATTTGCTTTCAAACTAATGGCATAGACAATCATTTAAAAACAGTGAAAGTCCGAAAACAAAATTCATCACGTGGTAATGAGAAGATGCAAATTTTGTCAGCTAACCCAGTTTCTGAGTTTATGACGCTGCTGGCGTGGGCGGAGTCTGATAAAGCGAAGGAGGCCACGCTCATCCAATGCCACCGCAGACAATGCTAATTTGAGCTCCTCCCATAGACGTGTCCGTTTAGCAGCTTGTGACCATCGAGTGATCAGCGAACTCCGTGGTGTCTGCTTCGCCTCGACTTTGGAAATACCGTTAAACTCGGCAATGGGGAGGGACTAATGGAATTAGATTGGACTGAATTATAATTGTACAGGCATCTTTAAAGTGTCCCAGAGGGCCAGAGAAACGTCAGCCGACTATACCGGACCCATTATTGCGACCAAAAAAAAGTAACCTGAGCTGCGAGGGCAGCAGTGCCAACCACTGCACCACCATGCCTCTGTAAGATCAAATAAGAAAGAACTCAGTCAAACTCGCAATCATATATTTTGTTTAAACAAATGGAAAATACCGAAGTCGTCAAAAGTCAGAGAAAATACGTCGGCTTTTGAAATGCAGAAAATTCAAAATGCTGAGGCAGTCGCGTTAAAGGCGCTCCAAACTGTCTGTGCTGATGCTATGCATTTTTTATTCTATCAAAATATTAAAGCGTCTTGTAAATAATAATAATAATAATAATAATGTTTATTATTATTATTATTATTATTATTATTATTACTAGGCTGACCCGCCTTTTAAGGCGACCGACTTTTAAGTTGACCACTTCTTAAGGCAATTCAATATGTAGATCAATTTGATATTTTATACAAACTCATTCATTTGGTTATATTGCATTTGAGCGGTATTACTTTAATACTCGTAGTTTCTGTTATTTTTGTGATGAAATTTAAACTTTTTTTCTATATTGAGGTCGCCCTTTTGAACCCCCCTGATATTTACTACGCGGTGAGGCATTTGTACTCCTTCAACATTAATTATTTCCAGAGACATAATTTTGTCTATTTTTCCAGCGCATCGCGCACAAAAGCAAGGGAACGATAGGAGCACCAGAACTCTGCTCACATCATGTCGCTTCGTACCGCAAGCTGCAAGTAGTAAGTCTGTGATAAGCGGAATACCGCTACGCTTTCCACTCACGGGACGGAAGGACAATCCCGACCGCTTTTATATAGTAAGAAAGAAGAAAATAATATCGCACAGTCTGGAGCAGAAAATCATCTTTTACCTGGAAAAACGAAACTACAAATCCCATCGTGCATTGCAAAATGGACGGGGCGTGTGTGAAACTCCGCGCCTGCGTAGCACTCAGGACAATCCCGACCGCTTTTATATAGAAGGATTATTATTATTATTATTATTATTATTATTATAGAGTCCCCTGTGTTGTCAGGCCCCTTTTGTTTTTTTATCTGCACGTGACTAACTATGCTCGTTTTACAGACGTTGAACTCGTAGATCAACTTGCAATCTGGCGACAAGCAGAGATGTTATTTATGCCGTATATGTTTCATAAAAATAAAACGATGAGAGCCTGCATTATTAACTTATCTGTGCCACCAATAATTAAGTCCCACAGAGTCTCCAATGCAAGTGATCAGCATTATATTGGGGTGTGGCAGTCCCTGCCAATGTCGACTGTGACAGCTCCGGGGGATGTGGCGCTGGCCTCGCAAAGCATTATATGGCGCTAAGGAAAAAAAAAAAAAGTCCCCTAAACTGGCTGAATCATCAGGAAGTCATTCGTAGCAGCTGATCAACACAACTTGAGACGCAGTCAGTGGCGGCGGAGTCTGTTAACCAGGATCTCCATTAGAAACAAACACAAGTCTATTGTGCCCTGCGCGAGATCAGCTTAAAGCCTCACGATTCTTACCACGTTTAGAGCCGAGCCCTCATTTGCGTCGTTGCGCTCTCCCGTCTTCTCGCTCTCATTCCGAGTCCCGCTGAAGCTGCTGGACGGAAGGAGGAGGCTCTGTAGTCTTTTAACTTGAAGAAAGAAGCGAACTAAAGCAGGACGATCGTCACGTCGCTTCCAGCGTGCTTGCGTGCAGAAGCAAAGTCTCGCATTTTGAGTTGAGTCTTGACGCTGCCCCTGCCCTCTCAACAGTCATTGGACTCGCCGCCCTGTCTCTCGTCCAACTCTGTGACCCCAAGCTTGACAAGCTTACAAAAGTAACGGTTTTAAGGGTGCATCGACCGAGTTACCGTTTAAAGTGAACAGGCATAGCAACCGACACTTAGGAATGGCAACTGCACTATTTAGCATTGGCCTTTTCACTCTTGCTCCATATGTCAGATCAGGTAAGGGTCCACCTACCATTCATTTAAGATGCTCCGGGAGTTCAGTGTTCTCCATTGCAGTCAAGTGTGCTTTAGTAAATAATGGTGTTTGTATTACACATACATTTTTGCTATTGATAACAACATATAAAATTATATATATTAAAAAACGCGTTAAGTTTTGGCCAGGAGGTGATCGCGCCAGGCAGTGCTTTGGTCAGAGCGGAATTTTCATGTATTTTTTTTTTTTTTTTACATTAGGAAACATCCATCCATCCATCATCCAACCCGCTATATCCTAACACAGGGTCACGGGGGTCTGCTGGAGCCAATCCCAGCCAGCACAGGGCGCAAGGAAGGAAACAAACCCCAGGCAGGGCGCCAGCCCACCGCAGGGCACACACTAGGGACAATTTATAATCACCTCACCTGCATGTCTTTGGACTGTGGGAGGAAACCCACGCAGACACGGAGAGAACATGCAAAATCCACGAAGGGAGGACCCGGAAAGCAAACCCTGGTCTCCTAACTGCGAGGCAGTAGCGCTACCCACTGCGCCACCGTGCCGCCCCAATTTACGAAACAATAATACAAAAATGTTAAGTGTGAACATAAAGAATTAAATACACATCCTGTATTGTATTTATATATTATCTTTAAATAAAATTGAGAACTATATTTTTATTTCAAAGTTTCAAATTACACGGTTCCTAACGTGCATGATGGCCTTGATTTATTCACAGGTGCAGAGGAGTGGGAGGGAAAGGGGAGGGGGGGTCATAGCAGTCCTGGCGCAATACTACAGAAGAGTAAGGAAGTTTAACATAACGGCATAACACCCAAGGCATGCATGGTGTCAGTTTCTAAGCCAGGTAGCTGCTTCACATGACTTTTTAGCGTGCCAGGAGCCGCGTTTTCCAGTCTTGTTTCTGTGGTGGCACACTTTTTATAACCCAAAACATCACAAGGCACACCTCGATCTTGCCCACCACAAAAAAAAAACAAACCTTAAATCTCATATACTTGCGAAGACGAGGGCGTACGGAAGCGCTTTAGGGACATGGAGAAGAAAAAAAAATACTGACTCAGCGAAGAAAAAAATGTTGACTTTAATCCCGTAGTTTGTTTTGTCATTAAAGTAAAACCAATGTGTAATTTACTCGATTTATTCAAACCCCGTCATTACTAATGTAGCACATGAAACGCTTTGTATTAAATGTTCCCCGAGCCAGCTGTTCATGGAGAAGAGCGCAGACAGGCAGCGCCCGCCGGACACACAATACATCGACTTCATGATGTCACAGCTCCCTGAACATGTACAGTACAATACTAAGCTCGATGTCATTTTCATGATGAATTGCATTAAAGCGCGCGTGTATTAAACCCGGGTTTGGAGTGGCGCTGGCGCTGCGACTTCCACTTGCACGGAGCATTCAGGTTCTGGTTGTTGAGGTTATTGCTGTAAGTAGGAACTGCGCCATTACATTAAAAAAAAAACATTGTGTTAATTGTACGTTATTTTTGGTTTTAGTATATAAATATATATTTACTAAATGATTTATGTATTTATTTTATGACTGCATGTTTTAATGTTGCCCTACGGTGGGCTGGCGCTCTGCCCCGGGGTTTGTTTCCTGCCTTGCGCCCTGTGTTGGCTGGGATTGGCTCCAGCAGACCCCGTGACCCTGTGTTTAGGATATAGCGGGTTGGATAATGGATGGATGGATGTTTTAATGTTAGATGCGATTAATCACGATTAATTCCATACAATTATGCAATTAATTATTGTTTTTTTATTTTTAATTGATTCCCAGTCCTAACACACACACACACACACACACACAGATATATATATATATGTATATGTGCAAACCAGAAGTGAGTTCACCCAATGAGGACTCCACCGGAAGGAATTGTGAAAAATTGTTTTAGAAAAAAATGCATACATTTATCTGTATCCCCGGACCTAATTTTTTAAAAACATTTTTTCCTTTTTATCTATGCTGTATATATGTAAATTGTTTTGAAAGTATTTAAATCTTGAAATCCTGGTACAGAAAAGTAAACTGCTCAAAAAATTAAAGGAACACTTTGAAAACACATCAGATCTCAATGGGAAAAATAAATCCTGCTGGCTCTCTCTACTGATCTGCACTGATATGGTAATGTGTGAGGAACAAAAGGATGGAAATGAAAAGGACCAACCGACAGAGAGAGGGTTGAATTCAAAGACACCCCGAAAATCAAAGGGAACAAATGATGAGGCAGGCAGGCAGGCGAGTCCATTTGGCCGAACATTTCATTGCAGCAACTCCAAATCGCACTCAGTAGTTTGTATGCATGCCTGACAACATCCTAATGAGATGACAGATGGTGTCCTGGGGGATCTCCTGCCAGATCTGGACCAGAGCATCACTGAGCTCCTGGACAGTCTGAGGTGTCGGATGGATCCAAATATAATGTCCCACTCAGTGGTGTTCTACTGGATTGAGGTCAGGCTAGTGAGCGTGGGGGCCAGTCAATGCTATCAGCTCCTTCATCCTCTCACTACATGAAGCTGGACATTGTCATGCACAAGGAGGAACCAGCATATGGTCTGACAATGGGTCCAAGGATTTTATCCCGATACTTAATGGCAGTCAAGGTGCCGTTGTCTAGCCTGTAGAGGTCTGTGAGTCCCTCCATGGTTATGCCTCCCCAGACTGACCATCACTGGCCCACCACCAAACTGGTCATGTTGAATGAAGTTACAGGCAGCATAACGTTCTCCACGGCTTCTCCAGACCCTTACACGTGTGTCACATATGCTCAGGGTGAACCTGCTCTCATCTGTGAAAAGCACAGGGCACCCGTCAGTGATTAACCTGCCAATTCTGGTATTCTATGGCAAATGTCAATCGAGCTCCACAGTGCTGGGCGAACAGTGAGTACTAGAGGATTTCGGGCCCTCAGGTCCCCCTCATGAAGTCTGTTTCTGATTGTTTGGTCAGAGACATTCACTCCAGTGGCCGGCCTTCCTTCCTGCTGGAGGTCATTTTGTAGGCTCTGCCAGTGCTCATCCTGGTCCTCCTTGCCCAAAGCAGCAGATACCGGTGGGTCCTGCTGATGGGGTAAGGACCTTCTACGATGTAAGAAGCTGGCTCTGTCCAGCTCTCCTACAGTAACTGCCTGTCTGTCTTCTGGAATCTCCTCCATGTCTTTGAGACTGTGCTTGGGGACACAGGAAACCTTCTGGCAATGCCACTTATTGATGTGCCATCCTGGAGAAGTTGGACTACCTGTGCCAGCTCTGTAGGGTCCAGGTATGGCCTCATGCTACCAGTAGTGACACTGACCGTAGCCAAATGCAAAATGAGTCACAAAACAGATGAGGAGGGAAAAATGTCAGTGGCCTCCCTCCTCCTGTTACACCATTCATTCCTGTTTTGGGGGTCATCTCATTGTTGCCCCCCCAATCAAGTGCACCAAAGCAGCTGAAACTGATGAACAAGCCCCTCTGCTACTTCACTGACCAGATCAACAGCCCACAAGTGTCATTGACTTGATGCTTCACTCGGATAAAAAAGTGGTCCTTTATTATTTTTGAACAGTAATTATATATATATATATATATATATATATAATTGTGAAATAGTCATAGCTTGGCCTGAGCATCAGTTCATTTTCTGTTTATCGTTTGATATATTATGGTACAGTACTAATTTAACATCAGCTAAATCCTTAATGTTTTCTTTTAGAAGTTAGATGTCCTGACCCCTCAGGGTCCCAGCAGGGGTCACCGGAGCCATCTGAGTCACTTTATTATGTAGGAGACACCACCACGCATCAGTGCTATGGCGGATTTGAGCTCTTTGGCGCAGCCAGCAGGACATGCCAGCCTAATGGAAAGTGGAATGGGATCACACCTGTCTGTGTCCAAAAATGCAAGTAACACTTTAAATTTGATTTTTTGAAAGCGTTAAATAAGGATATAAAATACAATATTCTCTAATGCGACCTAAATCTGCAGAACCCTCTGAGTAAAATGTAGTCATATCTAATGATGTTTTATTGATCTGTAAAGAGGCAATATTCATGTCACTGTATCCCTGCTCACACACACATACACACACACACACAGACAGACAGACACACACGCAGTGTGCAGCTCATTAAATTAGATTTGACATCTGTAATCCAGTTGTACACAATAGCTTTATAATGACATTTTTCCTGTGTTGTAGCAAGTGCTCTCATTTAGATAGATAGATAGATAGATAGAT
>JANRMT010028174.1:8651808-8662335 GCA_026402145.1 Polypterus bichir lapradei
ATAGATAGATAGATAGATAGATAGATAGATAGATAGATAGATAGATAGATAGATAGATAGATAGATAGATAGATAGATAGATAGATAGATAGATACTTTATTAATCCCAAGGGGAAATTCACAATTTAAAACCAAGGTTTAATCACAATATATCATTTAATACACTTTAAAATAAATTGCATACGTATGGTAGGTCAGTTTTGAAAAGTTAGGCCTTATAAAATATTTTCTAGAGGAATATGAGTACAGACTGCTCCTTAGATGATGAAGAAGTTGGCACAGACCCTGGGGTTCCTGCCTTCAGCAGAAGGACTGGCGACGGCTTTGCCATCGATGACGAGGTGACATGTGAGTGTACAACATCAATGATTTGGATTGGATCCGAGGTCAGAGTTTGTCAGGAATCTTGGGAATGGACCGGCGCTGAGCCTGCCTGCTACTGCAAGTCCACCATCAAACCTTTCTATTGTACGTGATGTGCAAACAGATAGTGTTGACTAAGTATTAACTCTGTCTAGTACAGTCCTGGTTTTTGAAGTTAACACCTAATTTACTGTAAAATCTTTCTGTGTAGGACTTCAGAATTTATTTATTTTATGTTCTACTAGCCATCCCTCACAGCTTCACCCACATATTAGTGAAACAGGACAGTGAGGAGGGTCCTGCCTGGCTCCCCACTCCTGACATCACTCTTCCTCTTCCCCTCGGCCCACAGCCTCTGTCTCAGATTAGCACGAATATATCGCTCCCGCAAGCAAACTATGATTCTTAGCATGATGAGAGACGTTGCAAAATCAGCTGGAATGTTCAAGCAAATGACAGGAAAAAACACGATCTAAATCCGTTAAGTAGTTGTCTCGTTTGCTAGCTAAGCATAGGTAAGGTACCCGCCCCGAGACTGGCGCATGAGTGAGGAGGTAACTCGGCCTGCTGCGTATCTCTCGGATTCACACAAATAAGTCAGTGCCAAAAGCGAACTCTGATACTTAGTGCAATTAGAGAAGTCGCAAAATCAACCGGAATGTTCAAGAAAATTATAGAAAAAAACCCAATCTAAATCCGTTAAATAGTTCTCTCATGAAAAGCAGACAGACAGACGTTGGATTTCATATATATATAGAGATGTGATTATTTTAAAAAGAAGTAGTCTGTCATGTAATTTAAAGATGGATATCCGAGTGAATGCAGGTGATAAGGTCACTCTCATCAAGCAAGACCAGACTCTCTGCCACTCTCTGTTGAGCAACCCATGACTTGAATTTGGGAAACTGAGACAGGTAATGGACAAATGAAAGAAATGTTAATTTGTTTCTGCTGAGGTCAATGTGATGGGTGCTCACAGTGCTGTTTCTGGACAGCATGTTGAAAACACACTGTGAATTGTTAAGGACAGCTAAGTCAGAAAGACAAAGGGCTAGTTCTGTATGTTCACGTCACTGCGTTTATTTTTCCTAAGTGATTGTGTCTCTTCCAACCAGACTGGGTTTTGTGTAAGAAATATCCAAATGTGTGCTGTCACAAGAATGAACAGGAGACATAAAAAAAGGTTTGGGGCAGCCACCTATGTATTATGCCCTGGCTGCAAAGAAATTAATTTTTGGAGGAGTTGTGTTTGGTTTAATGTCCAAATCATAACTGATGACATGTGGCAAAGATGGCGGCACTCTCAAGGTCTAGATAGGAAGTGACGTCATCATGGGCACCAGGACCAGAAGCGACATCATTTGTGGCAGGAAGTGGATGTCATCACGGGCGCTGGAACCCTGTGGAATTTCCTGTGAATGGTCTGCAGAGGATTGAGAAAGAAAGTCAGTGCACCTCGCCCACTTCTGGTCAGACATGGAATTGCCACTATTCGGGCCCTTTAGCTGCCTCCCATACACACGTGTATGACAGTGTGTATTTAGAAACATTAGACATCTCTTATGTACCCACATAAATGAATACCAATTTTATTTTAGTGGTCAGTATGGTGGTCCAGTGGTTCTGGCCCAGTCTGGTCCACTGTCCATGTGGTGTTTTCCCTGTGAGATTATTTTACTGATAGTTGGCTTTTCTAAAAGGCACCAATGAAGCATCACATTAGTAATGCGCAGACCTCTGAGACTGAGGTAATCAGTTTTGTAGCGTCTTTTATAGTTTTATCCATTATTAGAAGTTAACCTAACTGTACTCATTTACATATAACAACTCCTGAAGATATAAAAGTTTTGGGAGGGCGTTTAGTTTGACATGATTTCGTATCACAGCTAATGTAAGGTGACAAGATTCGTATCTCTCTATTATAAAAAAAAAATCTTGGAAGGTTGGAAGGAGACGAGATGTGATTTTCTCAGAGAGACACTTTCATGTCCTGCGAGTAGTCTTTGTGCCAAGAGATTTAACCAGGCCCTGGGCCAGAAATAAAAGACACAGAGTTGATGACAAAGTAGAACATCGTAAAGAATTTAAAAACGTTGGCGCGGTACACATGCAGAGCAGGTTAGAGATAATGGAAGTACGAAATTTCGAAAGTCTCAAAAAAAAGGATAGTAAAGATCACATTAGTGCAAACAAATGGAAATTATTACTTGGTGAAATAACGGAACAGTGAAAAGAGATCGAATATATTGTTCGGATTTAAACTTTAAGTCAGAGATTTGTAGATCATCTAATTCGTGTTGCCATCAGGGAAAAAAAAAAGTAAAAAGTAGTGTATCTTCACAATGAAGAGGCCTATCCGCGAGAATTAAAAGATTTGTTGTTTGGTGAGAGTGAAATCCCACGAGAGAAATCAGATACATTTCTTGTAGAGAGAAAAAAACTATACTCACTCACGGGCAGTTATTCGTTGCATTGTCACAATGTGATTCCAAACAAGGAATCAAAATTCAGTGCGATACTGATGAAAAGGTAAAAGCAAAAAGAGATTGAATACATGGACACAGGCGATATGACAGATGTGTGCCGTACGAGATCAGATCACGCGCCATGGCGGCAGCAGCAAACCAGCAGCTAATCGAGCAAAGATGAGGTAAAAAAAAAAAAAACTATTTATTTCCCATTGTATCACTATAGCAGTAGAGTGTTGTACCGTGTTAGCCACAGACTGATACAGAAAAAAGTAAGGTGAAATGACGCCTTTTATTGGCTAACTAAATGGATTACAAATGCAAGCTTTCGAGACAGCTAAGGTCCCTTCATCAGGCGAGGTGTAACAAAGAAACTGAAAAATACTCTCGCTTACATTGGGGCAGCAAAGGGATTTTATTTTTTCATCTTAACAACCTTTTTGTTCAAATGTTAGCAAAATGAATACACCTGAGATGAATTAACCCTGAAAGAAGAGATCAACGAACTAATAAAATGTAGAGATGAGATAACCATCACTAGAGAAAGTCCTATGAGGTGTTTTTTGAAGTGCACTGTCTGTAAGATTGACCTCTGATGTGGTCAGCTGGTCAGTCAGTCTGTCAGTCCACATATCTGCTCATAAAACTCTTGTCTCTATTCAGACCATTTTGTAGAGTGTTGAATTTAAGCAGAAGAGGTCTTGAAATTCCCCATAAGCACAGTGACCCTCAGATCCTCTATGCTGTGGCCATCACTGTTGAAGATCATCACTGTTCTGATTAATATGAAATCTATGTGAGTTCTTTCACTGGCACAGTGTCTGACCAGTTTCCCCTACATACAGTCCAGTGTTGGGGCACCTTATGCACATGATTAGGTAGACCTAATGCATGTGAAAGGACCCTTTATTTTATGCTCCTGCTGGCAATGTGGTATAACTACCTGATCTGTCGTGTAGATATGTGCACAGGTGGCACTCCCATTCTGTAGGTAGGGAGATGTGCCACTTGCTGCTGAGCCACACATAGAGTTTCGGACAATCAGTTATTTGATTGTCAGTTATTTGAGGTTTGGTGGTTGTCTTTATGCAAGGAGGGGAGGCTCTGGGAATATATATGTCACATGCATAGTTATACAGGACAACACGCAGTGAAATGCATCTTTTCGCATACCCCTTGGGGTCAGAGCGCAGGGTCAGCCATTGTATAGCGCCCCTGGAGCAATTGAAGGTTAAGGGCTTTGCTCAAGGGCCCTGCAGAGTAGCATCTGTTTTGGCAGTGATGGGGATTTGAACCGGCAACCTTCAGGATGCCAGTGCAGATCCTTAGCCTTAGAGCCACCACTCTGTTCTGTACCATGGGTTGAAGCTCTTTCATAATTTTGCGAAGTGTTTCCAGATGTGGATGATAAGTTACAACTAGTGGGACCCGGTTCTTGGTTTCTGCACCTTTGTACTCCAGAAGGTTTTCTCTGGGTATAACCGTAGCTCCTCCTGATTTGTAGGTCTGTTGATTTGGGAGTGTATCCTTGTATGATGAAGTCTGTCCTGAGTTTCTGCAGTTGTGTGTCCCGATCCGCTGGGTCTGAGCAAATATGATTGTAACGTATTGCCTGGCTGTAGATGATGGAGTTCTGTATATGCTTAAATCCAACACTCTACAAAATGGTCTGAATAGAGACAAGAGTTTTATGAGCAGATATGTGAACTAACAGACTGATTGACCAGCTGACTACATCAGTGGCCGACCTTACTGACAATGCACTTCAAAAAAAACCTTACAGGACTTTCTCTAGTGATGCTTATCTTATCTCTACATTTTATTAGTTCATTGTTCTCTTCTTTCAGGGATAACTCGTCACAGGTGTATTTATTTTGCTAACATCTGAACAAAAAGGTTGTTCAAACCAGCATATTTAATTCTATTAGACCTCAGTGCAGCATTTGACACTCAGGTCAGACATGACATTCTACTGTCCAGAATGGAGAACATGCTGGGTATCTCTGGCAGTGCCCTCTAGTGGTTCAAGTCCTATCTGACTGATAGGCAACAGTTTGTTAGTCTTGGTAACAGCAGATCCAGCTTGGCGCCAGTCACACAAGGAGCTCCTCAGGGCTCTGTCCTCGGCCCTCTTCTCTTCTGTATTTATATGCTTCCCCTTGGCCATATTATTCGTAGCTATGGAATGGGTTATCATTTTTATGCAGATGATACTCAGGTCTACTTCAATGTTAAAAGTGGAACTTCATCAGAGCTTTCTCAGCTCACAACCTGCCTCAGTGAAATTAAAACCTGGATGGAGCAGAACTCTTTAAAATTAAATTACAACAGAACTGAACTCCTGCAAATTGGGAGTAAACTACAACTTAATAAAATGAGCTCCTTCCCAGTCCACCTTGGTGATGATCTCATCAGACCTGCCTCTACTGCAAAGAATCTTGGTGTCATTTGTGATTCCTCCCTCTCTTATTCTGCCCACATAAATCACATTTAGAAACTTTCTTACTTTCACCTCCGTAACATATCCCGTGTTCGCTCCTTCCTCTCCTTTGAGAAACTTGTCCCTGCTTTTATCACATCCCACATTGATTATTGTAACTCTCTGCTGGCAGGTGCCCCTTATAATCTTATATCACAGCTCCAGCTTATTCAAAACTTGGCTGTAAGAGTCCTGACTCAAACCAGCAGCAGCGAGCACATCACACCCATCCTGCTCCGTCTTCACTGGCTCCCTGTGTCTTACAGAATCAAATATAAAATCCTACTAATAATCTACAAAGCCTTAAATAACCTCGCGCCAAACTACATCAGTAACCTTCTCCATCACTATGTGCCACTAAGGTCCTCTGATTCTGGTAATCTTGTTGTGCCCCACACTAATCTACACTCCATGGGTGACAACAGGGCCTTCAGCTGTATAGCGAGTGCCCAGACTCTGGAATGACCTACCGAAATTAATCAGGTCAGCTGACTCCATGAATTCTTTTAAAACTCATCTGTTCAGGAAGGCTTTTAGCTCTACTTGACTTTATTACCCTTCTCTCAGTTTACCTCTCTGTCAAGATGTTCATGTCACCTGTGTGTGTGTGTGCGAGACCATCAATTATGTTGTCTGTTAGGCTTTTCTCTGAATTTACTGTCTTAATCTTCTTTATTTATTTATTTGGTTTGTACAATGCTATATACTGTATACCCAGCTGTTCTTTCTTATATTCTGTAAGTGCCTTGAGCATGGGAAAGGCGCTATATAAATAAAATGTATTATTATTTATTATTATTATTAAGATGAAAGAAAAAAATCACTTTGTAACAATTCATCCCGCACACTGACACGAGACGATTAACAGAACGTTCAATTCTCCAATCAAAAGCATCAATTCCACCTTCTGACAGGACTGTAGCAGCTCCTGGACTTCTTACATGGCCTGTGCAGTAGCTGATCTGTTTTTTATTCTCCAATTCTCCTTTTTTCCTTTCCCCTCCTCTTCTTTTTTCTCTCTTTAAAATGGAGCGTTTTATGCAAATTACTCCTCGAAAGAAAACAGTAAAACCGGAAGTTCCACCTCGTGGGCACCGCTGTCAATCTCCGGATGAGAGAATCATGCCCACAACACCCGATCGACAGCAGAAAACATATTATATTTATGTGGCAGCGCTACAGCTTTGCTGTCCCAATATAAGCGAGAGTATTTTTCAGTTTCTTTGTTACACCTTGGCTGATGAAGGGGCCTTAGCTGCCTCAAAAGCTTGCATTTGTAATCTGTTTAGTTAGCCAATAAAAGATGTAATTTCACCTTACTTTCTCCTGTACCATTGTATCACCATTTAAGAGGGGGTGTCAGAGGAGCATCTCCTTGGGGTGCATTCAGCCCCCCTCTTCACAATGCGAGCGGCAGAGATGCAAAGTGGCTGGCGCTTAGCAGAGGCCCCTTTGAGGGTTAGCGAGTGAAGCGAAAAGGGGGTGAAGCCCCCTAGTTTATTAATAAAGCCTTCTCAGATTACACTTGCAGGAGTTTTGTATAGTGATATCAGTCTGACTCTCAGTGTAACTTTCAGCGCTGGATGACTTTTGTTGACATTTAGCCTTCTACCTCCTGATGTTGATTTTTGTTGAGAAAGACCCCCAAGTTGTTAAGTTAGCATGCTGGGCCTCTGTAGACCCCCTAAATATCTTCAAGTGACAGCCACTTTTGTTTATAACTTTCTGGATGGCTTTGGGCTACTGTTGAATGTGAATTTCATTTGAAATCTACTTTACTTCTTCTGTGCTTGAGTATTCTTTACCATATGCACTGCAAAGGCTTCTTTAAATACTAAAAAGTGGGGGGGAAAGTTCATCTTAGTTTTGTGAAATCCTTGAACTGACTTGAAGTGAAGAAGCTGAAGACAGCCTATGGATCTTCAATTGGAAATCTGCAGTGAACTTTCATAGAAGACTCAAAGCCCCCCAGGTATTTCAAATGAAAAAAGCTGGTGAACAAGTGCAGAACCTGAGAAATCTCTCCTGTACGGCAGAGCATAGACCAAAGGTGGGCAGTTAACTAGTGACTCAAATGTTATAAGTGAGCGTTGGCGTGTGTGTGAGTGTGCACATCCATCGACGGTAGTCTCATCTGCAGTTGTTTCCAGTCTTTCACTTATCGTTGTCAAGATAGCACTGGTTGTATGTGACTTTAAACTGGATTAGTGGCTCAGAAAATAAGTGGATGAATAGTGTAAGGTCTGTGGTTAATATACTGCTAAAAAAATGAAAGGAACACTTTATAATCTGAGTATAACATCAAGTCAAAGAATCTTGTGGGCTGTTAATCTGGTCAGTGAAGTAGCAGAGGGTCTTGTTCATCGGTTTCAGCTGCTTTGGTGCACTGGGGGGGGGGGGGGGGGGCAACAAAGAGCCGCCCCCCCAAAAAAGGAATGAATGTTTTAACAGGTGGAAGGAGGCCACTGACATTTTTCCCTCCTCATCTGTTTTGTCACTCGTTTTGCATTTGGCTACAGTCAGTGTCACTACTGGTACCATGAGGCCATACCTGGACCCTACAGAGCTGGTACAGGTAGTCCAACTTCTCCAAGGTAGCAGGCACATCTATACCACGTACCATTGCCAGAAGGTTTGCTGTGTCTCCCAGCACAGTCTCAAGGGAATGGAGGAGAATCCAGGAGACAGGCAGGCAGTTCCTCTAGGAGAGCTAGACAGGGCCCATCATAGAAGGACCTTAACCCATCAGCAGGACCCACCGGTATCTGCTCCTATGGGCAAGGAGGAACAGGATGAGCACTGGCTGAGCCTACAAAATTACCTCCAGCAGGCAGGCCACTGGTGTGAATGTCTCTGACCAAACATTCAGAAGCAGACTTCATGAGGGGGCCTGAGGGCCCGAAATCTTCTAGTGGCCACTGTGGAGCTTAATTGGTATTTGCCATAGAATACCAGAATTGGTGCCATGTGCTTTTCACAGATGAGAGCAGGTTCACCCTGAGCACATGTGACAGACATGAAAGGAAGCCGTGGAGAACTTTATGCTGCCTGTAACATCATTTGGTGGTGGTTCAGTGATGGTATATCTGGGGCGGCATGTCCATGGAGAGACGCACAGACCTCTACAGGCTAGACAACTGTGGGAACCTTGACTGCCATTAGGTATTGGGATGAAATCCTTGGACCCATTGTTAGACCCTTTGCTGCTTCCTCCTGGTACACGACAATGCCCGGCCGCATGTGGCGAGAGGATGAAGGAATTGATACCACTGACTGGCCCCCACCAACCCAAGCTCACTTGCCTGACCTAAATCCAATAGAACACCTCTAGGTGGGACATTATGTTTCGGTCCATCCGACACCACCAGGTTGTACTTCAGACTTTCAAGGATGCTTTGGTCCAAATCTGGGAGGAGATCCCCCAGGACACCAGCCATCATCTCATTAGGACCTTGTCAGGCCTGCATACAAACACATGGTTGAAGGGGGTGGGTGGGGGTGCAGGTGTATAAACTACTGAGGATGATTTGGAGTTTCTGCAGTGAAATGTCATCAAAATGGACTCGCCCGCCTAACGCATTATTTTTTTCCCTTTGATTTTCGGGGTGTCCCTCTGTTGGTTCATCATTTTCATTTCCATCTTTTCATTCCTCACACATCACCATATCAGTCCAGATCAGTAGAGAGAGCCAGCGGGATTTTTTTCCCCATTGAGGTCTCATGTGTTTTCAAAGTGTTCCTTTAATTTTTGTGAGCAGTTTACTTTTCTGTGCCAGGATTTCAAGATTTAAGTTCTTTCAAAACAATTTACATACAGTATATACAGCATAGATGAAAAGGCAAAAATGTTTTAAAAAATGAGGTCTGGGGATGCAGATAAATGTATGCATTTTTTTCTAAAACAATTCTGTCATTTTTCACAATTCCATATTTTTTCTTCTGGTGGAGTCTTCGTTGAGTGAACTCTCTTCTGGTTTGTCTAAACAATGGCAGAATTACGAAACAAGTCAATCAGTCGGTCAGTCAGTCAGTCATTTTCCAACTCACTTTATCCTAACACAGGGTCATGGGGGTCTGCTGGAGCTTATCCCAGCCAGTGCTTCTGTAATAATACTCTGTCTTCAAATTCTAAACATGAACGTCCTCCGCTGAGGACAGGTGACAAACTAGTAAAGATAAGATATCCACAGAATCACGAGTGGAAGAAGAACACAGTTTTTATGTGTCATTGTAACACTTACGTTTGTAGGCAGCACTTTAAATCTGATGAGTACATGAAGATTACGCACTGCCTTAAGACTGACGCTGTGCCACTTTAAGTGGGACAACGCTAGTGTTGTGCTGACACGAGAATTGGCTTTTGAAAGGGCAAATGCTTATCTCGGAGTTAACTTGTCAGAGTCTGTCTGATAGAAAACAGCAGAGCGGGAGTCTTGTCGATGGTGCATGACGAGGACGCGGCACAGCTCCTGGTCAGTACACAACTTCACACAGCTGCCAAGTTATTAGATCATTTCTTTGTAACAATATACGTTTAAATGGTGTGTGTCTGTGTGTTTCATGCCAGGAACTTAATGACTCGCATACAACAAACATGAAAACACTTTGAACACAATGCAGCAATCAATGGTAACAAAGGACAACACAGATCAAATATAGTTAAGTAAAAGATTATAACTAAGTTAGCCTTGATTATTCTATACTGCAATATTGTGACATCTGTCGAAATGGAATAAACTAATGTTAAATATAAAACACAGGTTACCTGAACCTGTTCTGGCATAAGATAGTTAAGAGACTTGTGTTAATATCAAGAATTCCTTCACTGAAGGTTTACCATCCTGGTCCAGTGTTGATGCTTTTGTTATGTCGCGCTTTTCAGTGATATTCCTGACATTTCAAAAATCAATCATTAAAAATGGAAACAGTGCAAGTGCAATACATGCCATCCGTCGCTGGCAAACTAACAGGACGTCGATTTATCTGTCAACTTCCAAATTTAGTTTTATCGGTAAGTACTAGCCCTTTTCGCAACCTAGTCAAAATATTTCATAGATTTCTAATTTTCTTTTTATTTTGTCATGTCAGTTCATTGTCTTATATTAAAGATTTCTCTTTCCTGAGAATGTAACCAAAATGATTTGTGGTCGGGAATTGATTAGTAATCACGGACACTCTTGAAAGAACACACCTCAGATGTAAATGGGACCAAGTTAG
>JANRMT010028174.1:8682335-8692344 GCA_026402145.1 Polypterus bichir lapradei
AAAATAAGAGCATTTCTCAGATCGCACTGCTGCGTTGTACTTAGTTCTATTTGACTTTAGGATTTCCTACTCGACTCTAAATTTTGCCTTGTTCAGCCTTTTCTTTTTTTCCAGTGCACTTAACTTTGACTTCTATTGATTTTTCCGGGAGTTGTAATGTCTGCTGTTGTCTTTGGTTTAGCAGTGAAATTGTCGACCATTCTACTTACTTGGTCATCAATGTCTTTTATATCTGAGTTCTTCATTGAACTTAGGAACACAAAGAGATATGTTACAGAAAATACAGTGATGATCAGAGAAAGCAATATTCGCAATTTGTGATATATTAATATTAATTCCCTTTGATATTACTAAGTCTAAGCTATGGTCAGATTTTTACATTAAGACATTCTAAGAACGAAAGAGAGAATTCAAAAATTCTCTTTTTTTGGGTATCCTGGTTTATCCAAATGTTAATTAAAATCATCAAATATGTAGTACAGCAAGAGAGAAAAGAATGAGAAGTTAAACTCATGTTAAAATTTAATACATTACAACATGGCTTGAACAGAGACATGGGTCTTATAGCCAGTTATGAGGACTGTTTACATCTCTCAGACTGACACAGATAACATGTCTACAGACACACATTGTTTTGAAAAACTCATCACAAACTTCAAAGGACTTTGTTGGACAGTTATCTTATCTAAAGATCTTGACCATACATTGTTCTTCTCTCTCTTGTTAAATTAATATTAGCCTAATGAGCCTATTCATTTTTTACATTTAAGATTTTTCCTTTAAAGATTTACCAGTGTTGTTTCTTGTCCTAGTGTGTGAATATAAACACAGGGAACTTCAGTTTCTGTATTACATCTGCCTGAAGAAGGGGCCTGAGTTGCCTCGAAAGCTTGCATATTGTAATCTTTTTAGTTAGCTAATAAAAGGTGTCATTTTTCTTGGCTTTTCTCTACAATCATCAAGTATTAAACACTCATTATATTCAATCATTGTTACGGATAACAGATCTGGGAATTCCTCATAAGAGAGGCATTATATTTTGGTGGATGATATACCAGGGTGGTCCAGATCTAATTATGCAGATCCAGATCACCTGGATGACTTTGATTTATGCGGAGACGATTCCAGTTCGGCGCAAAGACAATTCTTCATGTCGTCGGTTCACACACTTCTCTATAGATTTTTCGGAGGAATTTTTACGTAATAAACTTATTAAGTTATAGCGTAATGAAAATTGCATAATTAGATCTGGACCACCCTATATTGCTACTAATAGAGCTGCCAAGTTAGCTTTAATACATTATTGCAATCAAGATTTTCAAAGGCAGTAAAATGACCCAAACTGACTTCTTAACAACTTGAATAGTTTGCGAACATGTTAGATAACCACCACCCCAACGCCTTTTTCCAACATGGACAGACTGTAAAAAAGTTAGTTCAATTTCAGCTAAAACTGGGACTGAATTAGCATTAGGCCAAGTCCTACAAAATGTAAAAAAATCAATTTCCTTACAGGAATACGATTACTCAAGAAGATCGTCTTACTCATCAATGCCATATTAGTTATCTTGGGAGTAGATTGCTTATGGGCTTTGGAATTGTTGGCACATATTTTAATTAAATTACTGTTATTTGCAGCAGAGTACTTATTCCTTTAAATATGTCTGTGTATATTTAATATTGGCTTCATTATAAGTCTAAAGGAAAATCATTGCGATTTAAATCAATGTCTTGATTATTATCATTCCTATTTTTTGGTCACTAATAAAATCATTTACATAGAATGATTTCCTAGTTATTGTGATACCACGTAAGACAACTTTACAAGTCACAGATTAGCACAGTTTCAGCAAATTGTTAACGACAGGGATACTGACTAAACTGTGGACAGTAAACCCCTTGCCATGTAACTTTTTTAATGTGTCTGTTATTAGTTATATGAGGCATAATTAACATACTTTTTATTCATCAACTGGATATTGAAACATACCATACATTAGTGTTGAGGTTAATTTCAAATAGTCAAAATGGATTAATCACCTTAGCTATTCTGTCTGAGAGGACCTGAGTGCCTTGCCTGCTGAACTGTAGCCCATTTGTCTTAAAAAAAAACGCTGTCTATTCCAGAACAAGTCAAAAATGTCGATGAAGGCAAGAGCGAGCTCAGTGCAGAAAGTCTTCAGGCAGGTGTTGAGGGGAAATACAAAAGTCGACTGAAGGCCTCGTCTGATCTTCAGAGCACAGGTGGTGGTCCAGAGATGACGATCTGTGCAACTGGCTCACAGGTCCCCTCTCGAGAAATGAGGAGTAGTAAACTGTGACTGGCAACTGTGAATGTCATCTGTTCCCATGCGAAACAAATTACATCTTTATGGTTTATAAGGGCTGTTAGATTTTATTCACAACGTCCTGAACACGTGCCTCAGGAAAGCAGGACAGATCTCCCAGCTGGACAGAGCGCAGTCCAGGTTTCATACAAGGTTTTGTCCCTCAAAGTGACCACAGCACTTCAGCAAGCAGCTAACACAGAGCTGAGAGCCTCTAAACAGTTACTCAAATACAACACTGTCACTACTCTGGGTGCTGGAGAGTGAGGCTCTCATTTCAGTTGGTGGTCCCAGATTCCATCTGGAGTTGAAGAAGGAGTAAAATAGATACTCACCAGCTTCAGGCACTGCTGGGGTGTGAAGAAAACGAGGGAGAAGCTGCTCAGGACACACTGCTACACTGTGCTGTAGCTTGAGGGCGTTCATATGCCTGTAGCAAATGTGCAGATTTTAGATCTCATCCTACTAAACATTCAGTTCTTCATTAAAGTTTGGAAACTCACAACCTCCATTCTCCATTATATGAAATCATTCTCTGTGGAATCTTACAGTTGATGAAACAAGTAGAAAAGTGACAAGCCAACAGACACAACAAGTGACAAATCAACAGACTGAACAAGTGACAAGTGAACACACAAAACAAGTGACAAGTAAACACACAAAGCTTCCACATAAGCATTCAACATAGACATGTCATTATAGTTATGGTTATAACCTCTTTTGAGAATTGATGACCTTATTGTGACATGCCTGACAAATTTGTATTAATGATGAAAAATTAGTGCCGTTTTTTTGTTTTATAATTCTATCATAAAATCTCCTAAATTTGCCCCACAGAACGTAATAGCCAAAAACATGCAATGAATGCTGTTAAAACAATATTCTCATCTTAAATAGTAATGCAATATATTTTACTATCGCATAACTGGAATGTACATTCTGTAAGAAAAATCGCAGCCAAGCATGAAGTTAGGGTACCCGCAAGCAAACCCTGATAATTAAGGGGAAGTGTGGTTTTACAAAGGCATTGACAAAGAGAATTGTCTTGAACTGACGCGAGTCCAAGTATCGCCTGTCTCAAGATGGTGGATCTTATAGTAATGGGGACTTCTAACAGGATGAGGCTGGGCCAGATGGACAGAAACAGAAGTGATGTTATGGGTGGTAAAGCCGTCAGTTTTCCTTTCTGCAGAGGGAGGAAGCGATTACCACCCTCAGAGCCTTTATGTTGTCCCCAATGTGCGTGTAGGTGACAATACATATGTACTAATTGAAAAAAGGAGCACAGTACTGTTGTTGAACTGAAATTTCAACCTTCATTCCTGAAATAACAATTAACAAATGAAAAGAACAAGAAAACAAAACAGTACTTTAACAAAACAAGCAGTAGAGCAAGACCAGCCATGAACATCAACACCAGTGGTCTTGCTCTCCTTCACCTCTGTGACAGATAGAGGGCGCTCTCGTCCTCTTGAACCCTTGACCAATACGTCAGACCACAGATAAAAGTCCAGATATTGACGTTATTATTTATGCACAGTGCACAAAGCACCCTCCTCTCCACAATACTCATACAATAATCAATACTCAGTAATCAATAATCGATCCTCCACTCTCCCAGACGTGTTGCCACCCTTCCACCCAGCTCAGCTCCTAATCTGAGGATTTCTAGTATCTTTTATAGTTTCTGACCCGGAAGTGTTTCCAATCTCCAGTCCATGTGATCTCCTATCACTTCTGGGTCAGATAAAAAAGTCCTTTTCTTCACCCCGGAAGCACGTCATTCCTCTTGTCCATGTGACTCGGACGTACTTCGGGGTGTGGGGAAAATATTCTTTGCCCCTCCATCTAGCAGCCCCTGTGGTATCCAGCAGGGCTGTGGATGAAAACTCCATTGTCCATAATTCCCTGCTGATATTTGGGGCATCTCCATGCCACAGGGAGGGCTCCACCTGGCGGCCTGGGGCTATTGGCCGGGATGACTGGCTGGCCATAGACCACACCTCTTAAGGCCACCACTGCCAGGCACCTCTGGTGCATGAAGCTCATGAACGTCTGAATCTTCAGAAGGGCCTGACAAGTTGTATGTCCAGATGTTGAGATCCACGGCATCAACAAGGTGTTCAGTGAGGTGAAGGTCAGGAGGAAACGCAGGGCAGGGCAGGCAGTGCAGACCTCAGAGATTTAAAGACAGTAAGACACACTATTTGAATGAGTGACCTTTAGCACATCTTCCAATGGTGTCACTTTCTTAAAGTTAAGCATTCACCTCCTAAAATGCTGATTATAATTAATTAAACATCATTACATTTAATTAAATATTATGTTCCCACACCAACAAACTGTCATAGAGGTTCTTCAAAGATCTGTGCAGGCTTTTCTTTAAAAGCGTAGGGGCCTCCAGTCTCAATTAAATACACGGTATCATAGAGCAATAACATCTCAAAACTTAAATGAAATGAAAAGAACTCTGCACATCTCCAACAATGGGAAATCTTCCAACGCCCATGAAGTTCTACACCTTTTAAGTGGAAAATATACCATGAATTGGTCTTTTACTTGACTGAACTTCATATGCTTATGTGTAGCTTCCAAACATCAACTAACAGTCAGATTTAATACAATGTTAATAGAGATTTGTGAAAAGAATGTGAACATTTTTGTGATTTTTCTAAAATCAGTAAATGAATATAAACAGTTAGAGACATGACCTGTATTAAGAACGACTTGGACACTTGTTTCAAATTTTTTTATCGTTTTGCCCTATAGACAAAAAGGTGAAAGCAATCCATCTGCATCCAAATTACAGCGTTTACTCAAAGAGGAATCGGGGCATTGATGAGTTTTATGACTATGACATCGCTGTTATTGAACTGAACGATGCGATCAACAAAATAAAAATTTCACCAAAAGCCCGGTAAGCCAGACATTCAATGGTGTGTTGCAACAGGCTGTAAAAACTTATTCAAGTGGAGTTATTATGTTCTCTTGTCCAGATTACTCAAAGACAACAGACTAATGCTTTATTTCCCTTATTTACTACAACAAACATACTCAACAATGCAGATTGTGTTAATTGTTATTTGTGAATGAATGACAAGTTAGTTAAGTAGGGGAGAGAAGCAAAGTGAGAGTGAGGGAGAAGCAGATGAATTAATAAACTTAATGCAATTAATTTAATTGGAATTCATTTTAATTTGATTAATTAAAATTCCTATAGAGATCGATTGAGGCTCAGCATGCCTGAATGTCTTAAGACGTTAAACTTTAATTTGAATGATATTTTCATAAACAATGTGATTGATTTTTTTTTTCAGTCCTATTTGCATTTCCTGCACTGAGGCGTCAAGGAGGGCACTGCAACTGAAACCTGAAGCGACCTGCAAAGATCAAAGTATCCATGTTTTTATTTTAAACATTCTTGTCTAATCCTAACAGATTTTTGCTATTATTACAATAACATTTTAATGAATTAATATGATTGGTAAAAAGGGTTAGAAAATGGATGGGCGGATTAGTAAAAATATGGATGGATGATTGAACAAATAATTAGCAAAAATAATTTCACTTCATAATGTCAAAGACTAACTATGGTGAGCAGATTCCCTCAGACTCAGTAGGAGTTGGGGTGAGGACCCCTGGGAGAAAGCAAGCAAGGGGGTAATGTTTGTGTCGGTTTAGTAACGTACGAGTCAAATATCCATCCATCCAACCATTATCCAACCCGCTATATCCTAACTACAGGGTCACGGGGGTCTGCTGGAGCCAATCCCAGCCAACACAGGGCACAAGGCAGGAAACAAACCCCGGGCAGGGCGCCAGCCCACCGCAGGGCACACACACACCCACACACACCAAGCACAGGACATGGACAATTTAGAATCGCCATGCAAACTCCACGCAGGGTGGACCCGGGAAGCGAACCCGAGTCTATGAGTCAAATATGTAATTATAATTTTCATATTTTTAAATTTTCAGTTGTGGGTGACTTTCAACACTGGCATTCGATCTTTCACTATCATTAGCACGTTTTGCAGATACTCCAGTTTCACATAATCAGAAGAAAGCCTAACATAATTACTCTGAAGAAAAATTGTAGCTGCGTTTATTTAAAATTACCACAGTTCTGCACCTATAGTTTGCTTCATGGGATTCAGCAATAACTTGACAGATTGAAATAATCCCACAGACAAAATATCTTTGTTTTTAAATGTTTTAGTAAAAATCCAAAGTAAAACAGTTCACACAAATGGGACTGTAGCACAATAATGACTAAAATGGTGACCTGGCCTCTAAAATAGCACAAGTCATAGTCGGAGTTTCAGAAACAGGCCTCACCCCAGGAAGCCTTTCTCCAAACCTAAAAGGCAGGCTTCAAGGCCTGAACAGGCCCAAAATGAAGTTTAGGCTTTTAAAAGTTCAAAATGTTTAAATGCACCAAAACACCCTGTAAGTGGGAGGAAAACCATCAACCTCTCACTGAAATGTTCAATTCAAAGGAAAGTTCTTTAAACATCAACGAGAAATGAGAAACATGTAACATTTAAACTTTTTGTTTGTATTTTGAAACTTTATACTCTCTGCTGATTTGTTTTGATAAAGTTTATTTTTTAATATTTTTGTTTAATTTTCTTTTTCATTTGCACAATGCTAGTTTTGCATTAAGCCACGATGATTGTCATTCTTATGACATTGGCAGAACTTGGGTATAAATACGGCAGCATTTCCTTTATGAATTATTCATTGGTTGGGTAAAGAATCAACTTCTTTATATTAATGTCTTCTTCAAAATAAGCCTAACATCAGGCATTGCTTTTGAAGTTAAAGTTGAAAGACATGTTGATTAAAACCAATAATGGCTGAAAGAACAAAAGGGTTTGATTTGTAATACGGTTATTCCAGCAATCTTAGGTAGAGATAAGACATCCAGGATGGGGTTTTATCCTTTCACGCTAATGATGTCATATGCAATGAATTTCTGGGATGAAACCATGGCAAAGGGGTAATCGAAAATTCCACAAAATTCCAACACAGCATGAAAACCCAAAATGCCAATTGAAGTGTGACAAATACACGTTCATATTTATAATAACAAAAGCCAGATGGCAACGGAAGATCATAATGGATTCTTCAAAGAAATAAAAGCCAACAAAATCATTAAATAACGCAAACACGAACTGCCACATAATATAATATATGTAAGAGAAATGAGTCTGGGGGTGCCAGGGCCTATCCCAGCTAGCATAGGGTCCACGGCTGTAACAAACCAGACAGGTCACCAGTTCATCGCAAAGACATCAAGAAATGAGTCATGTCCAAGATACAGAACAAATATGGCTTATAGTGTCGTCATTGTCATACCATTTCTTATAAGTTGGGACACCTACATTAGAGTTGATTTATGGCACTTCCCCATGACATATCTATCTATCTATCTATCTATCTATCTATCTATCTATCTATCTATCTATCTATCTATCTATCTACTGTATCAGGTATTTGGTCACTTTAGTGCATTGATGTGAACAGCAGAGGTATTACAGAAAAATAAGGCAACAGAAGATGAGACATGAGTTGAATAAATAAGCTACATTTGTAACCAAAACATCAGACTGATCAGTTGTTAAATCTAAAATGAGAAACCAAAAATGCTAATAGACTGTATATCACTAACTTAAACACAGGTTCACTTTGTAATCTCCGATAACCAAGGAGCGTATACTACTGACCTTTATTTTAGTTGCGTTGATAATGTCAGGCCACACACATTCGTAGTCATACTTGGAAAGAAATACCATAGAAACAGATACACGAAGACATAAAATTGTGATAACAATAATAACCAATAATGGCATCAAAGGAAGACGCACAAGATTTTCAACTTTTTTTATTATATTTTGAAAGTGAAAACAAATGTCACCGTTGAGTTCTGTATGATTGAAAATTCCATATAGAATCCACACTGACTACACAAAATGCAAAAACATATAAAACTAATGGCAACCCAATGAATGGTCTATGTCATCAGTCATTATCCAACCTGCTATATCCTAACACAGGGTCACGGGGGTCTGCTGGAGCCAATTCCAGCCAGCACAGGGCGCAAGGCAGGAGCAAATCCCGGGCAAGGCGCAGGACACACACACACACCAAGCACAATTTAGGATCACCAATGCACCTAACCTGCATGTCTTTAGACTGTGGGAGGAAACCGGAGCACCCGGAGGAAACCCACGCAGACACGGGGAGAACATGCAAACTCCACGCAGGGAGGACCTGGGAAGCGAACCCGGGTCTCCTAACTGCGAGGCAGCAGCACTACCACTGCCACCGTGACACCCTGAATGGTCTATGTGATATTGTCAAATCTTTTGAGAAGTGTATTACTGCAGGCCGGTATCTATCTATCTATTATATAGTGCCTTTCACATATCTATCTATCTATCTATCTATCTATCTATCTATCTATCTATCTATCTATCTATTATATAGTGACTTTCATATCTATCTATCTATTCAGTTTTGGGAGTGTCTGTAAAATTTTAATTTCCACTTAGGGGCAATAAAGTATAATCTATCTCTTATCAATGTATTTATAATGCTAATAGAGGCCTTTCAGTTATTAATTACTTTTTGATATAACTTACTATGGTAAATGCTCAATTCTCTTTATTTGTCACATACATAGTTATACAGGACAACACATAGTGAAATGCATCTTTTTCTCATATCCCTTGGGCTCAGAGCGCAGGGTCAGCCATTGTACAGCACCTGTGGAGCCATTGAAGGTTAAGGGCCTTGCTCAAGGGCCTAGCAGAGTAGCATCTCTTTTGGCAGTGACGGGGATTCGAACCGGCAACTTTCAAGATGCCAGCACAGATCCTTAGCCTCAGAGCCACCACTCCGCCCTCAGCCTCCTCAATAAACAATCAATATTCAGCCGTGAAAACAGCATTAATTAACTTTGACGTTTTTGTGTTTTTTCCCCATGTTAGTCAAGCTGTTTATCTATTTGACTTAATTGGACCTTTATTAGTTCTGCAATTTTTAATGCCTCTTTAAACCGATGAAATAAATGTCTATTACAAAACATAATATTATTTATGCTAAAATTACATTTAGGGATTAAAACCTGAGAGATGTTTCTTTGTAGTTGAGTGCAGTGGACTCCAGCTGAGTCCGCCTATCTAGAGGATCTCCATGATTGTGTGAATCCTTATTGCCAGGAGTCTGATCAGATACCAGGCACTGATGTGCATCACCATCATCACTGTTATCAAGTTAGAGATACATCATGGCACCTTAAAACATCAACATGACAGAAGGACATATGACGACTGCTCAGACAAACAGAATACTAAGAGCTCCTTATTATAACTGACCCTAAGGCTCTCTTAAATGACTCATTGGACATTTTGCTATACACAACACAGAGGCCCCTATCTACTTAACCTTTATGTAATTCAATTTGAACTTTTATTCTGGTTATATTTCTTCATCACTTCAACGATGTTTAATTTAAAACCAGCTTCATATTTTCTTCTGATCGAACGATCCATCGTAGATGAAGCTTAAGGCTTAACAATCAAGCAACAAAAATAATTCAAACGTTAAAGCTCACACAATTCATCTATACATATATATATATATATATACATATATATATATATATATATATATAT
>JANRMT010028174.1:8692444-8711423 GCA_026402145.1 Polypterus bichir lapradei
TATATATATATATAGTGAACTTGAACCCGGACACAGGCAGACAGACATCGTTGGTTCCACCACACACTTGTTTATTTACAAACTATTTACAAACTGTGCTCACGTGCACCCCCCAGTGCCTCTTGCACCGATTTCCCCAATGTCCAGGCCTCACAGTTCCACTGCCTTCCTGGCCGCCTCCAGTCCTCTCTCCAGCTCCATCCTCTTCCACCCGACTTCCGCTCATGACTGGAGGGAGGCGGCCCCTTATATGGGAACCCGGATGGGCTCCAGCTGCTTCCCGGCAATCAGTCCTAGCCACACCCCCGTGTGGCAGAAGTGCCGGCTGCGCACTCGGAAGCCCTTCGGGTGTCCCCTGTCTTCTTCTCCCCAGCACTTCCTGGTGTGGCGGAAGTACTGGGCTCCAGACTTCTACAGGCACCGGGGCGCCGCCTGGCGGTGGCCACGGGTCCCTACATGGCTGGTCTTCCAAGCCCTTTACCCGAGGCCCCCAACATAACCAGGACGGACGCCCCTTTACGGTCTGGAGGAGGCACAAGCCCTCCTCCAGTCCTCCTGGGCGTCCCGGAAAATAAAAAGAAAATAAAATAATTTTCTTTTTTTATTCTTTCATTTGGGCTTGTGTAAACAATGCCAGTCTGTCATCTGGCACAGTGATGGACCCCCACACTGACTCATGCCGGGGACACTTTACATCCAATAACATCAGGATTTGTGTTTTTGGTGTGTTGAAAGTCATACATCTCTCACACATGTGATAGGAGAGGACGCTGACGCCACAATAAAAGTGACCCGTGTGAACTAGAAGTATGAAGCACTGTCACGATGTCACCCAAGGGTGGACTAATGTTGCTTTGAGAATACTAAGTGCTTAAATTAAAAATAATACATTTCCTTTATTATGTGAATGATTCTGTACAGAAGAATTCCTACCAATGCACATTCTGTGTGATTAATAACCCATATATTTGTCTTGTTTTGTGTTTTTTCTCTTAACAGTAGACTATCTGTTCTCCAAGGACGTAGTCAATGCATTTTTTGTGACAGGAACAGAATCACAAATGAAAAACATGAATGTTAAAATAAAACTAAAGAACCAGGTATGTGCTCGTTCATTTCTTAAACAGAACCAAGTTAATGATATACAGCATCAGTTTAAAGGATACATTTGTTATTTCTCATGTCCAAAGTTATTTCTTCACAATCATATAGTATTAACTTGCTACATGAAATTGCATTCTAATTTGAAGCCCATTTTATTATTTTCATATTTTTTTTAAAGATAGCCTGATCTTCCTTTGTATCATGGAGGGTCCCATTCTGAAAAAAGCTTAATATGATGACCAAATGTGTCCACTTTTCAAGCCAGAGAGTTTGTTGAGTATTGCTCTGTGTCTTGAGATTACATACACGCGTCTCCATGTTTTTTTATGAAGGTAAAAGAAACAAAACATTGTTATGAGACTGAGCCATTTTAAAAGCCATGCACTTCATTTCTATGCTTGTCTTTCTTCGCAACAACTCTCTGGGCCAAGAGCATGGATTTACCTCAAAAAGTCATCGCCAGACGTCTTCATTGACACTTAATGTTGATGGCCCAATGTGAATCGCTGTCTCCGTTCTGTAGACAACTAGACAGTCTTGGATGTTATCTCTGTACTTTACTGGAACGCATCTATTATTTCAACTGAGTATTGAGATTACACCAGTCTGGATAAAAACACTAGCTAAAGAAACATGTAAGCCACAGAAAAGCTTTCTAGCTACTTTCTTCTTCTTCTTTTGGCTGCTCCCGTTAGGGGTTGCCACAGCGGATCATCTTCTTCTATATCTTCCTGTTCTCTCCATCTTGCTCTGTCACACCCATCACCTGCATGTCCTCACTCACCACATCCGTAAACCTTCTATTAGGCCTTAGGCTTGACCTCTCTATCCTTAGCATCCTTTTCCCAATATAATAAATGAAAAAAGAACACACAATCGCTTATATTCTTTCACCATACAGAAGTTTTATTTCATTCTTTTGCTAAGGTACTGCCTGGGGTGATAGGCACACATGTGCTTCACTGAGAGAGAATACCCCGCACACGTGCACTTGAACTGGAAAATTCCCAGAATGCCAGCTGCAAAAGCATCCATCGCTAAGGTTGCTCATATACCTGATATTGACGTGCTAAATTCTTCAGCTGTTTTAACTTATCTTTGTAGCCTTTACTGAAATGTAATGAAGACGCATTAAAGGCTCCACTGTACACAAAAGTCAACGACTGGAAGGAGGTGGTGACCGACAGATTCCTCTGCACAGCAGGCACAGACCCACAAATCGACGAGGTCACATGCAAAGGTAAGGATGGTCCATAACTCAGCACTGCCAACAGGGATCGTTGACCCTCATAGTTTTCAGGGGTCACAGTTGCTCTTTACGTCTGATCAGCCATTCATGTATTTTTACACCACAGATGACAATTAATTGCGTATGCCACCCTTACAGTGAGGTACGTGTGTGTGTGTCACTCTAGTGTCACAGCCGTGACTTTTCTTCTCCTGTCTAGCAGGCGTGTACGCTAACTACACTCAGATGAATATTGGTAGTTGAAATGACTTGCTTATCTGTGGGCACCAGACAAGGCCATGTCAGCCTGTAAAATGTGATTGTCTAGTGGATCACACAGTGCAGAATATCTTTATAAAGTCGGCCTCAGGCTATGCTATGAACATCTTTTACTGTCTCTGTGGGTGACAATCACATGAATGATCTCTTTAGAAAAGTGGAAGGGGCAGCAGGACCCCCATGAAACGTGCACTACCGTTATGAACTACAGAAGTTGGCACCACATCCCTCTTACTTGGCGTCTGTGCTTTGTCAGACACAACAGAAAATGAAATACATTGAAATAAATTGTGTAATTAGAACGTTGAGACTGTGTGGCCTTGATAAGACATTTCAAGTAATTAAATGATAATTCTGCTTTAGTCGTCTCAATATATTGTCGAAACTGTATTGCCCTGGTCACCATTGGTGTGCGGTTTGCATATTCTCCATTTGTCTGTGTGAATTTGTGTGTCCCCCTTCCTTCAAATCGATCTGCTGGTCACTTGACGCACCTTCGCCAATCTTAACCTGAACCCCTTGAAAACAACGGCAACACTCCTCACCTCCTACACCCCCAGGTAGAAATGGTGGAATCATCTACATTACCTGCCACCTCAATCACTCCCAGTCTGAACTGGGATGAAAACAAACCTTCTGTTATCAAAAAGCTCAGCAGTAGCAGCAGCAGTGTCCTCTCCGTCAACTTCAAAAGTTCAACCTGTCCCAATCGGGAGTGGCACAGTTTTATAGAGCTGTCATTGATACAATCGTCACTTTCTACCTAACAGTCTGGTATGGCAGCACATCTGCTCACTCGAATCGTAAACTGCAGCGCATCGATTGGTCAGCAGAAAATATGGTAGGCCTGTGACTGGACACACTGAGTTGCTGTGTATGTCACCGGTCAGAAAACGTGCTGAAATAAAAGCAAAGACGACACTCATCATGGCCACCATCTCTGTCAGTCACCATCAAGGAAATGTCACCGGCCCACTGGTTAGACAGTTTCTGTCTCTTCCTGATTTCTAAACTCCTTCCTTGTAAAGACTTACTTGATATATTACTGGACGACAGTGCCATTCTGTATTGTCATATTCATTTATGTATTTGAGTCTTGTGTAATATGTTTTTCACACCTTCAGTTTATAATCTTGTAATGTTGTTAAATATTAAATATTGTGTTGTTTAACTCTAAGTACTTTGTTACTGAATGGTTGTAACACCAAGAGAAATTCTAATCAGCTACGTCTGTACCCATGGGGCTCGGCCGGGCACAGCCCGAAGAGGTAATGTGGGTCCTCCCTTCCCATGGGCTCACCACCTATGTAAGGGGCCAAGGAGGTTGGGTGCAGTGTGAGTTGGGTGGTGGCTGAAGGCGGGGACCTTGGCGGTCTGATCCTTGGCTACAGAAACTGGCTCTTGGGATGTGGAAGGTCACCTCTCTGAAGGGGAAGGAGCCTGAGCTAGTGCGCGAGGTCGAGAGGTTCCGGCTAGATATAGTCGGACTCACCTCGATGCACAGCTTGGACTCTGGAACCAATCTCCTTGAGAGGGGCTGGACTCTCTACCACTCTAGAGTTGCCCCCGGTGAGAGGCGCCGAGCAGGTGTGGGCATACTTATTGCCCCCCGACTTGGAGCCTGTGCATTGGGGTTTACCCCGGTGGACGAGAGGGTGGCCTCCCTCCGCCTTTGGGTGGGGGGAAGGGTCCTGACTATTGTTTGTGCGTATGCGCCGAACAGAAGTTTGGAGTACCCACCCTTTTTGGAGTCTCTGGAGGGGGTGCTAGAGGGCATACCTTCTGGGGACTCCCTCGTTCTGCTGGGAGACTTCAATGCTCACGTGGGCAATGACAGTGAGACCTGGAAGGGCGTGATTGGGAGGAATGGCCCCCCCCAATCTGAACCCAAGCTGTGTTTTATTATTGGACTTCTGTGCTCGTCACGGATTGTCCATAACGAACACCATGTACAAGCACAAGGGTGTTCATATGTGCACTTGGCACCAGGACACCCTAGGCCTCAGTTCGATGATCGACTTTGTGGTCGTGTCGTCGGACTTGTGGCCACATGTCTTGGACACTCGGGTGAAGAGAGGGGCGGAGCTGTCAACTGATCACCACCTGGTGGTGAGTTGGCTTCGATGGTGGGGGAAGATGCCGTTCAAGCCTGGTAGCCCCAAACGTGTTGTGGGGGTCTGCTGGGAACGTCTGGCAGATTCCTCTGTCAGAAGTAGCTTCAACTCCCACCTTCGGCAGAACTTGGACCACATCCCTTGCTTTGATAGGACATAATGGCATAACAAAGTCTTCCGTAAAAGTGAACAACATTAATAATCTAATAACCAATCTTATTGCACGTAAAAAATCTAGGCAGTGCGGCATAAACACCAATAATTTAATTGCAATTACTACTTTAGATCAACAATGCATTAAAACTATAAAAACAGATTGCAGATTACATAAAAAATACACACAGAGCGGCGCTAATAAAAATAACTTTAAGTTTTTGTTCCGAATACCAATAACGCGCATAAAATTCAGCTCTGTCCCTCCGAAACATTAAATATGGCACTATTAAATGTTAGAGCTTTAACTAACAAGACATTTTTTATAAAAGATCTTATTAGTGATAGAAACATTGATTTTATTGATTTTAAGCCAAGTGAAATGTGGCTTAGCTCAGACGGCACGGCTGTTTTAATCGAATCTGCGCCTCCGGATTACAGTTTTACTCGTGCAGACTGCCAGGGAAAAAAGGGGGGCGGCTTGGCAAACATTTACTCGAGCCGATTAAAGTGAAAAGTTGGTAGTTTTGGTAAATTTAAGTCCTTTGAGTATCTCGCCGTTGTTATTCATGGAGATTCTCAAGTTCTAGTATTGTCCGTGTATAGACCTCCTAAATTTAACGCGTCTTTCTTTGAGGAATTCTCAGACTTAATGTCAATTTTAATTACAAACTATAACCAGGTTTCCATCCAAGGAGTTTTTGCGAAAAAATATTTAGCGCTTCAAATTTTAGCTGATGGAAATGGTAATTATTGATAAAATGTTGTACATGTTGACATAATATTTTTCCGTTTAACTTTAGCGCATAAATTCCATATCGATACTTCAGATGTCGCAAAATCTACATTGGAAACACTTTTTGTGGGAAAAAAAGGGCTTTAACGCAAATAAATGTGTCACATGATACATTTTCATCACGTGCAATCAAAACGAGAATAGCGGAGCGGTTCGCATGGTCTGATGAAGAGACTCGTTATTTCTCGTGATGAGCCAATGCAGTAGCGGATAGGCTGGGTCTCCTGCTACTAAAAGGGGTACCTGAACTCCCTCCACATCAACTGTAGCCTGGGGGTGTCTCTCAGGATGTCTAAATAATACAAAAACCGCAAAGGTAATTTACTGTGCCAGTCAAAATATTTAATAAACTGTGTGTTTCATTATGTAAACATTTTTTTCTTATTATTAAATGGCAGATGTTTCAGCATATATGAGAAATTCTCTCATTAATATTAACTTTAGTTTTTTTATTAAACGTCGTTATTTTGTATTAATTCAAGTTTTAATTAAAAACCTTAAGGGAAGCAGGTTACAGTACTAATTCAGTTGTTATCGCACTGAGAAGGGATGTTGAAAGGTAGGCTCACCTGTACAGATCCAATGCTGCAAACACAGCTGCATCATGGGCACTTCCAGGAGTGCCAACGTAAATGTCTCGTATCATGCACCTGTCATCAACAAGGGCCTGGAGAACAACAGATGGCCACCCTTTGCGATTAATGTAATCGCGGTAGCCTTCCGTCGGGGGAAGGATAGGCACATGCGTGCCATCCAGCGCACCGTAAATCTGTGGCACAAGATGCACCAAGGAATTGCGGTACTCCTTTATAAACAAATTAAGTTCTTTCACCAGGATAGATTTACCTTAATTGCATAGTATAATATCTCAACTGAAACCCTCCACCTGTGTCCTTGACCAATACCAACAAGGTTTTTCAAGGAGTATCAGGCGTGCTAATTGACAATATTCTTGACATAGTTAATTCATCATTAGATACGGGGGTCTTCCCAGACTGTCTTAAGACTGCTGTAGTTAAACCCCTGCTCAAGAAAAATAATCTTGACCCCTCTGCTTTTGAAAATTTTAGACCCATCTCTAACCTGCCTTTCTTAAGTAAAATTCTAGAGAAGGCAGTCATTTTGCAATTGAATGACCACCTCAATAAACCTGCTATTCTTGATAAATTTCAGTCAGGTTTCAGGACAAATCACAGCACAGAAACTGCACTCGTTAAAGTAGTAAATGATTTGTGGGTGAATGCAGACAGAGGCCATTTATCTGTTCTCATCCTCTTAGATCTGAGTGCCGCTTTTGACACCATTGATCACAATATTCTTAGAAATCGTCTTAGTCAATGGGTGGGCCTCTCTGCCAGGGTCTTAAATTGGTTTGAATCCTACCTGGCAGGGAGAAAATTCTTTGTTAGTTGTGGTAATCACAACTCAGATACATGATATCCTATATGGTGTTCCACAAGGCTCTATCCTGGGTCCGCTGCTCTTCTCAATCTACATGCTTCCGTTAGGTCAGATTATCTCAGGGCACAACGTGAGTTACCACAGCTATGGTGATGACACACAGCTGTACTTATCAATAGCACCTGATGACCCCGACTCTTTCGATTCACTAACACAATGTCTTACTGGTATTTCTGAATGGATGAATAGTAATTTTCTCAAACTAAATAAAGAAAAAACTGAAATTTTAGTGATTGGCAATAATGGATTCAATGAGGTTATCAGAAATAAACTTGATGCATTAGGATTAAAAGTTAAGACGGAAGTAAAAAACTTAGGGGTAACTGTTGACTGTAATCTGAATTTTAAATCTCATATTAATCAGATCACTAGGACAGCATTTTTTCACTTAAGAAACATAGCAAAAGTTAGACCTCTTATATCATTGAAAGATGCTGAGAAATTAATTCACGCTTTTGTTTTCAGCCGACTAGATTACTGTAACGCACTCCTCTCAGGACTACCCAAAAAAGACATAAATCGACTGCAATGAGTGCAGAATGCAGCTGCTAGAATCGTAACTAGGAAAAGAAAATCTGAACACATCTCTCCAGTTTTGATGTCACTACACTGGTTGCCTGTGTCATTCAGGATTGACTTTAAAATTCTGCTTATGGTTTATAAAGCCTTAAATAATCTGCTCCATCTTATATATCGGAATGTCTGACACCTTATATTCCAAATCGTAACCTCAGATCCTCAAATGAGGGTCTCCTTAGAATTCCAAGAGCTAAACTTAAAAGAAGTGGTGAGGCGGGCGGCCTTCTGCTGTTATGCACTCAAAATCTGGAATAGCCTGCCAATAGGAATTCGCCAGGCTGATACAGTAGAGCACTTTAAGACACTGCTGAAAACACATTACTTTAACATGGCCTTTTTATAACTTCACTTTAACTTAATCCTGATACTCTGTATGTTCAATTCATCATAATAACTACTCATGGTGGCTCTAAAATCCGTACTGACCCCTACTCTCTCTTCTGTTTCTTTTTCCGGTAGGCCGTCACCACCACCTACTCAAAGCTTCATGATGCTCCAACAATGATGGACTGAAAGCCAAAAGTCTACGTGACCATCATCATCAAGTCCTTCCGTGATAACCCTAAATACAAAGAGGACTTTCATTTATGTTAGGTAGATTGCTCAGAGGGGACTGGGTGGTCTCATGGTCTGGAATCCCTGCAGATTTTATTTTTTTTTCTCCAGCCGTCTGGAGTTTTTTTTTTTTTTTTCTGTCCACCCTGGCCATCGGACCTTACTTATTCTATGTTAATTAATGTTGACTTATTTTATTTTCTTACTGTGTCTTTTATTTTTCTATTCTTCATTTTATAAAGCACTTTGAGCTACATTTTTTTGTATGAAAATGTGCTATATAAATAAATGTTGTTGTTGTTGTTATCCCGAGGGAGGTGGGGGACATTGAGTCCGAATGGCCCATGTTCCGTGCCTCTATTGTTGAGGCGGCTGACCGGAGCTGTGGCCGTAAGGTGGTCGGTGCCTGTCGTGGCGGCAAACCCTGGACCCGTTGGTGGACACCGGCGGTGAGGGATGCCGTCAAGCTGAAGATGGAGTCCTACCGGACCCTATTGTCCTGTGGGTCTCTGGAGGCATCTAATAGGTACCGGCAGGCCAAGCGGAATGCGGCTATGGTGGTTGCTGAGGCAAAAACTCGGGCATGGGAGGAGTTTGGGGAGGCCATGGAGAACGACTTTCGGACGGCTTCGAGGAGATTCTAGTCCACCGTCCGGCGTCTCAGGTGGGGGAAGCGGTGCAGTGTCAACTCCGTATATGGTGGGGATGGTGCGCTGCTGACCTCAACTCGGGACGTTGTGGGTCAGTGGGGGGAGTACTTCGAAGACCTCCTCAATCCCACTAACATGCCTTCCAATGAGGAAGCAGACCCTGGGGACTCTGAGGTGGTCAAACAACTCCTTGGTGACAGGGCCCCGGGGGTGGATGAGATACGCCCGGAGTTCCTTAAGGTCCTGGATGTTGTAGGACTGTCTTGATTGACACGTCTCAGCAACATCACATGGACACTGGGGACAGTGACTCTTGATTGGCAGACCGGGGTGGTGGTCCCCCTCTTTAAAAAGGGGGACCAGAGGGTGTGTTCCAACTACAGAGGGATCACACTCCTCAGCCTCCCTGGAAAAGTCTATTCGGGGGTTCTGGAGAGGGGGGTCTGTCGGATAGTTGAACCTCGGATTCAGGAGGAACAGTGTGGTTTTCTTCCTGGTCGCGGAACAGTGGACCAGCTCTACACCCTTAGCAGAATCCTGGAGGGTGCATGGGAGTTTGCCCAACCAGTCTACATGTGTTTTGCGAATTTGGAAAAGGCGTTCGACCGTGTCCCTCAGGGAGTCCTGTGGGGGGTGCTCCGGGAGTATGGGGTACTGGACCCCCTGATAAGAGCTGTTCGGTCTCTGTACAACCGGTGTCAGAACTTGGTCCGCATTGCCGGCAGTAAGTCAAGCCCGTTTCCAGTGAGAGTTGGAGTCCGCCAGGGCTGCCCTTTGTCACCGATTCTGTTCATATCTTTTATGGACAGAATTTCTAGGCACAGCCAGGGTGTTGAAGGGGTCCGGTTTGGTGGACTCAGGATTGGGTCACTGCTTTTTGCAGATGATGTTGTCCTGTTTGCTTCATCAGGCCGTGATCTTCAGCTCTCTCTGGATCGGTTCGCAGCTGAGTGTGAAGCGGCTGGGATGGGAATCAGCACCTCCAAATCTGAGACCATGGTCCTCAGCCGGAAAAGGGTGGAGTGCCCTCTCAGGGTTGGGGGAGAGATCCTGCCCCAAGTGGAGGAGTTCAAGTATCTCGGGGTCTTGTTCACGAGTGAGGGAAGAATGGACCGTGAGATCGACAGGCGGATCGGTGCGGCGTCTGCAGTGATGCGGGCTCTGCATCGGTCTGTCGTGGTGAAAAAGGAGCTGAGCCGCAAGACAGGGCTCTCAATTTACCAGTCGATCTACGCTCCTACCCTCACCTATGGTCATGAGCTATGGGTAGTGACCGAAAGAACGAGATCGCGAATACAAGTGGCTGAAATTAGTTTCCTCCGTGGGGTGTCTGGGCTTTCCCTTAAAGAGAGGGTGAGAAGCTCAGAGTAGAGCCGCTGCTCCTCCGGATCGAGAGGAGTCAGATGAGGTGGCTCGGGCATCTGATCAGAATGCCTCCTGGACGCCTCCCTGGTGAGGTGTTCTGGGCACGTTCACCTGGGAGGAGGCCCCGGGGAAGACCCAGGACACGCTGGAGGGACTATGTCTCCCGGCTGGCCTGGGAACGCCTTGGGATTCTTCCGGAAGAGCTGGAAGAAGTGGCCGGGGAGAGGGAAGTCTGGGCATCTCTGCTCAAGCTGCTGCCCCCGCGACCCAACCTCGGATAAGCGGAAGAAGATGGATGGATGGATGGATACGTCTGCATGATAATAAAGTCCAAGTCATAAGAGCCCTTGAGTTTTCCTTCCGTATTTAAAGATTTGCAGGTTCGCTTAGGTTGATAAGCTGATTAACAAATGAAAATTGTCCTGGTGTGGTTTTCTGTCTTTAAAGAATTAGCTGCTGGGTATAACCGATATAAATATTGCATGTGGCCGACACAAGTTTGTTAACGCATTCTCCAAAGATGGTCTCTTCATGGTGGGCTCTTCAGCTGGTCTGTGCCCTCCACTGCTCTTGTTCACCTTGGGATTCTCATACCAGCTTGGCAGGGAAAGCAAAACATAAATACATTTTGATTTGAATCTTGAAACTCACACATAGTGCAGAGCCCAGCAATGACCTGTTCATACCTCAAAGGTATTGCATCTTAAAATCACCTCGACTGTCCACAGTGAACACTGACTGCCCTGACCCATTGAAACACAATGCCATTCATGCCATATTAACGTGAAAGCACCAGTAAGTCAAGTGATATTGAACTGGCCACACTGAGGCTTAAAGAGCTTTGTCTTAGTCATGAGGCCGCAGCATTGAAGAATACACTCCAGTCATTTGATGTCAAGTGGAGAACAAATTTCACTTTGAGATAATTCACCAATTCTGCTCTTCATTTCTATTGAACAGGGGATTCTGGGGGCTCCCTTATAATTAAAAGGAAAAGAAGAGCTTTTCAGGTTAGTCATCAAACAAATATTAATACATCCTTTTCATGTAAATTTTATAAACAGTTCTTCAAAAAAGCAAAAAGTTGGTAAGGCTTATTGTTTAAATGTTTCTTTGTTTTTTTTAAAGTCCTGAAAATTGAAAAATTTGCAGTGACTGTTATTCTGCACTGAGGTGGTCGCCTTCAAGGTTTGGTTTCTGCCTTGTGTGAGATTTTGTTGGCACAGGCCTCACTGCTCGATTACAAGAAGTGATTTCAAAAATGAATTGTGAAGTGGATGTGATTGTTTAGTAGAGCAGACTTTCTATTTCATGGGTGTTTAAGAGAGCTGCTGACTCGAAATCGAATACGAGATAACAGGAGTTCAGTTATTAGGAGGTACTCTTCTTCAATTGGCTCATTTGTTAAGAATAAAAAAATCATATTGATAGGCAATTTAAATATATTATAGCAATGCAGCTTTCTTTTTATGACTGATGCTAAATTCATCTGTTTTTCCAGGTCGGAGTGATAAGCTGGGGTAACAAGAATCTGTGCAAACCAACGCGAAGACATTCTGATCCAGACTCGCGTGACTACCATACCAACCTTCTTAAAGTTCAAGACTTTCTAGAAAAGAAGCTTCCACACCTCAAATTTATAAAGAAATAATTTAAACATTTAACTTAGTAAGTGTGATACTATGTTTGTACGCTTAACTAAATAAGTGCATGTAATGAACTGGGCTTTTGTATTCTGCTAAATAGACTCGTAATATTTAAGTTGAGTGCTTTATTTTAGTGTGAATTTTATGTTAGAATTATTTAGATGATGGCTCTTAAACTATCTGACCAAGACTTTGTTTTAGAGCTCAAATGACATTCTGTATTCCAAATGTTCTGTAACTGAAATAATATGCAAATGAGCTCATTTGTATATTAATATTCAAAAGATAGTTTACCAGAGTGTAGAATTATGGAAGTAGATACAATTCAGGAGTATATGCAAAGATAAAATGAGTGGAAATTGTTAAGAGTGTCACTGTTTATTAGAATGTAGATATTTAGATAAAGTAATAAGTATGTGTTTGCTTATAAGAATATGATTTGGGGACATTAAGATGAAAATGTTTCATGTTTAGCCAAAAGTAACTCAATCAACAATCAGCCAGACCACGGGGACTTATCGGTTGTCCCAGACCTTTGACTGACGCAGTATCTCGCATAAGGCAGGCTGTCAGCAAGACACTATAAAAACGAGGATATTTTAAAAATGTCACTAAGAGAGCGACATCATTATCGTCTGGAAGAGAAGGAGACATCTTTGTGCCATCAACTGTGCCATCTACCATCCCAAAGCTCACTAGCATCCCAGCTGAAGAACACAACAGACTCTAAAAGCTAAAGTGGCCGCCTAATACAAAGCTCGCTGTGTGACTCTGATTTGAATCGTTCAGGTTGCATATCTCATATAACATTTATGCTTGGGTTTTGTGCAAATATAAAAATATAAGTGGTTCTAAGAATAAATGTCTGAGTTTTGCTTTATTGAATTTTGTCTGGTTGTTTACTGGCACTTGCACTGGCATAGCTGATGAGTGGCCATATAACGCTGTGTTTGCCGATAGTTACATTCTTTCAAGTGTGGCTCATGGTGACCCGCCAAGGGAGAGCTTCCTAGCAAGCGCTTGGCTTCTGTTAGATTGGGTAGCCCCTTTCAGTAGTTTATCCGACTCGGCAGGAGCAGCCTTCACAACAACAACATTTATTTCATACACTGCAGTGGGCTGGCGCCCTGCCCAGGATTTGTTCCTGCCTTGCGCCCTGTGCTGGCTGGGATTGGCTCCAGCAGACCCCCATGACCCTGTGTTAGGATGTAGCACGGTATGGAAGATGACTGCCTGACTGACTGACATTGTCATACAAGTGATGAAGCTCAAAGTGCTTTACAGGATGAAGAAAGAGAAAAAAGACAAAATATAAAAAATAAAATTAGGCAGGATTACTTATTTACATAGAGTAAAAGTCAGGTGTGATGGCCAGGGAGGACAGAAAAAACAAAACAAAATCCAGATGGCTGCAGAAAAAAAAAAAAACAAACAAAATCTGCAGGGGGCCACAAGACCACCCAGCCCCTTCTAGGCATTCTACCTCACATCAATGACCTCAATCAGTCCTCAGGGTATTCAAGGTTCTCATAGAAGAACTTGATGATGACGGTCAATGTGGACTTCTGGCCTTCAATCCATCAATGTAGGGACATCACGGTGCTTTGATCAGGTGGTGGCGGCACAGATCGCCACCACAGCAAACCGGAAAAAGAACAGCAGAGAAAGTAGGTGTTAGTATGGATTTCAGAGCCACCATGAATGATATTGATAATTAAATGCATATACAGAAAATCAGGGTTACACTAAAATGAAGCTCTGAGAAAGCCATGTTACGATAATGTGTTCTTAGCAGTTTATTAAAGTGCTCCACCATATTAGCCTGGCAAATTTCTATCGGTAAACTATTCCAGATTTTAGGTGCATAACAGCAGAAGGCCACCTCACCACTCCAACATGCTGAGATTTCGTTCATCCAACGTTGTGCGTGACTTCCCAGTATATAACTGGAATCAATATGTATAACCAGTGTGTATAACACACACCAATCACAAACTAGAGACAATTCGCCAGTCTTCCTAACATGCATGTGTTTCAAATGTAGGAGGAAACTTGACACAAACATAGGCAGAACTTGACAACTCGACCCAGGGAGGACACGGGACATGAATCCTGGCCTCCTTACTGCAAGGCAACAGCACTACCACTGCACCACCGTGGTGATCTAACAGAAGGGTACGCAGTCTTATCTTGTCAACACAATCTGACTGTATCCAAATAATCATTTTAAACCACCGGTATATACCGTACTTCACTTCAAAACCCTCTTTAGTCAATCATCTCCAGATCATCTTTAACCACACTTCAGTTAGGAATCCTTCAGTCCTCACACCCTGGACATTTTCATGCTTGCATTGTAGTTGCTGCACAATTGTCCTTAAAGGTGGTCCCATCACTACCACACATGGTTCTTTTAGTTCTGCCCTGTCCATTAGTTCATGTGGGACAGTCAGACACCCCTATCGTGAACACAAAAGTAACATTAGAAGATTCTCTACAAAACATTTCCAATAACGACTCAGGACTCCTTTACAGATTTCAAATGGACAGTGCTGGACATCATCAAGCCACCCCGCCATGTGGTGACTTCACAAACCTTCTCTGACATAAAGAGGTTTACTGGATTTTGAAGCCCAGCTAACTGAATGGTCTTTTGTGTTTCCTCAAACAGCTTTTCCCATTTAGTTTCACTTCCGATGACTTTGATCTACCATGTTTTCAATACAACGTGCATACACTGCTCAAGAGAATTAAAGGAACACTTTGAAAACACGTCAGATCTCAATGGGAAAAAATCCTGCTGGATATCTCTACTGATATGGACTGGGTAATGTGTTAGGAACAAAAGGATACCACATCGTTTGATGGAAATGAAAATTATCAACCTACAGAGGGCTGAATTCCAAGACACCCTGAAAATCAAAGGGAAACAATGATGCGGAAGATAGAGGAGTCTGTCTTGCCAAAATTTCATTGCAGCAACTCCAAATCATACTCAGTAGATTGTATGGCCCCCACATGCTTGTATGTATTCCTGACAATGTTGGGGGTGGGGGGGCATGCTTCTAATGAGACGATGGATGGTGTCCTGGGAGATCTCCTCCCAGATCTGGACCAGGGCATCTCTGATCTCTTGGACAGTCTGAGGTGCAACCTGTCGGCGTCGGATGGACCGAAACATAATGTCCCACCCAGAGGTGTTCTATTGGATTGAGTGAGCGTGGGGGCCAGTCAACGATACCAATTCTATTCATCTGCTCGCAACATGAGGCCGGGCATTGTCATGCACCAGGAGGAACCAGCATCGGGTCTGACAATGGGTCCAAGAATTTTACTCCAATACCTTTTTTGCAGTCAAGCCTATACAGGTCTGTGTGTCCCTACATGGATATGCCTCTCCAGACCATCACTGATCCACCACCAAACTGGTCATGCTGAATGATGTTACAGGCAGCATAACATTCTCCACAGCTACTCAAGACCCTTTCATGTCTGTCACATGTGCTCAGGGTGAACCTGCTCTCATCTGTGAAAAGCACAGGATGCCAATTCTGGTATTCTATGGCAAATGCCAATCAAGCTCCACGGTGCTGGGCGGGCAGTGAGCACAGGGCCCAATAGAGGATGTCAGGCCCTCAGGCCCCCTCATGAAGTCTGTTTCTGATTGTTTGGTCAGAGACATTCACACCAGTGGCCTGCTTGCTGGAGGTAATTTTGTAGGCTCTGCCAGTGCTCATCCTGTTCCTCCTTGCCCAAAGGAACAGATACCGGTGGGTCCTGCTGATGGGTTAAGGACCTTCTACGAGGGGCCCTGTCCAGCTCTCCTACAGTAACTGCCTGTCTGTCTCCTGGAATCTCCTCCATGCCCTTGAGACTGTGTTGGGAGACACAGCAAACCTTCTGGCAATGCCACGTATTGATGTGCCATCCTGGAGAAGTTGGACTACCTGTGCCACCTCTGTAGGGTCCAGGTATGGCCTCATGCTACTAGTAGTGACACTGACCTGACCATAGCCAAATGCAAAACGAGTGACAAAACAGATGAGGAGGGAAAAATGTCAGTGGCCTTCATCTGTTAAACGCTTCATTCCTGTTGAATTGTTGCCCCCCCCCCCCAGTGGACCAAAGCAGCCGAAACTGATGAACAAGCCCGTCTGCTACTTCACTGACCAGATTAACAGCCCACAAGTGTCATTGACCTGATCCCATACTCTCATTACAAAGTCTTCCTTTCATTTTTTGGAGCAGTATACTTGTATTCTAATGATTATTTGTATCTCAGTGTATTTATTATTTATTACATCTGTTTGCCATATTTTTCCCATGTTCCTTTCTGAATGATACTTGCTTCTATCACATTTTACTTCCCATTATCTCCTCTTTCTCCTTCATCAGAGGATGGTCTCAAGATGACTGTCCATTTCAGGTTCAGGTGCTCAAGTCTTGGAGGTGACTGAGTGTAACCGTTGATCTGAAGTTTATTGAAGTCACACACCACCAACAGAAGTGCTGTTCTTCATATTATAAAGGGTCTGGGATTAACACTTGCGGTGCTGGCCATGATATGCTTATGCAACTGGTAGAGAACACCTCAACAAAGATGTTAGAAGAATTAAGGACAACTCTCAAGACGAAAGGCATAAAAGTACAGAAAGAGTTTGTTAGTTAATTCAGTTACATCACACTCAAGCAGGTGAGCATTTGGGCTAGAAGGATAATGAGCAGATGAGGAATTAAGGAGAACATGAAATCAGGCCATGTGTGTGCAGAAGTAGTAGAAAGAAAGGAGTGAAGAGAACGTCCTTTAGGGGAGAAAACAGGAGTTATGGGAGAGTTCAGAACAGATCAAGACACACCAAGCAGGCTGCGACAGTGCATGAGAATCAAGCAAACATGAAATTATTTTTAATAGATATGGACACAAAGAAGTTTTATATAACTTCTGTAGTTAGGTTGTATGTATATGTAAAATGATTTTAAAATGAGTTAAAGAGTCCCCCAAACAGAATTTTCTGAAGGCTCGTTTTCCTGGATTTGGGAGATGCCAACAAGTCCAACGCCTCCAGCTCAGGATCACCAAACTAGAGGAGAAGGATGAGGTAATTAGACCATATCAGTCTAGAGAATTAAACTTACACAAGGGGTCTTGATCAGGGGCACTCCTAAAGTGGCACTGGACGATGGGTCATGGTCTGAATTTAACACACAGTAAGTGATACGTACTGCCCACATGCATCTAGCCCAGAGTTGGAGGTGTCCAACTGTTTTCAGGAGCTTTTGGAACAGGATGGGTAATCTGAAAACTCTGATGTGGTAGGCAGGAATGAGAAGTCCTAAAAAGTGCCACCCAAACCATCCCAAACCTTCTTAGATATCTTAAGCACAAGTCCAGGTAAGAGTGAGGATATTAGAAGATTTAATATATGATGTAGAACAAAGGAGTCTGAATGGGTTACATTTGGAGGAACACTAACATAAGCTTAACATTTATCACAGGTAAATTAATCAAATCACTTATTAAGAAAAAGCAGCAAACATACGGATCAGGTGTGATAGTACATCAGTGGATTGGACGGAGGATTTCATGTTACAGTATTATGCAGGAATTTGACGAGTAACCAACAAACACACATGAGTATAAAACTGTAAGCCACTCTGCTGGTCGGTCTGTCAGGACGGCTCTCCTTCAGTCACTTGTCCTTCCTCGACTCTCACTGCTGTTCACCTCATTGTGTCCTAATTGAACAGCACAATGTTGAGTGGCCCCAGTGGTCTGGACCTGCTGCGTTTAGCACTTTAACACACTCAACGGTAGTGAACTCTTTAATATAAGTCTGTGATGACAAAAATTAGGTTGGAAAAGTTTAAAGTGACGAGTTCTTCCTCTACTGCGTGAAAATATTCTTAAAAATTCATCCTGACAAGAAATACTCCTGGACAGTGTGCCAGTCCAATACTGGGCCACACAAACCAACACTCACAATCGTAGTGGGCAAATTTAATTAGAGACCCTGCCAACAGAACACCTGGAGGAAAACCCACAATGGGACGGAGAAAAAACACAAACTGCACCTGCAGAAAGAATGGAGGACACTGGATCTGTGAAGCAGTAGAAGTGCGCAGAGACGCGGCCTCAGCAGATTGTCATTATGTCCTAAATGACTCCATCTGTCAAAATAAAGTTTTACAACGGAAACCATATTGTTAGAATCCTAGTGGTTCAGAATGGAAGGCAAAAGTCTAGTAGGTCACACAGAACTAAAATTTTGTTAAGACGTAGAAACAAAATCTAAAGAACAGCAATCACGATAATTAAAACTGCACTCACTCAACCAGGGGAACACTAAAAGCTATGGAGTCAATCAGAACATCAGTGCCAACCTGCAGTTTGAGTTAATGTTGGGGATTAGAAAATAACAGCGTGATGGAAAGTCCAAAAGACAAGAGGGCCATACTGTCTGAATAAATGACGAGCAAGACATGGAGGACAGTGAGTCACTCCTACAGGTATTTGGGGGTCCACTTCAATGAAAGTGCAGAAGAAAGCGCAGAGCAGAATGTTCTTCCTTAGGAGATTGCATTCCTTTAACGTGGGAAGTGACATCCTTCACGTCTTCATAACTCAGCAGTTTTACAAAATATCTTCAGACTCTTCTGATGTTCTTCACAGAACTTCTCCTTCAGATATCTAACTGGATCAGTCAGCATGTCGTCCTTCAAGGCTCCTGCTTCAAAGTGGGGCTGCAGGGGAGTCTGACAGTAGGAGGCCGCACACGTCAGACAGGACTCTTCTGCTCTGTCTCCAGGGCTGGCATAATTCTGAGATGGAAAAGGACTGAGTATCGCCATCTTTATTTTCTTGATATCTTCATTCAGCTCAGTGTTAATGTGCAGTTCAGGCCTTGTGGTGAAGATCTCTCTGCACTGAGGACAATTGCACTCTTGGTTTTGTTCCCAGTAGTCAGGGAGGCACTTCAGACAGAAACTGTGACCACAGGGGATCGAGACGGGGTCACTCAGGGTCTCCAGACACAGCGAGCAGGTGAACT
>JANRMT010028174.1:8711433-8728370 GCA_026402145.1 Polypterus bichir lapradei
GAAGCAGAAAGAATCAGTCAGACAAATGGGAGATTTAAAGAGACACCCGAGAGCAGACAGAGAGGACATCTGAGGGGCAGACGTTAGGAATCAGAGCTGGCTGTCTGTTAACGTTCAATTCACATCAATTTAATATACGTTTGTAACAAATTAGGCAGACTCAGAGCTCTGTACACATTTATCAATGTAAAAAAATTAAAATAAAACTGAGTTAGGTGTTTATCAGATGTGTATTGTGACCAGCACCAGGTGGTCCTCAACAGACTGAGACAAGATGTTTGTAGTGAGGGGTCCATGATGGTGCGTGGGGGAGTGGGGGCTTCGTGGTGCTGCAGGATGTCAATGGGGAGGCGAGCTGATTGCTGATTGACATTCTGCAGGTCACAAGTCAGTGGGCAGAAGGAGCCTGGCAGAGAGCTGAGGAGGGTCTCTGCCACCTAAGAACACCCGATGGGGTGAGAGAAAGAGGTGCTGGGCTGGAAGAAACGGACACCAGTGACCCCCAGTAAATAAGGGATATGACGTCAGCTTCAGTGAGCATTAAACAACAGTCAGGGATCTTAGGCTTATAAATGAATCAGAACAGGATCAGATGTACAATTGTATATTATTAGGGCACTGGAGAAGTATTTAGAAACAAGCTGTGAAGATCAGAAAGCAGAGTGATGGGATTGAAGTAATCAGTTTCATGCTGCGCTCTGAAGGGGTGTGCATGATAAGTTTTATTAATGACGATAACGAGCTAGCCATTCAAAATGACACAAAGGCTGACTTTGTAATTGATGCAAACACAGATCTGCACATAGCATATCAGGAGTGTCATGTTAGTGTGAGGTCAAACAAACAACCTCTCTATTACAATCAAATGTCAATTTTAGACTTTAAATGAAACCTTTTCATATAATAAAAAATTCAAGTTTTACTCAAATAGTGACATTCAATCAATCTGACTGCCCTTCCTCCTCCTGATGGTTTTCCATTAAACACTAAACCCCACTCACCTGTTGTTTTTTGTCTCTTTTTGTCTCCAGCACGACCACTTTATGACCTTTGTGTCTGGTCATCACACACATCATGCAGATACACATCTCGTCTGTTTTACAAAATATCGCCAAACATTTCTGATGTATCACACAGAGCTTCTCCTGAAGATTTCCGTCTGGATCAGTCAGCTTATGGTCATTCAAGGCTGCCCTTTCAAAGTGAGGCTTGAGGTGAATCTGACAGAAGGAGGCCATACAGGTGAGACAGGACTTCACTGCTCTAAACTTCTTCTTGGGACACACGTGACACTCCACATCTGCAGGGCCGGCATCATTTTGAGATGGAGGAGGAGCGATGGCCATCATCTTTAAATTCTTGATGGTGTCACTCAGCACTGTGTTAATGTGCAGTACAGGCCTCGTGGTGAAGGCCTCTCCACACTCAGGACAGCTGCACTCTTGGCTTTGATCCCAGAGGGTGGTGAGGCACATCAGACAGAAATTGTGACCACAATGCAGTGACACGGGGTCAGTCAGGGAGTCCAGACACACCGAGCAGGAATTCTCATCATGATATGTAAATAGTTGGGCTTCGGCCATTGCCTATGAGAGGGAGAAGCAGGCAAAGGTGAGAAAGAGGAGAGATTTAAAGTGAAACCTGTGAGCACACAGGACACACATCTGATGGATAAATAGTTGATGTGAAACCTGAGCCCAGAGAGTGAAGATCAAGACGTGACAACACAACACACAATAACAGAAGAGATGATCGATCCTAAGGTGTAAGTTTAATTCAGTTCCACATTTACTCAGAGTTCAGTACACATTTATAAATGTTATAAATTGAGAATAAAATGCAACACCTAAATCACTATAAATACTCCTGAAAGTGTTCAATGACATTTCTCTTATTACTGACTCAGGTGATGCGGCAGTCCTTGTCCTCCTTGACCTGTCCGCTGCCTTTGACACCATTGACCATGAAATATTGCTGATGCGGCTCGAACATCTTGTTGGGCTTAAAGGGGCTGCTCTTAACTGGTTCAGGTCATATTTAACTGGTAGACTCTTTTCAGTGACTTTAAATTCCTCTTTTTCGTCTTCTGCTCCTCTTAAATGTGGTGTTCCTCAGGGATCCATTTTTGGTCCTATTTTATTCTCTATATACCTTCACCCTATTGGAGCGATTTTTAGGAAATTTAACATTTCTTTTCACTGCTATGCTGATGATACTCAGGTTTATATTCCCGTCTGCAACTCTGCAACAAATCAACTCCACAACTGTCTGTCTGAACTAAGATTCTGGATGGCCAATAATTTTCTTGATCTAAATCAAAATAAAACGGAGGTGCTTATAGCGGGTCCACCAGCTAAAGCCCAAATTGGTCTTGGACGTCTCGGCTCTTTCTCTGCCTTTTCCAAACCTCAAGTCCGCAATCTTGGTGTTACCTTTGATAGTAACCTCTCTTTTGAGAAACAAGTAAATTCTGTTGTCAAGAGTTGCTTTTTCCAACTTCGTCTATTAGGTAAGATAAAGCCTTTTTTATCTTCTAAAGATCTTGAGAAAGCTACTCATGCTTTTATTTTTTCTCGCCTCGATTATTGCAATTCGCTGTATTCTGGGATTAACAAATCTCTGATACACAGGTTACAGCTGGTCCAAAATACTGCTGCTCGCCTTCTGGTTGGGGCAAGGAAGTCTGACTCTGTTTCTCCTATTTTAGCTTCGTTACACTGGCTGCCTGTCAGTTTTCGAATTGATTTTAAAATCTTGCTGCTAGTTTTTAAATCTTTACATGGGCTCGCTCCTGACTATTTATCTGAACTGTGTGTTTTACACCAGCCATCCAGAGTGCTTAGATCTTCTGGTCAGTTGTCTCTTGTTGTCCCTCGTACCAAGTGTAAAACCAAGGGGGACAGGGCCTTTGCAGCTGCTGCCCCTCGCCTGTGGAACTCTCTACCTCATCATATTAAGGAGTCGTCTACAATTGAACAGTTCAAAACAAGATTAAAAACTCACTTCTTTTCACTTGCATTCAGTGACCTTCAGTAATACTGATGGTTTTCCTCTTTGTGATCATATAACATCATTCCTATTTATTATCTATCTTATTTTATGTTCATATATGTTATTACTATTTATGTTTTATTGCTTATTGTTTTTTCTTTTATTCTATTATTGTAAAGCACTTTGGTCGCAGCATTACTATGTTGTTTTAAATGTGCTATATAAATAAATAAAGTGACAAAGTAAAGTGACAAATACATTTGTACCGCAACCGCCAAGAAGACTTCAGAAAACCAAAACAGGGACTTGTTAGATTGGTCCTTTAATGCCAGTTGTGCTGGAGCTCTTGGTTACACAACTCTGCCCCAAACTCAGTCCTGTTTGCCAACTTAACTGAGGGGGTCCTGTTATCTTTGGGGGGGACAATGGGTGTTCTTCAAGTTCTCAGAGTGGGGTCCTCACGAAATAAACCTTTTAGGCTTTTGTGGCTTCCCAGGTAAACTTCTAAACCATTTATTTTTCCCCTGTTCTTCAAAACCTTTTTTATTTTTCCTAATTTTTTAATTGTCATTAATAAGATACAATGAAGGAAGCAAACTGCACAGAGAAAGGGTGAAATATAATGAAAGCAACAAAATGAAGTTAAAGATTTAAATCTATAGCAAAAGCAGAAATATTTCTAAATGTAAAAATCATGCCTCTGTGCTTTGTTAATGCAGAATAAGAGAAGAGAAAAAAAAAAACCAGCTAATGAATTGAGATCCGTGTTAGCAGTTGTCACTGATTATAAATCTGGTGGGAACAAAAACCTGAAGCCACTGTGGGTCCCCAGGACCGACTTTGAGAACCCCTGATCAAGAGATTGTTAAGGAGTAACGTTTGATGTTTTTGAGACAGATCAGAGTTACGCGTGTTTTAGAGGGTAGCGGCTGATTGGCAGAGATGTCACGGCCATGTGCTTTTCTCCCCACACGTGGGATGCCCCGCATAAGAGCTGAAAACAATCAGATGCAGTGCCAACTTTTGACCTTAAAGTGTATCTACCTTTCACTTGGCCAGAATTACATTTTATTTTTTAATTGCTGTTTAAAGTTTGTCCTATTTCACTACTACCTGGGCAGAGCCGCGGGGTACAGCTAGCATATTTATATTCTGAGGCCCATATTTTCTATTCCATCCTTCTCATTGTCCTCTCCTGTAATATTCCATTTACTTGTCAAGTTCTCCTTCTCTTAGATCTTTCTGTTCTTTATCCTTCCTCTGTTGTTTTTAGGAACAATTTCTGCAAAGTTAGCCTGAGCTTTGATTTGGAAACCTCCTGACTCGGTTTTTAAGTTTTTTACAGTCCTTCTACTCTAACCTTATTCTTGTTGAGCAGTCTGCTGCTAGGATTAATGGGGCGAGCAGCTCAGCTGTTTCTAAATCCTATGGACATCTTATGTGGATTAGCTTAATGTCCTCATAGTGTTTATTTATTGTGTTTCAGAGTGTACAGCTGGGCCTTCGCTCATCCATGATTAACTCCTGCTGTTTGGGTGGTTTTTATATCTACTGATGTTTCAGATTATTCAGATTATTTCATTAAAGATTTAAAACCTAATGAAACTCTGACTGCTCATCTAGTTTTAATGTATTACTTCATGATTTGCTATAAATTGTCATCCTTATCTTTGTTTAACTCACCGTCTTCATCTTGAATGCCATCCTGATCTTCACCCCTTCCTCCTCCAGTCTCTTCTTGAGTGTACTCAGTGGCGCCCCCATCTGTTCTGTTTGGGGACACAAGAGGATACACATGTGGTCTCAGCAGATTTCACTTTTCAATTCCTACTTCTCTTTCTGAATGTCCCGAGTTCTTTGTATCACATTTGTTTAACATTTTAATGACCCGACTTGCTTTATTCTTTTATGTTTCTCCTCATGTCGACACACAGTGTGTGACACACAACACATGGATTTGAATAAAAGGTTAGGACAGGAAAAGATGAACAGAATCAAGATGGAGTTGGGGTTTGTGGAGAGCTACAAGTAAAATAACAGACTGTCTGAAGGGATACTGCTATACAAGTCAGCAGAGAGGATACAGGAGAAAGCAGGGTGAAATGACACCTTTTATTGGCTAACTAAATAGATTACAAATGCAAGCTTTCGAGGCAGCTAAGCCTCCATCATCAGGCGAGGTGTAACCGGATTCACATGGAACTGAAAACCCAATGAAGAAAACTAGCCCTCTTGGACAGCGATATCTTCTTCTTGACAGGTTACACCTTGCCTGATGAAGGGGCCTTAGCTGCCTCAAAAGCTTGCATTTGTAATCTATTTAGTTAGCTAATAAAAGGTGTCACTGCACCCTACTTTCTCCTGTATCAATCTACGGCTAACAATCTACGGCTAACACGGTACAACACTCTACAGCAGAGAGAATATTCATAGAAGATCTCACATTGGTGATAAGGAACTCAAAAAACCAAATTAAAGTCATGGTGTGCACCACTAAACACTCTTAATATGTCAGGCAAGGATCTGAACTCGATTATTCGTAATATATGTGGACTTTCTTCATCAATCTATGCAAAACTCTCTATTGTTCATCTTACAACTGTACATACAATACAATACAGTTTATTTTTGTAGCGCCCAAAATCACACAAGGAGTGCCGCAATGGGCTTTAACAGGCTCTGCCTCTTGACGGCCCCCCAGCCTTGACTCTCTAAGAAGACAAGGAAAAACTCCCAAAAAAAACCTTGTAGGGAAAAAATGGAAGAAACCTCTGGAAAGGCAGTTCAAAGAGAGACCCCTTTCCAGGTAGGTTGGGTGTGCAGTGGGTGTCAAAAAGAAAAAAGGGGGTCAATACAATACACAGAACAGAACAAATCCTCAATACGGTATAAAAATACAAATTTTAGAGGTACATAGCAGAATTTAACAGTAGATGATATCACATAATATGATTTGGATTTGTTTAGAGTCCTGGAGACCTCAGCCATCAAGCTGCATATCCATCTCTCCAGATTCAAACTATTCTAAACATCTCAGGCCCTAATTGTGAATACCACCTTCCATGGAGCTTTAGCCCTGGTAGGACTTTCCTAAATGTAAACCGTTATAGTAGAAGACATCTCTCTCTGCTTATCCATCAAATACGGCCATTGCTACTCTCTAATGGCAACGTTTGGTGTAACAGCAGATGAGGTTAGACATTTGAGTAATCATATCATTAATTTTCTACACCACCTTTCTAGCAAGTTGATTACCTCCACAAATTCTAAAGCATTTTCAATAAACTAAATGGGAAAATTATGTCTTATGTGATATAAAACTAGAAGGCAACACCTCACACCAGAACTCTCATTTGTCTCCTTTTCTTCTCCTATTTACAGCAAAATGCGGTGTCTTAGGAACAGAGGAAAGGGAATTAGAAAAAGAGAAATAAGAGAGTGAGTGAAATAGAGAAGGAAAAGAGTGGAAAGCAATAAGAGTAAAGAACAAAAGAATAAAGGAGAGAGACGATTGAAAGTGGGCCAGCACTTGTGAGACCCCCTTATACACACACACGGTCCAGCAAGGGACATGAAGTGTCAAAGACACTCATCAGGATGAACACATCAATAAGATCACAAACTCCTCACCACTCAGACGTTCAGAAGACTGCAGAATGAAAACTGAGGCTTCAGTAACTGAACAGAAAGAGACAAATGGCCGCTGTTAAGAAGGCCTTTGCAACCTCAGATCTATTCACTGGTCCAAATGTGACATAAAGTGACATGCAGCTCACTCATAAAATACAAAGCAGGCTGCTGATCCACCACTCAGTGTCCATCATAAGCACTGGGACATCTCGGGGTCAGCTGCGACTACAGACTTTGTTGGTAGACTCACCAGCTCTCGCTTTATTTCTTGGCAGTTCCTTCTTCACCACAGACAGTCTTCAGGTCCTCTTAGTTAGATGAGTGTGACATGAAGTGTTCCACTGGCAGAGTCTAACAAGAATGAGCAGACCAGAATGTGCTGAGTGTCTTTGAAGTGCCTGGGGGTCTCTTTGTGTCTTTGTGTTCTAGCACAACTTGTAACAGAGTTTGACATTCCAAAGGCTTCAGCCCGACATGGTGAGACGAGCTACAGGGTTACAGTGGCAGGGATTGTCACTTCTGTCACAGGGCCTGCCTTATCAGTATGTGACCCTCAGTCTCTGTGGGTGAAACAGACACCTAATGGTCATCACTTGTGTATATGTGAACATTAGAAATGTGATACGATGTGTCTCCCAGTTCCTTTACTTCTTCTCCTGTTTCTGTTGGAGTTCCTCAGCCTGGTTCATGCAGCTAATAATGGTGCTGGTTATTAATTAGTGCCTCTTGATTATATTTGTTTAATCTGAAGAGTGCCCTGCTATTTAATAGGTTACATTTGTAAGCAAAAAACACAAATTTCCCAGTAAAGGGTGTAAGAAATAGCCCGGCCACAGACAGACACGACAACGCAGCGTCCACAACATACACGTTTATTTACAATAATAATTTCGTGTATTTACACAGTCCAGTCCTTGGTTCTCCTGGCCGCCTCCACTCCTGTCTTCCACCCGACTGCAGCCCCTTGATTGGAGTGAGGCGGCCCCTTTTATCCTGTACCTGATGACGGACTTCCGGCAGCACTCCCCAGTGTGGCAGAAGTGCCGCCCTTGCACCCGGAAGGGCATAAACCATCCCTGGTCTGTCAGCACTTCCTCGTATCCCAGAAGTGCTGTCCCCCAGGGATCAAGGACCGGCCGGGTACCCAGGGAAAAGAAGTGCCACTCTCTCGGTTCCCCCTTCCTCCAGGCATCCCGGCGGGGCAGAGTTCCTGGCCGTCTATCACAAGGGTAAAAGAAAGGTTTGGAAATCTGAAATGTACCTTCTGCTACTGACTTACTAACGTAGAAAACAAAAATCTAAGATTACATAGAAATATCTGCACTGTACTGTATGTGAATGCTTGATCACTCCTGACCTAAATGTGTCCTCCACCAGCTCACTGTCCACACTGCTGACCAACATTTTCCATTTCACAATGGTCGGTTGTGGGTCCGGCTCCATATTCCCTCTTCCCATTCTGGGAGCCTTTTGAACCCAACACTGTCTGTAATGTAACTGGATGAACTGGAAGACGAGGACAATTCACACTTGTAGGAAGGAGATGGTGTAAACATGTCCAAGTGCTTTTATTAAAAACAAAATCAAATAGTGTCCAAATAAAATGCAGTGCTCCAAAACTTCATAAATAAAAAATCCATAAAAGCAATGAAAGATGGCAGTTAAAATCAATAAATGATAAAACGAGGTTAAAATCAGCAGGCTGGAAGCTGTCCTTCATAAAAACCTGATGAATTCTCCGTTTAGCTGGCAGCTCACCAGCTTCTCCCATACGGGCCCTGCAACAGGGGAGTTGTCCTATGAGCAGGTGCAGCTGACCTTACTTCTGTCCGGTTCCTTCCGTCCCCTAGCTCCATACAGCTCATCCACCGGACCGAGATTCGGGTCCCCAGTGATCGGGGTGCTCACACTGGGACTCTCCCTGCCAAGCCTCCTCAACTCCCGCTGACTTATGGGGCGAGCTGTCTACACTTCTGGTCACTCCAACTCCTCTAAATTGCTCAGCTGGAGTGACCACTTCTTACTGCTCGTGAAAGTTGGCCACACACTCTTTCAGGGCTCTCCTCCCAGCTGCCTGCATTCACCAGCAAGCCTGCTCTGCCTGCTCGCTCCCACACGCATTGGCTCTTTCTTCTCCTGCCTTCCTCTTCTCTCAACTAACCTCCGTTCTTCAATCTTTATTTTTTTCCTTATTTCTCTCTCTGCACTTGGTCATGGAGATCAAAAGGGAGTCTTCTAAATTTGAATAGCTCTTCCTGAGTGATGAACCGCCCGCTGCTATATATAAGAATTGATGGCTAAACAACTCATGCAAAGTAAGTGTGTGTTATGCTTAAATACAATCTTAAATAAATTAGAAAAATAGACAGAAAAATGGACATGTGTGTAATAAGAGATCCTGATCAAGACACCAATAAAGACCAAATAAAGCGAGTGAGTAACCTGCCACCATCGACACTCAAATCGACAGATCACTACACCAATGGCAGCTGTCGTATGATGTTAACAGACTGGCAGATGGTGACGTCTTTAAGGCCGACACATCTTGATCAGGGGGCATTCCATGAAGACCCTCACTTAAATTGAGACGTCAGGCTTATTTGAGCCAGTTTTACTTCAACCAAAGAGGATTATGGAAAGTCCTTACCAGCATGAAGATTAGCTGAATGTTGTGTATCAAGACTTTGATGAGAAACAACCTCAGAGAAGTTTGAAAGAAATTATTTCTAACACGACCAACTTGGCCAACAGCTGGACCTTCCTGTCATGAACCGTGGCATAGGCTGAGTCCTGTGTGTCACTTATGTGAAAGGACATTTTCACTAGTTCAGGGTGTCAATTTGTGTATATAATAATAATAAAAATGATAACTGCTTTACAAAATAAATACATCCACAAGCTGAGTGTCAGAAATAAGTCAGAAATGGGAATATAAGAGGATCTAAATACCAAGAAAAATGAAACACTCAGGGTTTAAAGAGAAATGTATAAAATAGGAAGAGGACACCATGACAGCAGAGTAGGCCCCAAATAAAGTCAAACGACAATGCCAACAATTGGATAACTTCTGTCTGAGATAACATAAATCACACAAAGCTTCATCTTCTGCCACCATTTAATGAATAAGAAAACCCCAAAGAACAGAATCAGCCCCTTCTCTACCCCCTCACCATACAAGGTCAAATTCGTCTCTTTTGACCACTCAGACCAATGGGTCTCTTGGGCCCATCTCTTTAAGAACATTATGTTTTGTTTTATCCATCCATCCATCCATCGTCTTCCGCTTATCGGGTCGGGTCGCGGGGGCAGCAGCTTGAACAGAGATACACAGACTTCCCTCTCCCCGAACACTTCTTCTAGCTCTTCCGGGGGAATCCTGAGGTGTTCCCAGGCCAACCAAGAGACATAGTTCCTCCAGCGTACCCTGGGTCTTCCCCTGGGCCTCCTTCTGGTTGGATGTGCCCGGAACACCTCACCAGGGAGGCGTCCATATGGCATCCTGATCAGATGCCCGAGCCGCCTCATCTGACTCCTCTCGATGCGGAGGAGCAGCGGCTCTACTCTGAGCTCCTCCCGGATGACTGAGCTTCTCACCTTATCTTTAAGGGAAAGCCCAGACACCCTGCGGAGGAAACTCATTTCAGCCTCTTGTATTCGCGATCTTGTTCTTTCGGTCACTACCCACAGCTCATGACCATAGGTGAGGGTAGGAACATAGATTGACTGGTAAATTGAGAGCCTTGGCTCGTTTTTCACCATGACAGACTGATGTAGAGCCCGTATCACTGGTTTTGTTTTATGCCAGCACATTTTTTATGTTTCATGTCATTAAGCTTCTCAAATGTTTGAGTATACAGTGCCATGAAAAAGTATTTGCCCCTCCTGATTTGCTGTATTTTTGTTTCTTCATAATACTTCATTGTTTCCAATCTCCAAACAAATTCAGTAGAATACAAAGACAACCTGAGTAAACCAGTTTTAAAAGGATTGTTTCATTTATTAAAGGTAAAAAGTCCACCAACATTTAGATCACCAGTGTGAAAATGTAATTGCCCCCTAAACTTAATATTTGGCTGTGCCACCTTCAGCAGCAACAAACACAATCAAACAGGTCCAGCAGCAGCAGCAGAATAGACATTGGCATCCATTTGGAGAAATTCTGACCCTCTTCTTCTATACAGAATTGTTTTAATTCAGCCACACTGCAGGGTTCTTGAATATGAACTGCCCATTCAACGTCCTGAAACAACATCTCAATCGTGTCCAGAACCTTCATTTTGTGTTTTCTCAGCCATTTAGATATGGAGTTGCTCTTATACTTCAAATCAATGTTCCGCTGCATCAGCCAACTTCACATCACAGCCCGATGACCAGACATTCTCCTTCTGTATCTTCTAGCAAAGAGCTGAATTCAAGCTTCCCTCAATTCAAGTCATCCAGGTCCTGAAACAGCAATGCGTCCCCCCACCATAACACTACCCACCACCATGATTGACTGTGAGTGTGATGTTCTTATTCTAGAAAGCTGTGTGAGATTTACTCCAGGTGGAACGGGACACATGTCTTTCATGAAGTTCCACTTTTGACTCATCAGTCCACAGAACATTAGACCAAAGGCTTTGGGGGTACTCAAGGTGATTTTTTGGCAAACGTTACACGAATCTTCATGTTCCTCTGGTTTGGCAGTGGTTTATGTCTTGTATCTCTCACCATTTCAGCCCAGCATCTTTCTAATGGTGGAATCATGAATGCTGACATGAGCTGAGCTGAGAGAGTCACACCTGCTTTGTCACGTTGCACATTCAGGACTAATGGTGTCATGTGATCTCCTCACATTTTTTAATTTGGAGATGGGCTGTGCATTAAAGTGACTGTCACAAATCTACCCTCACGGTGTCAGGTATGTCTGACCACTGCAGTGCTGTCGGCCCTCTAGTGTTCTGGAGGATTTGATGTGTCTCTGCCATTCCAGAACTCTCTATTAATGATGCTGTACTTCCATGATGCCAAATGACAGCACTGACGCATGTCAGCTCTTTACCTGCACTGGCACTTTGTGGCAGCTTTTCCAGCACCAGCATATATCAGGTGTCACAGGAGGCTGGTGGTCAGACCCAGTCCAGACGCCTGCAAGGACCAGGAGATGGTCTATACATCCCCTGAGCCATGATGGGGCAACCACCCTTGATGTTGAGGGGACCACGGTGAAGAAGCAAGGAGGCTCAAGCCCAATGGAGCCCATGGCCACCGCCAGGGGGTGCCCCGAACATCGTGGAGCCTGGGAGATCAACACTTCTGCCACACCTGGGAGGGTGGAGGAAGGACCTTCCAGGGGTGCCAGGAGTGCTTCCGGGTGCAAGGGCAGCACTTCCACCACACCAGGAAGTGGTGCCAGAAGAGCATCATCAAGCACCTGGGGCACATCCGGGTGGGAATAAAAGAGGCCGCCTCACTCCATTCAGAGAGCTAGAGTTGGGAGCGGGAGCAGGACGAAGCTCCCGTGAGGAGAGGAAAGGCGGCCCACGGACACTGAAAGAGAGACTCGTGGAGGGGGTGATTGGTGCTGGGGGCACTGTGTGCTGTGTGGGACTTAGTTGTATAAATAAAGGTGTGTTTCATAAAGACGTGGTGTTTGTCTGATGGTGTTCGGACCCAAGCTCACACAGGGTGTCCAGCTCAGTTCCTGGGGGACCGTAGTGGCTGCAGGTTTTCATTCCAACCATCTTCTTCATTTTGCCTTCTTTAATACTGACATTCTATTTAAGACACACAATAATGCGATACAATAGATGACCAGCTAAACTGTGCCCACCATACAATATCTAAATGGGATCAGCTGAAAGATGAAGAAGAAGTGGGGCTCAGAAGTGTTGATCTGCTCAGGTCACAATACAGGAAAATCAACAGTTTGGTAAACGTCTGCCGTGGCAGTATGAGACCACCAACAAGCCATAAAATTAAATAATGAGTTTAATTCACAATGAGACTTAGCTGGTCATCTGTTAGCTCAGTAACTTCACACCTCATTTCTGTTTGGGTGCCATTTATGAAAAAATAAGCAATTTAGAAGACAGAGTCTTAAAAAACAAGGAGACTAAAATAAAGTGAAAAGAAGTCAATGAACAGCAGACACTGGGGACTGAGGAAGATGATGGTTAGAATGTAAACCTTCAGACACAGTAGCCATCCAGGACCAGAGCTGGACACCCCAGATTTACACACATGTAATGTGACCAACAGGCCACCTCACCAAACAGCTGATGGCATCTTAAAAGGCAACACCTGTGAAAAGACCCTCTGTGACAGCCACTGTAACCCCACAGCTCTTCTCGTCATGTAGGACTCTGGAAAGTCAAACTTTGTGAACGGTTCTGCTTGGACACAAAGTCACAGAGAGATGGAAACATGTAGACCCCAGGTACGTGATGACTAAAGTCTTTAAGGACAATCAAAATATTCTGTTCTGCTCATTCTTGGTGGGCTTGCCAGCTGAACTCTTCTTGTCTGACATCTCTAAGAGGACCTGAAGACCACCTGTGGTGAAGAGGAACAGCCAAGACATAAAGTGAGAGCTGGTGAGTCTACAAAAGATCATTAAACACCAGTGAGCCCAGTGTGTTGACAAGTGGGCATGGTGGGCATTGAGTGGCACTTTAGTGGGGGTCAGCTGGTCACTTTATGTTTTAGCTGCTCGTCAGTTTTTATGACATTTGAAGCATCCTGTTCTAGTAATTACTGCCCAGATGTCACCAAAAGCCTTCTTCACTGTCCCCTTTCTGCTCTTTTCATGTGCAGGTACTGAAGCTCCAGTTGTCCTCCTGCTGTCACCCGAGTCTCTGAGTGGTGAGGAGTTTTTACAGGTGAGTTTGTCTTCTTATTGATTTGATGATCCTGCACTTCATGTCCTCTCCTGGTGTGTCCCACAAGTGCTGGCCCACTTTCATTCATCTCATTTATTCTCCTTTCTCTGTCCTCTTGTCTTTTCCACTCTTTTCCTTCTCCATTTCTCTCACTCTCTTCTCTCTTCCTTTTTCTAATTCACATTCTTCTGTTCTTAAGGAAAAAATGACCTGATAAAGAAAGAGACATTCTGAGACAAAAAAGGAGTATAAAATTAGCAAAGTTCTTGAACAAATTGTGAATATCCTGGCCATCCAAACCAGTCCTGAGTAACGTCAAAAGATGGCTGTGAAAGAGAAACTGGTGGGCATTGACCCCCAAAGGTTATAGACATAGACCAAAACCAGACCAGAAACAACTGGTTTGAGTTTTCCTGTTTACTGTTTACTGTTTACTGCGGTGGGCTGGCACCCTGCCCGGGGTTTGTTTCCTGCCTTGCGCCCTGTGTTGGCTAGGATTGGCTCCAGCAGACCCCCGTGACCCTGTAGTTAGGTTATAGTGGATTGGGTAATGGATGGATGGATGGATGTTTACTGTTTAGTGATGCAGTCAGAAAGAACATCCTAATGGAGGACAAACAAGACAAGGAAAGTGAAAAACACACCATAAGACGTCATTGAGGATGAGATTAATGCAGTTAATGTAAAGATCAACAGAGGGAATCAGGATGATTCTGACGTGACGTCTGTCACAGTGACGGGCTGATTCTGCTGGTGATGGCAGCTCTTGGGTCTTTGGCTGCTGCCTCCTCTCACCTGACTGACAAACAGATTTGGGCTGAGGGCTCCAGTGACATGTAGGTAAATGAATTAGCATGTGGTGTGAAGATATCTGCCCTGATGTGGCCCGAGTGGATCTGACGATCATGGGAGCATCTTGAGATGTCCCAATGTCCAGCTGACATGGCAGCACACCAACATTCAGCTCCCTCTATTCCTGTGTGAGGAAAGATATCATCATTTATCATGACATTAAACCATAACGAGCTAAGACCCCTGCCTGGCTGAGGTCCACTTTATACCTTCTGTGTTTTTCAATTAATCAACCCCACTCTGAATAGTGCAGACCCCCCAATTTATAAAATGATCAAAATGTATGTAACTTGAATGATTATAGTCCTTCCTTTTCCACGTATCATAGGCTTTTCTATATCACACACATCACAGTAATTCGAGTTCTTCATTCCTCTGTGCTGTCGTAACGTCACGTTAGTTCAGAGTCCCTGAAAGGTGTCAGGACTTCCTATTAACTCTTTAAACTCATTTATACCCATTTAACTGGCTATAACTTCATCACACGCCACTCGTTCTTCATGTTCTACCCCACAAAATAAAGGGCAGACATTTCTCTTTCAGTATGTTCAGTAACATTTTACCAAAAAAAATCACTTGGAATGCTATTCCTATTGCCATAGGTGTTAGTAGAAGTTAACCAACCAAAAAAGTGTCAGGGAATGCGTCAAGAGCACCCAGACAAATAACTGTTGTGAAGTAACGTGTCTAGTTTCACTTTTTTGAAGCAATACAACAGAAATCTGTATGTTCACCTATTGTAGTTCTGGGAGAGGAGGTAGAAATACTGACTGAATATAAATACTTAGGAACTTACCTAGATAACAATCTTAACTGGAATACAAAAAAGTATTCTCTAAATGCAACCAACACTTATTTCTCCTCCATAAACTCAAACTATTTAAAGTAGACAAGGACCTCATGATGTCCTTTTATCGCAGTCTGATCCAGTCTGTCATCATTTTCAGTTTCATTGCCTGGTTTAATAGTCTGTCAAACCAAAACTCAAAAAAGCTCCAGCAGATTATGAAGTATGCAGCTAAAGTTATTGGGGCTGATGGAGATGATTTGACTAGTGTGTGTGTGTGTGTGTGTTAGAGGGCAGGTAATGTTAAAGAAACTGGAAATCATCTTAACTGATGACAGGCAGCCATTACACGGAGAACTAAAGTTCAGTAAATCAAGAAGGAGAGTCGCTTTGAAAACCCACACAAATCGCTCCACAGACTCCTTTCTTCCTGGTGCCATATGACTTTTCAATAAGAAATATCGGAGATAATGATTAAGGTTTTGATATATAGCCTGTAACCTTTTTGTGTGTGTGTGTGTAATTATGTATTATCTAACTGCCTTACCTTGACCTTTTTTGTTTCTGTCTGTTTTATCTCATTCTGTCTGTTATTAGATGCAACTGAGAAGGCAAATTTCATGTTTTTTTGTGTAAACCTGACTAAATAAAGAAACCTTATACCTTAAACCTTAAACAAACAGGATTCCTTTTCTCACTTTTACTGTGAAAGTTTGAAGGGCTCATCCTACTCTTTTAGAAATATATAAAGTGAGAAGTCAAGCTGAATGACCCCTTTTATTAGCTAACTAATAAGATTACAATATCCAAGCTTTTGATACAACTTAGGCTCCCCCTTCAGGCAAAGATGTCATCCAGAAACTGGAGTCCCCTGTGTTTATGCAGACACCATATTAGAAAACCTTTAAGGGAGACATCTTAAATGTCACAAATTAATGGACCTCTTCAGGCTAAGATTCATGTAGCAAGAGTGGAGAACAATGTCTGGTCAAGATCTTTGGATAAGATGACTGTCCAGCAAAGTCTTCTGAGGTTTCTGATGAGTTGTTCCATACAATGTTGGCCTGTAGTCAGGTTGTCTGTCAGTCCAAGAGATGCAAACAATCCTTATATTGGGCCCTAAAACTCTTGTCTCTGTTTACGTCATATTGTAATGTGTTCAGTTTTAGTTTGACTTCCCATTCTCTTCTCTCTTGCTTTGTTCTGAAGTTGCCCATAAACCCTGTGACTTTAAAGACCTTCTCACAGTGTCCATGGCAGCTGAAGTGCGCAGCTACAGGAACATCTGTGTCACCAGGCTTGACGTGGCACCTGTGGACATTCATTCTCTGGTGGAGTGTTTGTCCAGTTTCTCCCACACTGAGTGCAGTGTCAGGACATTTCATACAGAGAATGAGGTGGACCACATTAGATGATCTACAGGACAATGAGCCCTTTATGTGATGTTCTAGTCAGCAGTGTAGTATAACTACATAGTCTGTATTATAAATGTGGGCACACATTTGACTTCTTTTCTGTAGGCAGGGAGTTGTGCCATTTTCTGTTGGTTCACTTATTGAGCTTCAGACAATTAATGGCTGCCGGTCTAGTGGTTGTCTGTATGCCAGGAGGGGAGATTCTGGAAATCCATCTCACAGCGTTTGGCCCTTGTTTAGCATTGGCTGAAGTTCTTTTAGACTTTCTCGAAGTGCTGCAAAATGTGGGTTACAGGTGACAACAAGGGGGATGCTGTTCTTGTTGTTTTTGTTTTTCTATTCCAAAAGGTTGACATAGACTGACAGACAGATATATATATATATATATATATATATATATAT
>JANRMT010028174.1:8737155-8756579 GCA_026402145.1 Polypterus bichir lapradei
GATAGATAGATAGATAGATAGATAGATAGATAGATAGATAGATAGATAGATAGATAGATAGATAGATAGATAGATAGATAGATAGCATCCGGAAAGTATTCACAGCACATCACTTTCTCCACATTTTGTTATGTTACAGCCTTATTCCAAAATGGATTAAATTCATTTTTTTCCTCAGAATTCTACACACAACACCCCATAATGACAACGTGAAAAAAGTTTACTTGAGGTTTTTGCAAATTTATTAAAAATAAAAAACTGAGAAATCCCATGTCCATAAGTATTCACAGCCTTTGCTCGATACTTTGTCGATGCACCTTTGGCAGCAATTACAGCCTCAAGTCTTTTTGACTATGATGCCACAAGCTTGGCACACCTATCCTTGGCCATTTTCGCCCATTCCTCTTTGCAGCACCTCTCAAGCTCCATCAGGTTGGATAGGAAGCGTCGGTGCACAGCCATTTTAAGATCTCTCCAGAGATGTTCAATCGGATTCAAGTCTGGGCTCAGGCTGGGCCACTCAAGGACATTCACAGAGTTGTCCTGAAGCCACTCCTTTGATATCTTGGCTGTGTGCTTAGGGTCGTTGTCCTGCTGAAAGATGAACCGTCGCCCCAGTCTGAGGTCAAGAGCGCTCTGGAGCAGGTTTTCATCCAGGATGTCTAAGTACATTGCTGCAGTCATCTTTCCCTTTATCCTGACTAGTCTCCCAGTTCCTGCCCCCCACAGCATGATGCTGCCACCACCATGCTTCACTGTAGGGATGGTATTGGCCTGGTGATGAGCGGTGCCTGGTTTCCTCCAAACGTGACACCTGGCATTCACACCAAAGAGTTCAATCTTTGTCTCATCAGACCAGAGAATTTTGTTTCTCATGGTCTGAGAGTCCTTCAGGTGCCTTTTGGCAAACTCCAGGCGGGCTGCCATGTGCCTTTTACTAAGGAGTGGCTTCCGTCTGGCCACTGTACCATACAGGCCTGATTGGTGGATTGCTGCAGAGATGGTTGTCCTTCTGGAAGGTTCTCCTCTCTCCACAGAGGACCTCTGGAGCTCTGACAGAGTGACCATCGGGTTCTTGGTCACCTCCCTGACTAAGGCCCTTCTCCCCCGATTGCTCAGTTTAGATGGCCGGCCAGCTCTAGGAAGAGTCCTGGTGGTTCCGAACTTCTTCCACTTATGGATGATGGAGGCCACTGTGCTCATTGGGACCTTCAAAGCAGCAGACATTTTCTGTAACCTTCCCAAGATTTGTGCCTCGAGACAATCCTGTCTCGGAGGTCTACAGACAATTCCTTTGACTTCGTGCTAGGTTTGTGCTCTGACATGAACTGTCAACTGTGGGACCTTCTATAGACAGGTGTGTGCCTTTCCAAATCATGTCCAATCACCTGAATTTACCACAGGTGGACTCCAATTAAACATCTCAAGGATGATCAGGGGAAACAGAATGCACCTGAGCTCAATTTGGAGCTTCATGGCAAAGGCTGTGAATACTTATGTACATGTGCTTTCTCAATTTTTTTATTTTTAATAAATTTGCAAAAACCTCAAGTAAACTTTTTTCACGTTGTCATTATGGGGTGTTGTGTGTAGAATTCTGAGGAAAAAAATGAATTTAATCCATTTTGGAATAAGGCTGTGACATAACAAAATGTGGAAAAAGTGATGCACTGTGAATACTTTCCGGATGCACTGTAAGTACTACCATTAACTGCTGGTAATTCTTTTATAGCAGTAGTAGTTTTAGAGTAGAAATATTAGATCATTATTTGGAACACATGCATTTCGTGTGTATTCCATTTCTACAATTATCTGTATAAACACATTTTTAAAACAGAAACATTTTTCATATTTTAGTAGTAAATGACAAAATGTACACATGAACTATATAATGTGTGAAGCCTGAAGTCCAAAAATCAAATAAACACTTTCACAAAAGTTCAAGGATAAGACAACAGCTTCTGTGGTGTAGCTGTAAGATTTGCTGACTTGTAATCAAAAGTCCCCGGTTCGATCCTGACTCACTCCTATATTTGCCATTTTCAGTAGTGAGCTGCTCTTATTGATAATGTTATACAGTACACACATACACTTGGTTTGCGTCTGTAACAGACGGTGTACATTTATAGTACTTATGAAAGTTACTGTTTTTTTTTCACTTTTATTCTCTCAGTCACGATCACGATACATACTACCGCCCCCCACCCAGGGATCTGATGCTGTTAGTTTTTATTTGAAACTGGGAGTAACTGTAGATGTGAGTTGTGTTTTGAGACAATAGAACTGGACATTCTCTGATCTGGAGGGATAAAAGCTGACACACAGACGCTGGTGAATCTGCCTTCTTCGTATCTCACTGTCACTTGATTTTTTTTTTGTATTCAGTTTTATTGAGTGTTCCTGCTCACGCTGAATTAGTATGTGCCTTACGGTCTATGATGTCAAAGTCGCACTGACAAAAAACAGAGACATAGTTATATATGATATTTGGAATAATTCATTTTATGACCTTTATAGTACATTTCGGAAAACATTGTGGCACGAAGGAAACATTATTCATATTATTCATATGAAAACGTTTCTGTTTTAACAATGTGTTTACACAAATTATTGTAGAAACGGAACACACATGAAATGCATGTGTTCCACATAACGATCTGTTATTTCCACTCTAAAACTTTACTCCCAGTTAATCAAACAAGACATGAGCTGGGAGAACATTGCGTACGTTCTGCGGCTGAGGGGGGATGGAATAGTAGGCTGCTTGCTGCTTATCTTGTTCAGCACATTTACAAGACAAAAGACGCTGACGGAGTGGTGCGAACGGATTTAAGGGGGGACGGATTTTAGTTTTTTTGTAGGCTCTGGTAATTCTAGGGTTAATAAACGTCAAAAAATACATACAAGCTTCATTTCAATATAAACTGTAAGCATACATAGTAGTGAAACATGAAGTGTACTTTGCACACTGAGCAGGGATGTAAATGGTTCTAAAAATTAAGATGGTACAGCAATACTGATAGCAAAGTTTGTTTGCTTGTTACGGTAATTTTGAACATATTTATATTTGAACAATTTGGTACAGCCTTCTAAAAATGATTCACTGAAAATGTGCCATGGATGTTGTAAGTTAATTGCAGAGTATGTCTGGTTTTATTGAATAAGTGGGGCTTACAGCACAGACATATTGGCTGTTTTACTGCACTGTAAGAGTCACAAATGAAAAAAGGCAACATTACTAAGAAAAACAACGTCATTCTTTCTGGAAAAAGTGCACAACGTGAAGAGAGAAAGTTTGACATGCAGCAAAAAAAAAAACAAATATCGCTGTGAACATGGGTGAGAGTAATAATGATTACTAGACAGCTTATTATTGACAGCTGGGAAATGCTTCAAAGTCATACATTCATGAAATGGAGTGTCGGTGGTCATTTTGAGCAATACGTGGCTGTTTGATAATGGTGGTCTGCTAATTCATATGCCTCTCTCACACTTGCAGTTCCATTATAGTTTTAAAAAAGGTGTTTTTATAAAAGGTTTACTTAAAAAAGGTTAAAAAAAACCTGAAAGCGTTCCTCTTGTTTGCTGCACATTAATCATCCTTGCAGCAACTTAGATACATCCACAAGAAAGGGGAGCCTTTTTAAGACAAATATGACATCTCTGGCAACATTCCTTAATCATTTTTTCATTGTGTCTGACAAAATGTGGCCATAGTGTATACCATATGTACAGTCTATATTACATATACACAGTATATTACTGTATAAATATAAGGAAACAGACAGGGAGAGTGTGAGACTGAGGGATCAATGTTAATATCCCCCAGTTTATTGCCTTTAAATTCTCCAGGTTGCCCAGTTTCTGGGGATGGGAGAATTTGGCTGATTTTAGCCTGTTGCAGGGTGCCTTCTGGGAGACGATACTACTGTCTGTGCACTCTAATGTCATGCCCAAGAAAATCAGCCAGCTGATCCAGTTCTGTGCCATTCAAGCTGAGGACTTTTGACAGAGTTGACACTTGTAATTTGGTATTGAAAAGTGGCTAACAGGAGTTAACTCGCAGTCACTAGCTATCTTGTGTAGGCTAACACAAATGTCAGGCCATTTGCATTTTGGGGAATGAAGCAAATCAGAGGGACATGGCAGCAGTTAAGCACTACCGATATTCATTGTGAGGACTCAGGTCAGAGTAAGTGGGGGGATTGGGGGAAGGATGTGGGATTTAACCATCCTTCACTAACTGTACTTGTGTGGACTCACAATCATCATGGGGAACTAGAGCAAGTTGGGGAAGGAAGCAAAAATTTACCCTTTCTTTACTAACTGTCTTTGTGGGGATACACACCTATTTCAAATCATCCTTATTATTGTGACCTCAGTGAAATAAGGCGAACACTAAAATTTAAACAGCAGTAACTGTTTTTGTGGGAACTTACACATCCGTCAGGTCACACTCACCATGGGGACCTAGAGCAAGTGGGGGAGTGTAGCAGGAGTTAACCTTCCTTGGCTACCGATCCTTCTAGTGACACAAACATTTATATTTCAGGTCATTATTATTATGGGGACCTCAGTGAAGTAGGATGGATAGCAGGAGTTAAACAGAAAAGACTTTACTTAGGAGGATTTGCACATATTTAAGGCCACACTCATCATGCGGACTTAAAGCAAGTGGCGACCAATTGATCATTGATTAGTTTTGTGGGGAATGCAGTTGGGATTAATGACTGTTAATTGACCTCAAGGGTACCAACTGTATCATTTTCAAACAGAAATAACTTTGTCAAATAAACTGCAACAGATCCACAAGAAATAGCGTAAAAGATTTTGCCATTAAAAGTTATATATTTGTTACATCAAGTAAGACTTTGACCTGCTCATCAATAACGACAGCTTCTTTCTCTTATGGTGGAGAGGACTGAGCTAAGCTGTGACTGAGAGCGTTCTCTCTGACGTCAGTGTCCTGAGGATACAGCAAATTGACTAGATTATTAAAACAATCAAAGGATAATGAAATATTTTACTGTTGAAGTTAATATAATCCATCCATCCATTTTCCAACCCGCTATATCCTAACTACAGGTACACAGGGGTCTGCCGGAGCCAAATTCTAGCCAACACAGGGCGCAAGGCAGGAAATAAACCCCGGGCAGGGCGCCAGCCCACCGCAGAGTTAATATAATGTATTTGTCAAATTACAGTTGTGCTTGAAAATTTGTGAAACCTTTAGAATTTTCTGTATTTCTTCATAAATATGACCTAAAACATCATCAGATTTTCACTCAAGTCCTAAAAGTAGATAAAGAGAAACCAGTCAAACAAATGAGACAAAAATATTATCCTTGGTCATTTATTTATTGAGGAAAATGATTGAATATTACATATTTGTGAGTGGCAAAAGTATGAAGTATGAACCTCACGGATGATCAGTTAGTTTGAAGTTGAGGTGTCAGGTGTTTTCAATAAATGGGATGCCAATCAGGTGTGAGTGGGCACCCTGTGTTATTTAAAGAACAGAATCTATCAAAGTCTGCTCTTCACAACACATGTCTGTGGAAGTGTATCATGGCAAGAACAAAGGAGATTTCTGAGGACCTCACAAAAACAGTTGTTGATGCTCATCAGGCTGGAAAAGGTTACACAACCATCTCTAAAGAGTTTGGACTCCACCAATCCACAGTCATACAGATTGTGTACAAATGGAGGAAATTCAAGACCATTGTTACCCTCCCCAGGAGTGGTCGACCAACAAAGATCACTCCAAGAGGTCACAAAGGACCCCAGGGTAACCTATAAGCAACTGAAGGCCTCTCTCACATTGGCTAATGTTCATGTTCATGAGTCCACCATCAGGAGAACACTGAACAACAATGGTGTGCATGGCAGGGTTGCAAGGAGAAAGCCACTGCTCTCCAAAAAAAACATTGCTGCTCGTCTGCAGTTTGCTAAAGATCACGTGGACAAACCAGAAGGCTATTGGAAGAATGCTTTGTGGACAGATGAGACCAAAATAGAACTTTTTAGTTTAAATGAAAAGCGTTATGTTTGGAGAAAGGAAAACACTGCAGGCCGGCATAAGAACCTTATCCCATCTATGAAACATGGTGGTGGTAGTATCCTGGTTTGGGCCTGTTTTGCTGCATCTGGGCCAGGACGGCTTGCCTTTATTGATGGAACAATGAATTCTGAATTATATCAGAGAATTCTAAAGGAAAATGTCAGGACATCTGTCCATGAACTGAATCTCTGTCCGAGTGTCTTGACAGCGTTCTCAGTGAACCGTCCCTCTCTTGCCTTCTACTGCCCAAAAGCTTAAATCTCCTTCAGTCCCTGCCATTATCAGTTCTGGACAAACGGATTAAACTCTGGCACATCTAAATTTCCTGGGTTTAACAATTAATGAAAACACAAGTTAACAAAATGTTACCATTTTGTTACCAACCATTAATGAGTACAGATCTGATGATTAGCAACCAATATTGTCAGACATGTTAATTTTTCAAGTCAGGTAAATACACACATCCTCCAAGGAAGGAGCAGGTCTGTTATAACAACTTGGTATTGTTTGTAATCTCAACCAGCCAAAAACTTCAAAGTGGTGACTCCTTTGCAATACAGCAGATACCTCCATCCTGCAGACAGCCTTTTAACTTCTCACCCCCTGTGCCAACAATGGGTGCCTATTGCCTGTTCATCTGCTGGGTTTTAAATGTAATATCGATATGTTTTTTTTCCTAAGAGAGAAATGGAATGACTCAGTGTACAAAAAATACCCCCCTCTGTCACCTGCTCCTTCCTTGGAGGATGTCTGTATTTACCTGACTTGGAAATGAACATGTCTGACAATATTGGTTGCTAATCAGCAGAACTGTACTCATTAATGGTTGGTAACAATACATTTAGTTAACTTGTGTTTTCATTAATTGTTAAACCCAGGAAAGTTAGATGTGCATTGTTTAAAGCGATTGTCCAGGGCTGACAACGGCAGGGACTGAAGGAGATTTAAACTCCTGGGCAGGAGAAGGCAGAGAGGGGACAGTCCACTGAAAATGCTGCCAAGATACTCAGACAGAGCACAGGGGCTCGCTGGCAGACTGGGGTACGTGGCTGGCACGACATGAGGCACAAGGACGGCAACACTTACTTCCAGGGAGGAAGACACAGCTCCACAAGAAGATGGTTGTGGGTCTAGCAAGTGAGGGAAGCTGCATGAAAGGGCCGAGCAAAGCTGGCAGACGAGAAGTGAGGCGTGCCGAGGTCACAGCAACACAAGGAGCTCAGAGTGGAGAGAAACAACGATGAGGAGACGTTGACAGGGATTCCACGATTTGACAAAACTTCTGTTGGGAAACGAGTGTCCAGTGAACAGAGTGCATCATTGGACAGTTGGACGATTAAGTGTTGGGGTAACACAGTGCGCAAACTGGACTCTGCACCACTAAAGGTGGTATCCTCCAATTCTTGTTTTTGACGGACTTTTACAGTGTGGACTGTGTGCTTTCTTTTTTAAAAAAAGGGAAATTCATTCCTGATATTTTGAGATTTTGTTATGTTCATTTATCTTTTTAATGTACTTTATATTGTCTAATGTAATGGAAGTTAGTGTTGCTTTTCCTGAAATTACTGTTGTGTCTTTCATTGTGTGTTTACTCATCGCCCTATTTAAACAAACCTGTGTGCTCTTATTAGTAAATTTTACGAGTTCCCAGTCTCTTAATAAAATTGGGTGGCGTAGTCAGATATTTTAATGCTGTCGAGGTTAGATTACCTGTAAGTGTGACCAGACACCTGTCACATGTACACCCTTGTAATTTGTCTATAATGATGATGACTTTAGTGACTTGTGCAGTTTCCTGCATACATACAAAAAAAAAAAATACTTTGAGGTGATGACAACCTAAAGTAATCTTCAATACACAAATAAACCCTACACGTCTCACCTTCATCCTCAAAGGCCGCTCACTGTGCCTCTCCGTAGGTGTAGGTGATTTCTTCACCAGGAATAATATCTCTTCTAGCAAACACACAGAGGTGGAATATTCTGTCAACTTCTAGCTTCTTCATTTTGCAGTTTGGATTTTTGTGGTTGTTATTTATCATTCTTCAAACAGAGAAATCATCTTTGGCTGAGTCAGTGCTGTAGTAACAGCACGGTTTAAATAAGGACATCAAAAAGTACAAATATGTGTGTAAGGCATACACAATGCTGATCTGACTCCTATATGAGAACTAGAAAGTATGAAGAAATATATACTTTACAATTGTGCAGTCAATGATTAGTTCAAAGTGGTAATTTCTCTAAATATTAAAAGTAATGACATTAAAAACGATTGATACAGGAGAAAGTAGGGTGAAATGACACCTTTTATTGGCTAACTAAATAGATTACAAATGCAAGCTTTCGAGGCAGCTAAGGCCCCTTCATCAGACGAGGTGTAACACTTAAAAATGATTGTGAATGTTAACAGTATATTAATAGGAAACCAGGTTACTATTATGCTATTATAAGTTGTAAGAAAGATGTGGTGTAACTTGTGCAGCACTCACATCATTTACAAGTACAGTAGGTCTGTTTTAAATGTAATAAGCACAATAAAGTACTTCATTATGTATTCTGGGACAGGTGAACGTGATCATACTGTCTAGCTGTATTACTGTGTTACACTGTTTACTGTCATTCTCAATTGTATCCAGCTGCAGGTCACAGACTCGCCTTCCACGCCCCTGGCATTCCACGCCCCCGGCCTTCTGCGCCTCCTGCCTTCCACACCACGCCCCCAACGTTCGCGTCCGTCCTCTGTCGCATCGCTTTCGTTGAAAAACTAGTAACGCTGATTTACCCTGTAACCCTAAAAGACAATATTAATATGACAAAAACAGTTTTATAATTCCTGAGTTAGGATTCGATATAGTTAAAAGAAAGAGAGCATAACATATTTTTAGATTAAGGAAACACCTTACTAAATATGAATGTGGTTGCTCTAACTGCTATTATAGTGAATTGTATCATTCAAAATATTTGAAGTTATTTTTATGGTACTTTTGTACTAAATGGCATGTCTGACATTATTTCTGGAACCTCGTTCAATAAAGGAAAATTCCGTTAATGACATTAATTTATTATGTTACAAAATAAATGATGATCAATAACACAACATAACAATCAACAGGCATGAAAATGAAGGTCTAAACTTTCGAGTTCTCAGTTAAAGAAACTTTTAAAAGTGTTTGTATTGAACAATTTTTTAAATGATCCAGCATATTATATAGTTCATACCTTCATTTCCATTGTCTGTCTTGAATTGTGTTTTCTTAATTTTTTTCTAAGCTCCTGCTATGATGTTGATAAATTTCAAGTGGAGTTATTAAACTTTCAAACGTTTACCTGTTTTTTAATTTTAATGCATAATTGTTCTCCCTGGGACCCTAACTTATAAGTATATACTCAAAAAAATGAAGCAAATCTCTTAAATTGCTTAACAGATATTATATTGTTTGTTTTTCTAAAGAAATGTAAAAATTAGCATTATTGAAAGTTGCACTTCCATAAACCGTCTTTTTTATTTATTTTGGAACTGAACTAACAGATTTTAAACTTAACTTTAAAAATATTTTGTTTGGGTCGATGCAATAATTACAAGTCCATTTTTTAGTGATTTTAAATCCTTTAATCGCCATATACAGTACCATTTCTTGTACTGCATTAGGAATTTATCATTTGTCGCATACCCCAAATTACTCTCCAAACGGAGATATACTTTTTTGTAAATAAGATTACTGTTATTAGGTCCTCGGTTTCACTGCTTGCTCAGATTCATCTCTTCCCATAGTGTGTTCAGCTGTCTTTGACCACTTTGTGCCTGTGTGTGTCATCATCTTTGTTGTCTGATTTGGTGCAACGCCTGAATCCTACAAATTGCCCCCTGGACAGCAGTGTCCCCTCTTGATTAGTTGAGGGTTTTTTGATTCTGTCAGACCAAGTATTGTTACCTTAATAAATGTTAGCTTGATTTCTGGTTGTGTTCTTGCTGCCTTGAAACAGGCTGTGGTGCAGAAACGTATTATAAAAAACAAAATAAGGACCCTCTAATGTGTCACGTTTCAGGCCAATTTCTAAAGTGCCTTTTTTATCTAAGGTCTTAGAAAAAGTTGTCCTAACTCAAACATTTCTAGATGAAAATAGTATTCTGGAAAAATTCCAATCCAGATACAGATGTTCTTGCAGCATTGAAACATCCTTGTTAAAGATTAACAGTGACCTCTTCCCAATTACTAATGCTCGAGATTCTGCCATTCTTGTACTGCTAGATCTTACCTCAGCTTTTGATGCCGTGGATCTTATGATTCTTATATCCTGCCTTGAACAGTATGTAGGCATCCAAGGTAATGCCCTGAAATGGTTTAAATCTTATCTAAGAAACAGGAGTGTTTCTATTCATTTGCATGAGTTCTCATCCTCTGTAGCTCCTTTTACTTGTGCTGTTCCATCGTTGGATCAGTTCTCTTTTTGACAGGCATGTTACCTTTTGGCTCCATTGTTAACAAGTATGGCTTCTCTATACTGATGACACTTAAATATATTTGCCACCAAAATCAAAGCAAGAAAATACAGACCCTCCATGCGTGCTTGAATGATATAAAAACCTCGATGGCAATGCATCTTCTTAAAATGATGATAATAAAACTGTGATCATGGTTTCCAAAAGTTAAGAAAGTTTGAGTGTCTCTGATGTTGTCCTTGGACCCCTTGCCATATACAGTATGTATCATAAAACTTCAGTTAGCCCAGGTGTGATCTGCGGCAGCTCATTCAAACTCGACAAACAGATAAATTGTGAGGTTAAATGAAGCTTTTTCCAGCTGAGACTTTCAGGTAAAGGTTTTTCTTTCTTTCTGTGATCTTGAAAAGGTCATCCAAGCTTTTACAGAATCTCATTTGGACTATTGCAGTTCTTTGTATGTAGGTGTTGGTCAGGGCCTGTTACGACACCTACAACTATTCCACAACTTTGGTGTTCACTTATTGAATGGCTCTTGTAAGTGTGGCCATAGTTCACCAATACTGACCTCGCTTCATTAGCTTCTGGTCCATTTCAGAATATTTTAAAATTCTATTTCTTGTTTTCAAATGTTTGAGTGGATCAGCCCCATCTTGCCTCTTGAAAACTCTTCACTTGTATGTGCCAACAAGAGCCCTGCAGTCTACTAGCCAGAGGCTCTTAGTTGTGCCGAGGCTGAAGCAAAGGAGGAATCGGGTGTTTGCTGTGGCTGCTCCTTTTCTCTGGAATGGCTCCCCTTATTATGTTAGGTCTGCTCCAGCACAGGCTATTTTTAAGTCATCATTAAAGTCTTATTCCTTCTTGCTGCCATTTGACCCTGCAAGAGGTTCACATTGTTTGTATATGTTGGCTCACGTACATTCATGATTAGAAACATTTATGTATGTGTATTTTAAGTTTATCTTTTATGTAATGGTTGGTTATTCTTGCAGTTTTGTGCTGTGTACATACGGTATATTTGAACTGCTTCTTTACCCTTTCTTGTACAGCACTTTGGTTCAGTTCTGGCTGCTGTTGTAAATGTGCTTTAAAAATACAAATTGCTTTGCCCTGCTTTATAAAACATTATTTTAACACTAAGAAGTGCAGATCTGAGACAATGGACTGTAAAGATGAAGTTCGTTTGCAACATTTATTACAAAAAAGTTAAAGAATATATAAAATATAGAACAAGAATTGTAGGTTGTAACTGAACAATGAAGGACATGTATGTTTGTTACATTTTCTCACAAAACTCAGTAATTTTCCTTTTTCCTCTCACGTTATCTAAAAACAGATGCAAGTCTTCCATATGTGAAAAAAATATGTCTAAAGACATGTTCCCTCTCCTCTTCTTCTGGAAATTCAGATAGCAAATCAAATTTCTAAAGGGCCTCCTCAGTGTCGTCTTTGTCCATTGACAGTAATGAAGGGAGTGAGACGTGCCCCCTGAACACAGAAATGTTCTCAGCACACCACTTCTCTGCCTCGGTAAGATGCTGAAGGATTCAGAAGAAAGAAAGAAAGGAATTTCTTTATATGGTCATCATAAAGCTTATAGCCTTTTCCTCCACATTTACAAGGAATGTAAGGAAAGTAAAAATAAATAATGTACAGTATATTTAATTTGTTATACATTATTAACATTACTGCTTTCAATCACAGACTCTACAAGTCTTCAATGTTTCTTACCATACACTATTATTAACACAGCACGTAATGCATTTCAAATGTTTTAAGGCCTTTAAGAGTTGTACTAGCACTCCAGTTTGTCAGAAGATCTAAAACAGGCTTTTAGTTTTTTGGGCTTTGACTTCTACTGGTTAACGATTAACAGTCGGCATCTGAGACAAGCATGAAGTCTTTTTATACATTAGATTCACTGCACCATAGGCATTGTAAGCCAGCATCAACAACATGTAATTCATCTTTCCTATGGAAGTTTATAAAGTGAGGTGTCTGTACCTGCTCATCAGTGCCCTGTGCTGGATGGTGAAGGGTGGCTGACGTTTCTTCTAAAAGAAAAGACCTGAAACCTGCAGAACGCAGTGCTGTGGAACAGAATAGCAAGACTTTTTTTTTTTTTTTTTCATTTAAGATGTAATGCCAAGTCTTTACTCTGTCTTCTCAATAATGGCTCAATAAAGTCTAAACCTGAAAACAGAGAAAATAATATTTACCTAAGGAAATGTTAAAAAAGAACCAAAAGAATAAGCACAATACAGTAAATGACCCTGTCCTGGCTCTCCATTATTTCTGTACCTTCTAATTTTTTGTTTGGTTCTTGGTCTTCATTTAGAAGGGTGTTTACTCGCTCAGCAAATTGTAGAAGGTGACAAAAATGGGAACCAGCAACCGGATAGAATCCTCCCTCTACAAATACTACAATGAAGGAAAGGAGGACTAAATATGAGATACACCCTAATTAAAATTGAAGGGGGCCTCGAGGATGAAATACAGAGACACCAGTCCTTTGAAAACCTGGACACAACATTAAATACAGACATACAATAATGATAGTTACAATATGAAATGGTCATCTCAGCCAACACAGGGCGCAAGGCAGGATACAAACCCCAGGCAGGACGCCAGCCCACTGCAAGGCGCGCACACACACACACACACACACATACCCACACACCAAGCACACACTAGGGAGCCCCTTATAGAAGGGGTAAAAAAAAATATCAAAGAAAAATATTAAATACTGGCATACAGTAAACTGTTGACAATGCCTTTTAAACAAAAACAACAATGGAATTGCCCACTTGTTACACACCCTGTGTTGTTACATCTGTAAATAGTAAAACCTGCCAAACAACAGATAATGCTCAGCTTTTTAAATCTGTATTTTAAAAAGTTCCAGTTCAGAAATCTAAACGTCAGTATTGTTTGTAAGCACACACTCCTGGCATACACACACTACCTGCATACTTGACACTGTGGTCTTCATGACTCTGACGGCAGGCAGCAGGATGCTGTAGTCTCTGTGCTTTTTACAAAGAGGGCACTTGGATTCATTTGGATATTTAATCAATGTAATCAAAGTTGTTTTTATATTCTCTGCCTTTATGGAGAAATGTGACTGTGGAAATCAAGACAAAAATAATATGGAATACTAATTTGGCAGAAAGAGCTAACGTGCTTTTATAAATAGCTATAGCTAGTTATAGTAAAGATATTTAACACACGTTAATGAGAACAATAAACATAAATACCTTTCATATTGCATACTAACATTGCAGATTCTCTACATAACATCTCATAAATAATCACTGGAATTGAAGGCAGGAGGCGTGGAACGGCAAGTCTGCGACCTGGAGTCGGACCCTTTTCTTCATTCTCTTAACGTTATTATAACGATCAGGCAGGAGATTCAGAGGGCGGTGTGTCTGTGCAGCTACACAGTTAGCGCGGTACTTTCAGAAGGGGCGGTGCGTTATGCAAATGAAACACGAACAAGCGAGAGGAGGAGGTCCTGGAAAAAGGGCGGATTGAGCGCGAGAGACGTGATTGATGGGGCTGGAATGGAGGCGCTCTCACTCTCCGTCAGGGGAACACACTGTGCAGACGAGAAGGCGCAGCATGTAGCGATAGGCTGCTTGATACTGACGTGTCCACACCGTGTCGGGCTTTGGAAGCGCTGGTGTTTGAAGCGCCGCTTCGAGGATTGTTTCAAATGCGCCTATCACGTGATTGTGAGGCGCGGCAGCCCCATGACGTCACTGGCGTCTGCGCAGTCCGAAGCTGATTTGATCAGCCAGTCCTCTAGCGGACCTCTGCGGCCCAAAGTGTAAAAGCGGTAGCACCGCTACATCTGAAAGCTGCTCTGACTGGCGTTTGAATCCTGCGGTGCACATTGCGGGGACTCATGTATTGTATTGAGCACGATAAAAGCAAAAAAAAGACTTTTTAAGAAACATTAATGCAGTACCTGTCAGTAAGTTAACAAATACGTTTAAAAGACATTAGGAAAGATCCACACGGGATGGCCAACTCGTTCCTTCGGTGGAGTCTTGTCCACTTAGAATCGGCAACAAACTGATGAGCATATTTGGCGTAAGGCAGCATGAATTGTAACAATCCAGCGTCTCTTCTACCCCAGAGAGGCTAAGAAACACTTCCCGTTAGAGTTTACAAGGCAGACGTTGTCATCACAACAGTATTTCAGCACGATGCTCCTCAGTAAATGTTTTTAGTATTCAGTGATTCCCAGACCTGCAGCTGATTTGTATTGTTGATTTCCAAAAAGCAATGTGAGTAAAAGCGAGCTCGGCATAACTAATTACAACTGTCTTTAAAACAGAATCAGCGCCATCAACAGCATCTTCTGCAGTTTAGAAAAAGTCTTGAGACTCCTGCGTTAATGAGACCAAAAACCGAGAGTGCTCTCCCTAGACTTTCAGGTATACTCAGATATGGGGAAGGATATTTGAGAAGTAAACCGCAAGACAATGATTATATTTTTATATTATGTACATTAAAGAACCATCAACAACAAATCAAAATAATAATTATATTGAACAATTATAAAAGTAAAGTTGAATAAGTCAGACTCTACAGCTGCATGTATAAAAAAAAAAAAAAAAGGAGTATGTGTTCAGGTAAAATATGACCTGCCGCTGATGAATTTGGCTCAAACGTTAATACAGATCAACAATTTTGGTGTAACAACCACAGGCCAAATTTCATCCATCTATCTCGTTGCATTTTTTGAGTTATCATGTTTACACACAGACATAATTCCAAAAAAACTATATTTTCGGATTCGGAGGTCTAAAACATCAAAACATCAAAATCTCAAGGTTGATTTTTTTTTTCATGATCACTCATATAGGAGAAAGTAAAAAGTTGAAAAGAAACTTTGCAAATTCATCCAGAGGTGGACATAAAGATCACTCGAGTACTGAGAAGAATGAACAGCTGGATAAACACATCTGGAGCCAAACTTTCAAAAAAGCACCTGACTTTGTCAGCATCATCCTTCTCTTGTGAATGCATCTTGTCAAAGGATTTGAGGTGGGGATCAGTAAATAAGAAGTCTTGTGAAGTGCAGCACAGCAGAGTAAATTACTGAAGTAAATAGAATTATTGAAAGACTAAGCTTTTGTCGTTTCTGTATTCTTAAACCATCTTCTAGTTACACAATCCCCCGCAGTCAACAACACGTTTAACGTTCTCTGCTCCTCACCTGTCTTGTTACCCAAATCATCAACACTGAGTTTCATTCCAGGCCTTACCATCTTTCCTTTCATAGACATAAAATAAGATACACATTTCCTCTATAAACTTGTTCAATAATAATAGCATGTTATGAGAAAAAGCACAAGATGGGAATATTCATGAGAAGAGCCTGGGCGTCAGGGTGAGGAAGTGTCTTGTCTCCCATTACGTGAGCTCATCTGCCTGTCACACATTATTGCCTGTCACTCATCTGCCTGTCACAATGGCACTCTTTACACTGTGGAGAATATCGACAATGTACACCTTCAGAAGTGGAATAAATCGACTGTACACTGAAGTATTCCATTGGCAAACGTAAAAACACAAAGGAGATCATTTAAGACAAGTGATGAGTTTTTTAATTATAAACAGCACACCAGAACTACTTTACGTTTTGTTACCTTTTTGTTTATTCTCACCAAACATTACATATCTACACGGGCAATGAATATATGTAATATGTTTATAATAATTCTGGTTAAATTAAAATAAAACGCTGTCAGAATATACTAATGAGCAAACTGAAACACATTGGCCTTTAGGAAATATCACAAAACTTGTGAGCTGTCATTTAGGACACAATGCTTTGTTAACGTCACGCACTCTCTACTGACACGACGTCACGAAAACAGAAAAACAGCACAGTCCATACAAACTCTCAGCCTCCTTGATTTTTGATCTGATGATTAATTGTCAATATCAAATAAATAAAGTCATTTTAGGAAGATGACAAGTCTGCTATAGTCAGTTCAATAAACGCTCTCTTTAAAATGTTTGCATATACAGGATATACAGTAAGAGAGAATGTCAGTGAAGCAGGACTCGTCAGTAGTAACGAATAATATGTGACACTGAGAAATTATAATTCCTAATAACAGGAACAAGTAAAAACTATGACTTCCTAAAATGGACACTGTAAACGTAGGCATTTCAGTTGTGGCCTGCAGAGGGCACTCCTGCCACCCAAACACGACACACACACAGATGCAGAGACACAAGTACGAGCACACAGGTTTATTTTTTCCTTTTCCTTGCCGTGTTTCCCACAAGTACAACACAGTTCACAGCACAGTCACCAGCACAATACAAAAGTCTTTTCTTCTCGACTCTCTTTTTCTGCCTCCACTCCTTCTCAGCAAGCTTCGTCTTCCTCCTCCCAACTCAGGCTCACCGAGTGGTGGCTGCTGGCCCCTTTTATAAGGTGCCCAGAAGTGTTCCAGGTGTTCGATGACCTACTGTACTTCCAGCAGCACTTCAACACATGTGGTTGAAGAGCTACCCATAAGGGCTCAGCAATAGTTGCAGCACCCCCCGGTGGCACCCACAGAACCCAACAGGGCTTCATCACACTCCAGCTCCCATGGAGTCCTGCGGACATCCGAGGCACCACTGCTACCCGGGGGACTGCCACCTAGCACTCCGGGGGAGGTAATGCTCTCGATAAGCTCTCTCCCCCAGTCGTTCCATCGTGGAGGTGTCCCAGCTGGGCAAGGGCCCTGGGCATACACCACACAGTATATAATTCAGAAGGCATGTGTTTCTGCATTTCCATATCGATTTAAGATCCCAGTAAGCCACCTGTTTATACTAAACGGTAACTCAAACAGCACTTAGCAGTAAATAGTCAGTCTAAGTAAATGAAATGAAGAGCCCGTCTAATGCCACCAACAATGAAGGCTCACACTATCATGTTGGATGTTTGGAAGGCGCTGATTGGCTGAAATTGTTTATAGCAAATTGTCCTAAGAATGAAGTACCGTATAGCGATCAGAAATGAAAACACACATTTAAGCATGTGAGACCAAGCACATCACAACACAACATGTCTGCTCTCACTTGGCTCACCATTATGGAATTTTGACAAATGTAAAGGTCCGGAAAAAAATAGAAATAGAGAAGGAAACGATTCAAACCTGCTGGGTAAAGTCCTAGAACAACCAGGCTGACCTGAGAACAAAAGACGGTGCAGATTATCAAACTGTCAGGCCACTGGAGCACTGGAGTCTGAACAAGAGGAGAGAAACAAAGGCGGACACCAGAGGATCAATCAGAGTGTCATGAGCTGTCTAAATGGACTTAGAGGACAGAGCTCAGTTTTCAGCCCTGCAGCCACATCTGCTCTTTCTTTCTTTCCTTCGACTTCACATGTCCTCTCCAGGGGCCTCATGTATAAACGGTGCGTACGCACAAAAATGTTGCGTAAGAGGGTTTCCACGTTCAAATCACGATGTATAAACCCTAAACTTGGCTTAAAGCCACGCACATTTCCACGGTGGCTCATACCCTGGCGTGCGCTGACTGGCGGCACCCAGCGTCAAAGCAGTCCTACTGTTCCTGTGTGGTTACCCTTTCTTTCTTAGATCTACATCCAAGAAGGCTTTTTTATCATATACACTGAAATTAACCGTATATCGTTCATAAATTTAAGGCACTGATTGTAATCAACCTGTAACAATATAATGGTGCACAGAATGGCCAAACTATTCTAAATACCATAGCTGCTTTAGCGTTGTTACTCTCACTGCATCTTCTACTTCTTTCAGCTGCTCCCATTAGGGGTTGCCACAGCGGACCATCTTTTTCCATATTACTCTCACTGTACTCACCCCTCAGAGTATTTATATCACTGTATCTGAGTGTGTAATCACAGGAGTACAGAAAGAGAATTATCGGTATACAGCATCAAGCACACGCTGCCTCAGCATGCAGCCTATTTGAACTGCTCTCGTACGACAAACACTTCAGAGCCTTTCCTCTACTGACCACGCGGTTCAGAAACAGTTTCATCCCAAGAACTATAAATACACTCAATCAGTCCATCAAGTGCTCCTTGTAGAACGCTTTATACTTATAAGTGCAATTACCTCACTGTAAACTTGCGATACATTTATAATATCGCACAACCTGAAACACTTTATAAAGCACGTATTTACATATGATGACGATATCATTATTAAGATGAAATGCAGCAAAATATGTTTATTACATTATACTGATAAAACTTTAACTTCATTTAAATAATCTGTATCTATACTAATAAAAGGCAAAGCCCTCACTGACTCACTCACTCATTGACTGACTGACTCATCACTAATTCTCCAACTTCCCGTGTGGGTAGAAGGCTGAAATTTGGCAGGCTCATTCCTTACAGCTTACTTACAAAAGTTGGGCAGGTTTCATTTCGAAATTCTATGCATAATGGTCATAACTAGAAGCTATTTTTCTCCATTTACTGTAATGGAGTTCAGCTCGAGGGGCGGAGTTTCATGTGACATTACGTAGAAAACCAGGAAGAACGCGCTGAAGAAAACATGCATTATATAATTAAGAAGGCAGCGAAACAATTAGAAGCGAGCGAGTGACATATAAAACCATATTCAGCGGCTCACGTGAACTGACGCAGTGCGCAGACAAAAAGCAACAGTTCCAAAGAGTGCTGAACAAAAACCGAATTACACTGCTACGCTCAAATAGACAAACCATACGCCGTGGCGCAATAGTAGAGCATTCGCCTGTAGCGCCCACGTCCGAAGTTCGATTCCCGAGAGGGGATGCACTAAGTATGTACGCGCGCTTCTCGATTTATTTTAACCTCGCATCCCCTTAGTTTGAGACGTATGAAAACGCATGCGGTTAACGCAGAAAGACAGATCACCTATT
>JANRMT010028174.1:8761579-8780698 GCA_026402145.1 Polypterus bichir lapradei
TGACAACAACACTCATATCAATGACAAAACAATTACATTAACAATCAAGTTACGTTATTTTTTAAATTTTTCCTTTTCTTTTTCATAACTTCTTTAACACAGTACTTCTCCGCTGCGAAGCGTGGGTATTCTGCTAGTATATATATATAGATATATATATATATATAGATATATATAGATATAGATATAGATATGGGAACAACACTCATATCAATGAAAAAACAATTACATTAACAATCATGTTACGTTATTTTTAAAATTTTTCCTTTTCTTTTTCATACCGTCTTTAACACACTCCTTCTCCGCTGCAAAGTACGGGTATTCTGCTAGTTGTTAATAATTAAACATGTGAGGACACAGTGTTGCAGCGCTAGCGAGGATCTGGCACTCCGTTCACAGATTGTTTCTGCCTCGCACTGTATTCTTGCTGGTGCTGGAGTGACACTAGAAGGATAGATGGATAGAATAATTAAACACGTACTACAAAGATATTTCAATTTTCCTTAAAAGTTTTGAAGAATTGTCATTGTAAGCTTACAGATGGCTTAACGTCTATTACAGAGCTGATTGTGTGGCGATTGGGTATTTGGAGAAAGAAAAGTAAGGACAGGAATTGGAGGTTAGTACGTTTGAAAGAGACAGCACTGCTGCAGTAAATTATTTCATCGAAGGTCACGCACAGCACAGCAAGCATCTTGCGTGAGACATGAACTATCCCTGCGGCACCGTGTTCCCATGTTTAATAACGTGCTTTAACTCCGATCATCATGAAAATTGTATCACGTATACATCTCAGTATTTTAATCATTCAGAGAGCTGTAATACTATAAATGTAATGGATTCTGTGTCGTGTCAGAGGAAGAGAAAGCCCGTTTAAGAAGCACATAGTGATTCACACACACAGAGCACATAGAAGATCAATTACAAAACAAAGCATTTAACATGCTACTTTAGTTACGATGGGATTTGAGAAACTAGTAAATTAAATGATTTTAAGATGAAGTTTATGATGTTCTACTTCAATGACAAAATAAACTATGTGATTAAAATGGAAATTTCAAGATTAAAGTTGGCATTTCATGCTTTTTTCCCCACTGCGTGCCTTTTTTGTTTCTCTGTACCCTAATAAGCTTTCATATGAAATTCAGACGGTGGGCTACAACTCGCCTTTTCATGGCGACTTTGATATGTGACAACTTGTGAACTTGAGCTTTCAAGTTTCTCCAACACGCTATGTCACTTGATCAACTTCATTTTGTTGTTTATACCACTGTTTAAACCAACAAATAATACGTTTTTCATTGCCTCCGCTTCCTATTCGCTGAAACACAGAACTCTGTGCTTAAGGGATATTTATATTGATTTGCATATTCAAAGAGGGTCGGATCTCGGCCAGGAAATATTTTGGACAATATTAAATGAGGGAAATGTGCTCGATAACAGATTTTAAGTTGAATAATTAAATGTTTTGCACATATGGCGCTCGAATGAATTTTGGTGCATGGCTGCCTTATATCCTGTGCAAATGTGTTAAATGAATAACAACAACAACAACATTTATTTATATAGCACATTTTCATACAAACAGTAGCTCAAAGTGCTTTACATAATGAAGAATAGAAAAATAGAAGACACAGTAAGAAAATAAAATAAGTCAACATTAATTAACATAGAATAAGAGTAAGGTCCGATGGCCAGGGGAGACAGGAAAAAAAAAAAAAAAAAACTACAGACGGCTAGAGAAAAAAAAAATAAAATCTGTAGGGATTCCAGACCACGAGACCACCCAGTCCCCTCTGGGCATTCTACCTAACATAACTGAAACAGTCCTCTTTGGATTTAGGGTTCTCACGGAAGGACTTGATGATGATGGTCACGTGAACTTCTGGCTTTTAATCCATCCATCATTGTTGGAGCATCATGAGGCTTTGAGTAGGTGGTGGTGGCACAGGAAAAAGAAACAGAAGAGAGAGTAGGGGTCAGTACAGATTTTAGAGCCACCATGAATAGTTATTATGAAGAATTGAACATACAGAGTATCAGGATTAAGTTAAATTAAGTTAAATTGAAGTTATAAAAAGGCCATGTTACAGTAATGTGTTTTCAGCAGTGTTTTAAAGTGCTCTACTGTATTAGCCTGGCGAATTCCTATTGGCAGGCTATTCCAGATTTTAGGTGCATAGCAGCAGAAGGCCACCCGCCTCACCACTTCTTTTAAGTTTTGTTCTTGGAATTCTAAGGAGACACTCATTTGAGGATCTAAGGTTACGATTTGGAATATAAGGTGTCAGACATTCCGATATATAAGATAGAGTGAGATTATTTAAGGCTTTATAAACCATAAGCAGAATTTTAAAGTCATCCTGAATGACACAGGTAACCAGTGTAGTGACATCAAAACTGGAGAAATGTGCTCGGATTTTCTTTTCCTGGTTAGGATTCTAGCAGCTGCATTCTGCACTCATTGCAAACGATTTATGTCTTTCTTGGGTAGTCCTGAGAGGAGTGCGTTACAGTAATCTAGTCGACTGAAAACAAACGCGTGAACTAATTTCTCAGCATCTTTCAGTGATATAAGAGATCTAACTTTAGCTATGTTTCTTAAGTGAAAAAATGCTGTCCTAGTGATCTGATTAATATGCGATTTAAAATTCAGATTACAGACAACAATTACCCCTAAGCTTTTTACCTCCGTCTTGACTTTTAATCCTAATGTATCAAGTTTATTTCTAATAATCTCATTGTATCCATTATTGCCAATCACTAAGATTTCAGTTTTCTCTTTATTTAACTTGAGAAAGTTACTATTCATCCATTCCGAGATACAAGTCAGACATTGTGTTAGTGAATCAATAGAATCGGGGTCATCAGGTGCTATTGATAAGTACAGCTGTGTGTCGTCAGCATAGCTGTGGTAGCTCACGTTGTGCCCTGAGATAATCTGACCTAACGGAAGCATGTAGATTGAGAAGAGCAGCGGACCCAGGATAGAGCCTTGTGGAACACCATATCGGATTTCATGTGTGAATGAATAATTATAAACTGGCCTTGTTGAGTATGTCACTGGACTCTGTCATGTAGTGTCACTCTGGCCAGGGTTGGTTGCTGCTTTGCACCTGATGCTGTGAGGAAAGCCTCCAGGTCCCTACAACTAGAATTTTATGTTGTGCATTATGCAGATAAAATATGGCATGTGGTGAGTGGATTATGGGAAGGACCAGAGCTGTAGACAGAGCCAAAGGAGCTTAGATGAACAGGGACTGACCAGGGGGACAGGAGGCTGGTAGGACATCTGCATGTGGGCTCACCTGTGAAGACAAGAACAGACTGTGAACTCGTGTGCCATCTTAACTCGACTACCTGCAGTCCTGCCATTCCTCTCCTAATGCAGCTCACCTTTGCTTGTTGGCCAGTTTACATGTCAGCAAAATCAGTTTAATGTGACCTGTCCCAAATCAAATCGTACTTCAGGTAGGACATGTCGTGAGGGGATTTCTTCTTCTGAGCAGTTTAAATATTTGTGACCTAAAGAAGTTTCACATTTGATTATTTCTGCTGCCTTTTTTTTGTCCTCTGTCTCTTTAAGACTCCCTCTTCCTCTTGGAGGGCTGCCATGTAAAAATGAAAGAGAAAGCAAAGGGAAAAATAACGGAGCTCAGGGCTTGTGCTGTGAAGGTTTGCTTTTATAAACTCACAGATAATACAAAGACAATTTTATAAAAATCTGCTCATCAGTGAATTCAGGATAATACAATCTGTGATAGAAGAAAAACAAAGAAAAAAATAAAAGCAGGTAAGAGAAAAGGAGTTTGACTTTGTAACTGAACTCTGACGTCTGCTCACTTTTCTTCAGTCCGATTGTATTCGACATCCTCATGATGGCCTTTTACACAGGATGTCTGCCACTTTGTGTGTTTTGTTTTCTTTATTACTGTGATGTCGCAGTCAGCGAAGTGTTCTCAGGGTGGACAAGTGGCCAGTAAACTCATCACAGCCTCACATTGTCAGACTTTTTCACCTTTTTTCAGTATTTTAGTGACACTGTTAAACACAGAGGTGGTGACTGGTGAGACTTTGTCATTTCCTCTCAGAGTAAAGTTGATTTTTAGTGTTATTTTTTGATATTAGGTTTTTATTTATAATTTTGTTATGTGTTCTGTCCTCGTGGTGCTCAGTCGTGGGGTGTTGTAGTAAAGTCTTCTACCTCAGAGATCCAATGTGCTTGAGTTTAAATAGAACTGCAGTTTGTGTGGCCTCCTTGTGTTCCCTCAGGCTACTTCCTTTTTCCTGGAACGCTCAGGTTAAGTTTAGTCTCTGATGCTAATCTTATGCCATGCGGGCGTCTCCAGAGGCAGGCGTGGTGGTGCTCCGTTAGTCAGGTCTGCTGGCATTTTATATCTGCAGATGTGAGAGTAATGGACGGGGATTTGAACACAACGAGTAGGGCGGCTGACAGACGACACTTCTGAGGCGTCCTTGTATTTATCCAAACCATATAAATAAGAGTATATTTGAGTTAAGTTTAGATATAAAAATGTTGAAGACACCATTTAAAAATAACATTAAAGTTCATCAGCATATATTGGGTGCTGGCCCTGCTTCCTCCGTCTTATTTTATTGGTACAGAAGCTTCCTGGTTTTAAACTGTTTCATTGTGAAGGATTAGAAGGGAGGCTCTGGTACCCAATAGGCCCAAATGAAGAACACCTTACCATTTATTTGTATTAAACAGAAAACTCTTTAAGCTGCCTGATGCTGGCTTCCAGACCTCACCTGATATGACTCGATAATATCCTCAGAAACATCAGGAGGTTCTGCTTTCCTGGGCTTTCCCTGAGTTCTTAGCGTGGCCATCATGAAACTGTGACAGACGTTAATGACCAACACAGGGGAGGGTAGAGGAGTAGCTGATGGCAGGACCTGCACATTGAGTCTGACAGTTTGTGGTCAGATGAATGCCCACCTAACCCCACTGGCTGTGTTTAACAATGAGATTGTCTTCTAGGCTGTCCCTCTGTTTACTCGTAGCCCTCCAATCTGCTCAATGGTGGACTTCTTACCACCTCTCTTTTTTAATGCTCCGTCTCCCCTCTTCTTTTATCCACTTTCCATATTCAGTACCTTGAGCTCAGGGTTGCTGAATTTGAGAAGGAGGTGGCCGCCTGTGAAGTAGTAAGGAATTGACAGATCTAACCCAATGTGGTGCAAGAAGAGATTGTAGGCCATTAAGGTAGAGGCAGGGGGTCACAGCTAGACATAAGTGCAAAGTAAGGGTCCCAAAAAAGAGAGAAGTCATGATGGTGGGGGATTTAAATGCAGGTTTTAGCAGAAACAGAGAATCTTGTGCAGAGTATTGCCTTCAAAGTATTCTGGTGGGAGACTACATTGGAAGTGCATAAGTAAATGTAAAGTATTATAAAAAGTAAAAATGTTAGATTAAAATACACAAGTCCTGATTATTGAAAGTGTGGGCCAGTGCCTACACCAAGACAGAAGAAAGAAGCCATTAAGAAGGCTCACAGAATGTTAGGTTATATAGCGCCTTCATGTGCCTTGTGTAACTCAAAGCTTCAGCTTCATAATGCACTGGTGAAGCCTCATCTAGCAGAGAGAAGGACATTCGATGTTTTAGCAAAGTGCACCGGGAGTCCATTAAACAAGACAGCGAGTGGTGGTCTGGTGGCCCGTCTCCTTGGGCGCAATCAAAGGGAAAAAGAAAAAAGGAACATTACCAAACACAAGAACAACAAGCAAGTGAATAAACAACAGGGACAAAGTAATTAAAAAATAAGAAATGTAAATAATTAATGAACAAAACTAATGTTAGGGAGAGAACCCCAGCAAGATCCTGACTAACGCAGCATTTTCTTTTTTAAGTTAGAAAATTCAAGCCTCTCCTATTCTGTAGTGAACTGTCATTCCTGCAATATGTGTACCCTAAAAGGAGTCAGTCCAAGGTGTGAGTATAGTGAGCAGTAATAATAATCAATAATCAATATACCCCAGCAGCAGTATACCGATACAAAAAACAATATTAAATTAAAGAGTAATAAAAATGCATGTAAAAACAACAATAACTTTGGATAATGTTATCATTTACCCCCCACCAGGTGAAATTGAAGAGCCTGCCTTCTTAATAAGTTTGTCCAGGCGTGAGGCGTCTTTCTTCTTTATACTGCCTCCCCAGCACACAACCGCGTAGAAGAGGGCACTCGCCACAACCGTCTGATAGAACATCTGCAGCATCTTATTGCAGATGTTGAAGGATGCCAACCTTCTAATGAAGTATAGTCGGCTGTGACCTTTCTTACACAGAGCATCAGTATTGGCAGTCCAGTCCAATTTGTCATCCAGCTGCACTCCCAGGTATTTATAGGTCTGCACCCTCTGCTCGGCTTAAGCAACATTTACAAGTCACTTGTGTGCATGGGAAGACCAAGTCTTACCGTTCCGCTCAGTGGTATATCACTTGGAAGGGGCAGTTGTCTAACTTGGTGGTCGCGGTGTTGCCCGAACCCCCCTATCCAGTGATTTTTGGGACAAGACTGGTCACACAAAAAATGCGGTAAGACAAGCACCGCTCCCGGAGCCTCATTGGGTCTCGTTATGAGGGGGCAAGGCACCCTGCCCGCGGTCTCCACGCCATGCTCTGGGGCAGGCCCTGATGGGGCAGGCACACCGGGGGACACTTCCCCGGCGACGGACCCTGACCCGGAACTATCTGCCGGGGAAGGGACGAGCCGGGGGACGCTTCCACGAACCAGCTCACAAGACCCCCTGAGCAACTTGGACCATCAATTTCGGTCCACGCCTGCCTCATTTAAAAGGGAACAGTGGAATGACGATTCCCTGTGCTTTGCCCAGAATGCGATTGTTCTTCCAGGCAGCTCACAAGCTGATGGGTCCATGCCACACGAGCCCTTCTTTGTCCTTGAGAATGATCTGTTGTATCGGGTGGCGACCCACGAGGGCGAGGTACAGAAGTTGTTGCTAGTTCCGCGTACCTTCCGGCGGGAGGTATGTGAACTAGCTCACGCTCACCTCCTCAGCGCCCACCTCGGGGCCGAAAAAACTTTAGAGAGAATAAAACTCCGCTTTTACTGGCCCGGGATCAACGAGGAGGTCCGGCGTTTCTGCCAATCCTGTCCGGAATGTCAGACGCGCCAGATTCCTAGGAGGGACCGTGCTCATCTCGTCCCTATACCCCTGATAGAAATTCCCTTTGACAGAATAGGGGTGGATTTAGTAGGACCCCTGGAGCCCTCAAACCGTGGCCATAAATATATATTGGTCATGGTAGATTATGCTACCCGATACCCAGAGGCGGTTCCCCTGTGCTCCACTAACACAAAAAATATCGCACGGGAGTTAGTCAACTTAATTTCTAGAGTGGGTATACCCAAAGAAGTCCTCACGGACCAGGGTACACCCTTCACCTCAGATACATTCAGGGAGGTCGCCAAATTACTCCGGGTAAAGCACCTGAAGACGTCTGTCTATCACCCTCAAACCGACGGGTTGGTAGAGCGTTTTAACCAGACGCTTAAACAGATGCTCCGCAAGGTAGTCAACGCCAATGGCAGGAACTGGGACCAGCTCTTACCGCTCGTTCTTTTTGCTTACCGGGAAGTGCCCCAGGCCTCCACAGGCTTCTCCCCTTTTGAGTTATTATATGGGCGACAACCCCGTGGACTTTTGGACATACTAAAAGAGGGCTGGGAAGCGGAGGCCCTTCCCTCCTCCAACATATTGGAGTATGTGGCGCAACTGCGCGACAGGCTCACTAAAATCAGGCCCCTCCTAAAGGACCACGTGACTCGTGCACAGAGAGGATCTACCACGTCAATTTGTTAAAACCTTGGAAAGACAGGGAGGAGTCTCCTGACACTCGTAGATCCCTCGCCCTATTCGCTAGCACGTCTGCCCTTAACCTCGGTGACGAGCTGACACCCCTACAGCAGCAGGAGATAACCCAGGCAATCCGGGCCGTCCCCGAAGTAGTGAGCGAGTCACTGGGCCAGACCTTGCTGATTGTGCACGATATAGTCACGGACCCCGGAGTAATCGTCCGGGAGAGGCCCTATAGACTCCCGGAGGCAAAACGCGCTGAAGTGGAACTGGAGGTGCAACGGATGTTGGATATGTACATTATTGAGGAAAGCCATATTCCTTGGTCCAGTCCTATCGTCCTCGTTTCCAAGCCAGACGGCTCCTGGAGGTTCTGTAATGACTTTAGACGTCTGAATCAGGTCTCCAAGTTCGACGCCTACCCGATGCCCCGCATTGATGACCTACTTGAGCGGCTGGGTGCGGCTCGATACTTGACTACTCTTGACATGACGAAAGGGTATTGGCAAATTCCCTTAACGGCATCTGCAAAAGAAAAAACGGCCTTTAGCACCCCTAGTGGACATTGGCAATACAAGGTCCTCCCATTTGGGCTGCACGGGGCCCCAGCGACATTTCAACGTCTGGTGGATAGAGTGCTGAAGCCCCACCAGTCCTATAGTGCCGCCTACCTGGATGACATCGTCATCCGTGACTTCATCATTGTGAATTTCCCCTTGGGATTAATAAAGTATCTATCTATCTATCTATCTATCTATCTATCTATCTATCTATCTATCTATCTATTCCAGCACCTGGGAGGAGCATCTATTGCAGGTCTCCGCTGTCCTCACGACACTAGCTAAAGCCAGCCTCCGCATTAACCCCCGCAAGTGTTTTTTTGGCATGAAGGAGGCCAAGTATTTAGGCTACCTTGTGGGACGAGGACAGGTGAGACCCCAATGTTCCAAAATCAAAGACATCTTGGAATGGCCCCGTCCGAATACCAAGAGACAGGTGCAGGTTTTCTTGGGGTTGGCGGGGTACTACCGCCGGTTCGTCCCCCGCTTCTCCGAAAGGGCAGCACCCTTTAACAAAGAAGGGCGCTCCCCTACATGTGGTATGGAACGACAAGGCGGAACACGCATTCGGTGACCTAAAAAAGGCCCTAACGTCGACACCTGTATTAAGGACCCCTGATTTTGGGCTCCCTTTTGTCCTCCAGACCGACGCTTCGGACACAGGCCTAGGCCCTGTGTTGAGCCAAAGCGTCGATGGTGTCGAACACCCCGTGATGTACTTAAGCCGGAAACTGCTGGACCGAGAGACCAGGTATGCGGCAGTGGAGAGGGAAGCCTTGGCCATTAAGTGGGCTGTAACCCATCTCCGGTACTACCTGTTGGGTCGCGAATTCACTCTAGTGACTGATCACGCTGAGCTTCAGTGGATGTCCATGCACAAAGAGTCGAATCCATGGGTCACCAGGTGGTTTCTGAACTTGCAACCCTATAAGTTCATGGTCACTTATCGTCGCGCCAACCTTCAGGCCAATGCCGATGCCCTCTCTCGCATCCACGACCTCTCGGCTAGGTCCGCCCGACCTGATGGTCTTGGGCTAAGGGGGGGGGGGTCGTGTCACGCACGCGCGAATAGGAGACCGCGGACGGACCTTAACACGCTTCGGAAGACGTTCGCCGGCAGGGAGTGGCAGGGTACTAACCTTTCTCCTTTGCTTTCTTCCAGGAAAAAAGACGCTCCGCCACCATAAGCCTCATTCCCGCAGTACGCTACTTCCGCCCTTCCTCCGCCATCATTCTTGACGTCATCAGTCCCATCCTCCCTCACGGTTCCTTCCCAGCATTCCTCCACTTCCGGCTCCTCCCTTATAAAATGGCCGCCGACGTCTTGTATGGCGTCGCGCATATGAACGTTTATTGTTTATATATTTTGACCAAGATTATTTTTGTTGTGACTGCAATATACGGGGCCGGAAACTCCAAACCTTTTTGCTGTTTCCTTGTGTCTTTTACAATATATTTACATACAGTTCGTATGGTCTGGAACGGATTAATTGTATTTACATACAATCCTATGGGGGAAATTACTTCGGTTCATGACCAAATCGGTTTACAAGTTTTGGAACGAATTATGGTCGTGAACCGAGGTTCCACTGTAGTTTTATTTATTCTGAGAATTTTTTAGCAGCACCCTATCTTGTGCTCAAAGTGTATACCATGGAATGTAGGCTGCTACATTTTCCAATTTGAAAAAGAGGCTTCCAGACTCCAAGTGGACACCTATGAAGAGGTCACAGACTAGATTGGCTAAGTCGTGGTGGTAAAGGGAGAGAAAACCCAAAATTCATGGCTTGTCATATTCCAGAGAAAATCAAGCCTTGGGGTCTACAGTGATTAGGAAAGCACACGTCACCGTCTACACAAACATGAGGATGGTAAGATGATTGTGAGTCAGCAGCACAAAGTAACATCTGAGGTGTCCTTCACAGGGATTACGTGTCTCTGATGTGTTCTGATCAAACCTTAACATCACACTCCTTTGATTTTATACAGTTAACACTTTAAATTATTCATCTGTTTAAATCAAGAAGAGTGCAGTCCAGCTCAGTAAGATGAGGGTTACCGGCTCCATAGCCATTGCTGTGGTCCTCACCTGAGCTGGAGGACAGGCCAGTGTCTAATAAAAAAAGACTTCAGCTCGAGAGTGAAGGGCTTTTGTTCTAAAGTGTTACTTAAAGAGAGAGAGATTCTCCAGTTCAGTGTTTGTCCACAATGGGTGTGTAAATGAAAGGAGAAAACCAGCGTCCATGTAGAGGTCCATCTCAGGAGAGCAGCAGGGACAGCTCAATGAAGTCTGATGATTTTGACCAAATGGCCAGTTTGACTTTCTTTAAAATGCTGGACAAGATCCTGCTGGGCAGCAGAGTGTGCCAGATAGCCCACGTTAGAGTGCCAAGTCTCAGGTGTTGGTGCCAGTGACTTCCACACCGGTCACAAAGTCACTTACATATGATGTGTCCACTTTGAGAGAACTCAGATCTAACATGCTGAGAAATTGTGTGCATTTCACTTGTAGACAGTAAGAAAATGGACATGAAGTGCAGCACTGTGTGTCCGGGGGATGGCGCCATCTTGTCTGCTTCATGAGAGTGTGTGCCTCATCTTTGAGGACGTCAGAATCATTTCTTACTGTCTGGACAAACAAAACTTTGATTCTTTTGCAGCCATGAAGGTCCAGAAGGGTTGGAGCTGCTCTGTGTTCATTCTACTCCACATGACACACGCCGCCTGGACACGTATGTGTTTGTATCATCTGCTGTTCTTATTTACAACTTGTTGTCTTTAAATAGAAGTTATTTTATTGCTGGTGGGTTTTATTGTAATTGTAATTTGTTTTTTTTATTTTACCTCAAATCCTAACCCAGACGGTGAATTCTGACAGGTGTGTTTATGTCCGATCTGAGCATCAGACAATTTAATATAAAGATGGAATTTGAGAAGAAAACCAAAAACTAGAAGTGAACATCACATCTGTTTGGGACTGAAGCAGATGAGAGCACAGTGTTTAGTTTTCATTTCGCACAAACACTGTCAGGATTTGTCTTAATTGACTCAGATGGACTAACTAAACACGTCTTGACACTCACTGCAGCTTTTTGTGGTTTCTTTTCAGAGAGCTTTCAGGTTGTTGGACCTTCCTTAGCTGTTCTTGCTTTTGTTGGTGAAGATGTCATCCTACCCACCTCACTGTCACCAGTTATCAGTGCTCAGAGGTTTGAAGTCAGGTGGTTTAGAAACGACTTTGACTCTCCAGTACTTTTGTACCAGAATCTTAAAATCAGACCTGAGCATCAGATGCAGGCTTATAAGGGAAGGACAACACTTTTCACAGAAGAGCTGCTGAATGGAAACGTGTCTCTGAGACTGCAGGACGTCCGTGTTTCTGATCGTGGGATCTACAGATGTTTTGTGGACTCTGGACTATGGAATGACGACGTTCAGGTCACGCTTAATGTTGAAGGTGAATTTTTCTTCTTTTCTCTTTTTACCACTTGTCTCCTATGTGACCGTGACATGGTTTAGTAATGTAGAGAAGCTATTTAGCATTTTTAGTTTTGCTATTTTTGAGACTTTGATAATCCACAGACACATAATTGTTCTCATGTACCAATGGCCCTCTAGCCTATTGTAAAATTTTCTAATGTAATATTTCAGCTGGTGTTGTTACATTGGCTTAAACTCCTTGGTGTTAAACCCGAGGTTGGGGTCGTATTTCTATGCAAGCACAGTCAACCCCGAGTCAGACTCAGGGTGACATTTAGTGATCTGCTTTTCAATGTTAAGTATAAATAACTCTCCGGATAGTATTCTGCTGTCATACAGTATAGTGGATGAAATAACACCATCCTGCAAAAAATCAAAAATATTTTTGTGCATTCTGCCACTTTAAAGTAACCTGATGCTGATTCATCGATATTCAAAAGTGTAACTACATGTGTAAGCATGTGTAAGCAACAGAAACACATATTGTAAAAAATGTTTTCAGATCTGCTTAAAAAGGCCTACAGGCGCTGGTGACTGTTTCAAAGCATTGAAGGACATGTGGTAAATCTGCATCTTGCAGCAGTAGACACTTGACAGGCCTTTCCTACTTTGGTGATGTTGATGTTCTGGTATTTACACATGTCTGTTACATATATTATGTTACTGAAAAAAAGTTCAACACTTTTGGCTCGCTTTTCCAGGGCTAAACATAACACAAAGGAGGTTGAGTTTATTTCTTGCTTTTTTTTAGTCTTTCTGTTGTTTATAAACAATTTTTATATCATGTTTTAATTCTGTTTTTAGCTTTGTAATATTATGTGTTGCTATGTAGTGTTTTTGCTTGTCTGCCCTGTCTCCTTGGTATGGAGCCAAATTAGCCGTGTGACAGTCCAGGTTGCTTCCACACTCCCTACTTGATTCTGGGAGCCTCTTGAACTGTTGATAGTCATAAACTGAGATGAGCTGGTCGAATGAGGATACACACAGTCAATAAGGGTTTGGTGCAAAGTGTTAGGTGTTTTTATTTAAAACAACAAAGAAAAAAACTGTCCAAAACGTGTTGTGCACCAATAAATTATCCATAAAACCCAGAGCAACTTGAAGGATAAAAACAATTCCAAAATCCAGATAAAACAGATGCTCAATTCTAGGTAAACCATATTGAGATCCAGCCACACATCTCCCCAACTCACCCCAGTGTGTCTTCTGACTGGTGGTGGTGCTAACAGCTATGACCACCTCTCCTGGCTTCCATCTTGCCTGCCTTGACTGACTTCCTCCAGGACATGCACAGCCAGACCTCCATCATCCCATATGACAGTGCAGTGCTGCCTGGGAGATTCATTCACCACCTCCGCTCCTACACTGATCAATGGGGATACTCCATGGAGTGCCATTCACTTCACTCTGCCCACGTGGCGAGGTGCACCATCTCTTCTCTCATGTGCTGATGCTGCTGTTGCCATCTTATTCAATTGTCTCCTCTCTCTGTCATGCAGGCTCCCTTTGTATCCCCAATAGGCTGCTGGTGTTGTCCTCCACCTTCTCAAAGTTGTTAATTAAGCACCTGACTGACCCGCTCACATTTACACCTGAATGGATAATGAGACAAGCATCCCAGTCAACCTTGGAGCTGCACCTGTTTGGAGTTGGCGCTCTCCTTGACTCACGATTATTTATTTAAAATCACACTTTGCCACAGACCTCTTATAACAAGGTGGGCCCACCTAATAGTGCAACTGGGGGACTGGTTGGCTCAGCAAGTATTTAATAAGGAGAGGCTGAAGTTCTGAGTTTGTTGATTGTTTGTGGGTCATTCTTGATCCTCATTTTGCTTCTTTTGTTCTCCTTTGGATTTTCTGCTTTTGACCCCTGGCTCTTGGCTATGGTGCTGTCATTGTATGTTGTCTTAAATTAAACCCTCTTTTTGTGCTGTTTTTCCTGTCCTACCTTTTGTAGTTCATTTTTTGATTAATACATTTTTTAATTATAAAGCACTTTGTTTATATCTATTGTGAGCTGGCCAAGCACAGATCCAAACAGAACTGGAACAAACAAAGAATATTTGGGACACCAGCCGAGCATTTCTGTTTAATTCCCTGCGTTCCTTCTATAAACTTAAACAAGTGCCACAGGGTACAAAACAGAAAACAGAAGAAATTAAACTCATTTAATAAAGTGTGAGAATTTTAATTGCATTAACACACAGATGTTTAACTTTATGAAGAAAAATTTGAACATTGTATTACATAGTTAATGGCATTTCAAAGAGTAAAATAGCAGTAATTCAACATTCTATGACATAAATCCCAGTCAGTTAAAAATCTTTAATGAGAATTCATCAAAGGGTCCCAAGATTAGTGGGGGGGGTGTGTGCACCCTTGCCGAGGACAACTGCTAATCCAGTGTTTTAGCTACAGTGAAGTCTTCTTCTCTTTGGTCTGTACAAACGTAACACCATAAGCACACCATCGAATTAGCACTGCCTGATTGAAGTGATGTGACGTCCGTACAGAATCAAAGTTATTAGAATACGACACAGAGAAATCTGCCCAGGTGCAGCCCGAGTATATTTTACCGGGTGTCCAGTCAGGCAATGTCTACTTTGGACTCAGCACAGATGCAACATAAAATTAAAATGTATAAAAATGCTTCACTTTAGAAACAATTGTATGTAACAAACTAATGTATACAATCATTGTGAAGAAATAACTTTGACTTGAAAAATACCACACTTCTCCTCTGGTAATTTCTTCCATTAATTTTCCTGTGATGCATATTAAGCTTACTGGCCTATAGTTGCTTGGATCTGCTCAACCACCATTTTTATGTAACAGTATAATATTTTCCATTTTCCACTCCTTTGGTATTTCCTCAGTGCACAGTGACTTCCTAAAAATATGAGACAAATGTTGATATATTTACTCGTTAACCTCTTTAAACACTCAAGGAGAAATATTATCTGGTCCTGATGAATTATTTCATTTCAGCCTGTTTAATCAGGCAGCTCTTCTCCCTGTACAATTTCCAAATCCCTCAGTACCTCCTCAGTAGTTTCTTTTACCACTGATTTACTTACTGTAGTTTCCTTTGGCTTTTTTAACAGTCTCCTAGTGACCTTCCATGTGATCTTGTGTGTTTGTATTTATACGAATACTTGTCTCTTCATGTGAATGTATGTACCCAATACATTTGGTGCCCCCTTTGGTCAAATGTAACCCATCATGACCAAACAGGTCCCATCTTTTTCAGGAGTCCCAATGCCCCATAATCCTGTGCTACTACAAGTTTTGAGCCGCACCTCAATCTTTTCTGGACTATCACATGTTGTAGGCTTCATATTTTATCACTAATGTAATGGCCATCTATTCATTTACTAAGCAGCTTATCCATCTAGGGTTGTTATAGCAAGTTCAGGTACTGTGCGTGTCAAACCAAGTGATCATCTCTGTACCTGTGACTGATCTGCAACAGTGGATTTGCTCCATATGTTGTTTCCACAATAAAATCTATTTAGTTAAAGTGTCAAAACCTTATTGTCCATATTGGACTTACGTTTGTGTGTCTCAACTCAAAATGCCACAAAAGTAGTGCTCAGATGTCACCCTAAAACTACCCTATACTGTATGGACCATGCTAATTGACCTCATACATATGCAATCACAATGTTGCAGACTTTTATTGACTGGTAGAGCAGCCTTCTCATGATGCATCAAACACTGTGAGGTAGAAATTCTCATCTCTAAATAAGAGGCCTGCCATGAACCTTTATTTGGTGGCCTAAGCGCAGGTGTCGCCAACAAGCACAAAATACATTGAATGGCAACACATTACTGCTGCTGTGATTCCTTATTATGTCTCAATGTGCTTAGCAGTCCTGACTTTCATCAGTCTCATCCTGGCATCACTGATTACTTGTATTTTAATGGAATGAAACTGCAAATGAATAAGAAAAGCAACTTCATTCTCACTATGTTCCCTTATTGCAATATGTTATATTATGTTAGAAAAATCAGACAAAGGTGCAGATTGTGTTTTTCTGTTAACCTGTACACCCACAGCATATGGAAACTGAACGTAGGGCCTTGTCAGTCGGTGTATGGCATTGGGCACAGCAGGCATGATGGAGTCAAAGCTTGGATAAAAATATTCCTGTCCTGTCGGGCAGTTTTCTCTATTAGGTGCCTGCCTGTTGCTAGAAAGCCTGCAGTTGTTAAAACCTGCGTATGAACAGGTGTAGCCGATTTAGGCACTCTGTTTTTCTTTTTTTAAGCATTTTATTGAATTTATTAAAAGCAAATAACATTCTTTACAAGTAAGTCAATTTTTTTCAGATCAACCCCCACCCATGAGAAAGACAGCTAGGCCAACAAAGTAGGAAGAATAAGTAAATAAATACATAAATAAGTAAAATTAATTAAAATAAATGAGGGAAGAGAATCCACTTCCTCAAGTTTTACAAAGACCCTCTAAGTGAGAATTTGTTTTTTTCAATTTGAGATAAAATATAACATTGGTTACCCACTGACTTAGAACAGGAGAGTTAGGATTCTTTCAGTATTAAATGAGACAGATGTGCTCGATAGATGATTTTAAGTTGAATAATTGTATGCTTTGCGGATATTGAGCTCGAGTGGATTCTGTGCATTTCTACCTTCCACTCCTTTTCTGAGATGTTGAGTAAGAGATCCTTTTCCCACTGTCCTCTGGGGTCTTTAAAAGGGAGGGACTTTAAAATAGTTTTATATAATGCAGAAATGCTGTCTGAGTCCTCAAAACTTATCAAACTCTTTTCTGGAATAAAAGTAGGTGTGAGGTGAGGAAAATTGGGCAGGTTTTGTTTAGAAAAGTTTCTAATTTGAAGGTAGTTAAAGAAATGTGTTGCTGGAAGATTACATTTGGAGTGTAATTGTTTGTAGGGTGTGAAGATGTTGTATTTTAATCCTGAATGTTTTCCGAACATTAAAAACTGCATACGTTTGAGAGCGTGGGAAAAGGTGGTTCTCGTGCAGAGATGACACATCTTAAAATATTTCCTACATTGGTTCCATATTCTGAGTGAGTGAAGCACAATTGAATTGTTAGTATATTGGTGATGACTTGTTCTTATTGGAGTACACAGCAAGGAATATAAAGAAGTGCTGCTGGATTTTATTTCAATTACCAAGCCAAGTCTGTGTATGATCATCTATTTGTTTCCATCTCCATGTTTTTATAGCTTATATGTTTGCTGCCCAGTAATAAAACTGAAAGTTAGGTAGAGCCATGCCACCTTCTGTCTTAGGTCTTTGTAGGGTCGCTCTTTGGATACGTGGATGTTTTGAATTCCAAATAAATGAGGTTATTGTTGAATCTAATTTCTTAAAAAATGATTTATTGATTTATATTTGAATGTTTTGAAATAGAAAAAGAAGCTTAGGAAGTATATTCATCTTGACAATGTTAATTCTTCCAGCTAAAGTGAGATGAAGGGTAGACCATCTATGCAAGTTTTGCTTATGTTTTTCCATACAGAGAGTGAAATTTTGTTGATAAAGAGCTTTATATTTACTTGTGATGTTTACTCCTCGATATTTAAACTGATCTTCAATAATAAAAGGGAAGGAGTCCAATCTAATATTGTATGCTTAAGAATTCACTGGAAATAGCACACTTTTAGTCAAATTAATTCTGAGGCCAGAAATCTTGTGAAATTCTGTTAGTACTGTTTGGACAGCAGGCACAGTATTTTGTGGATCTGATATATACAGTACCATATCATCTGCATAGAGAGAAATTTTCTGTTCAAGTCCTTCTCAACCGATTATTATAGTCATCTGCTGGGATTAAACATCTGGCTGAAAGGCTTCTGCGAGAATCAAAACATCGGGTTCATAGACAACTGGGAGAGGCTGCGTTTCTTCAAGCGGGATGGTCTACATCCAAATAGATTCGGCGCCCGGGTCCTCTCCGAAAACATGGCAAAGGTGATTCATCTCTCTTGACTCTCTATTTCTACTCATAGCCCTTTCCGAAACATTAAATATGGCTTTATTATATGTTAGAGCATTAACCAACAAGACGTTTTCCATCAACGATCTTATTAGTGATAGGAAAATTGATTTTATTGCACTAAGTGAAATGTGGCTTAGCTCTGATGGCGCGGCTGTTTTAATCAAATCTGCACCTCCTTTACTCGTGCGGATCGCCAAGATAAGAAAGGAGGCGGTTTAACAAACATTTACTCGAGCCGGTTAAAGTGTAATGATGTCAGTTTTGGTAAATGCAAGTCCTTTAAGTATCTTGCCATTGTTATTCATGGAGTTTCTCAGTTTCTAGTATTATCCATGTATAGACCTCCTAAATACAATGCATATTTCTTTGAGGAATTCTCAGACTTGGTGTCAATTATAATTATGAACTATGACACACTCCTAATAGTCGGTGACTTTAACTTTCATATAAACAGTGTGACCCAAAAGTAAAAGAATTCATGAACCTCCTGGACTCTTTTGATTTGAGACAACTCGTTAATCAGCCTACACATAAAGCAGGTCATACGTTACACTTGGTAATTACCAAAGGACTAAAAGCTGATGTGAAGCAGACAATTAATATTGGTCTATCAGACCATTTTCTTTTACTATTTAATATAGAAATAATGATAGAAAACATTCACGAGAAGCATATTGTTAAAAAACGCTTCTTTGATTCATCATCAGCTTCAAAATTTACAAACATTCTAAGCAATCAGTCCCTTTAGTAGTGCCAACTATAACAGCAAGGATAATGTAAATAGTAAGGTGGAAAAATTTTAAAACTAAAGGTGAGAGCTGTTGCTGACATAGTCGTACCTGAAAAGATAGTTAAAAAATCTTCTAGCATTGTTATACCATGGAAGACCCAAAGAGTGTCTGATTTAAAGAGAACATGTCGTAGAGCTGAGCGTAAATGGAGAAAAACTAAACTAACTATCCACTATGAGATATTGAAGGTTAAAATAACAAAATACAATAACACAGTCCGTCTTGAGAGGCCCTGCTATTTATCTAAGATTATAAATAACAATGCTAGTAATCCCAGAGTCTTATTCTCTACGATTGAGCATCTGCAAAATCCAGATCACTCAATGGAATACCTCCAAAATACTTCCAGTGAAACTTGTGTGGCTTTTCTGTATTTTTTAATCAAAAAATTAATGATATTAGATAGATAGATAGATAGATAGATAGATAGATAGATAGATAGATAG